>JAIFZK010000136.1:2007500-2345000 GCA_027481765.1 Tenualosa thibaudeaui | reverse complement strand
TATATGTTTCTCTCACGGATCTGATCTGATAGTTTTTGCGTAGGCCTGTTAATGACTTTGCTGGTGTGTAGCTGTTTTGGTTTGAGACAAACTTTATTGTCTTTATTGAAAAAAAACATAAAAAAGACAAATTTCTGGGTGTTCGTCATACTCAGCCTGCAATATCTGTTGCCCACTAGTGGGCTCTATCCCACCCATTGAGAATCAAGCATGTAAAGTAACATAGTATTCACATTGATGCAGCACTGACACTGAGTATTACCCTTGCTGTTGTTCTGTGTCCATCTGGACAATAAGCACTGCACTGCATACAGAAGACAACAAAGTCCTTTGAGAGTTAATGTTTGACCAGCACATGGGATTGCCAGGATACAGCACTACGCCTCAGCCTTGCAAAGATGGCCTTCACCCACTTCCAAATGAGAGAGAGATAGAGAGAGAGAGCGCGCGCGCGCGA
The DNA here is from genome assembly GCA_027481765.1 of Tenualosa thibaudeaui. NCBI lineage: Eukaryota > Metazoa > Chordata > Actinopteri > Clupeiformes > Clupeidae > Tenualosa > Tenualosa thibaudeaui. The sequence continues at coordinate 2,344,543 of JAIFZK010000136.1, read as the reverse complement.
GAGAGAGATGTTTTTGTGACAACCACTTAAATGCATTTTATCAGATTATTGCTGATCAGAGGAGACCGGCTCGGGTCATGCTTTTCTGTGATTCCCAGAAAGAGTCTGACAAATGTTTCTGTGTATCTCCTGGCTGTGCCTTAAAGGATAAATCAATAAAATAAAATAGCTCAAGAGTCCAGACCACAGGAAAGGTCAATGAGAACTCTTAATACCACACACTGAAGGCCCTGCATATCAGCTGTATCAGAGTGAGATAACAGCATTGAGGTCACTCCACCATCAATCTCATGTCTACACACACGCACACACACACTCCACAAAGCCCCATTTTATTCAGTCGATCCCAACTAAAAAGGCTGAGAAAGCAAGATTTTAGTTTATTTGAGTGAGATCTTGGATATAATCTCTTTTTTGTACCTACATTTACAATATGAGTGCACATCAACACAGAAAGCATCACTCAATAGAATGTCTCAGAAAGGCAGGTTTCTTAGAGTACTTGTTCTCAAACTGGGGTCCAGAGACTCACAGGGGTCCGCAGTGTGTTGCCTGGGGGTCCATGAAAAAGTTAATTACAAAATGGCATCTAGCATCTGACAGAACAAATGGATATAAACCTGTATATAACCAAATATAAATTTGTGTTGTGACTATGAGGGGTCCTTGGAAAATTTTCTGCTCCATGAGGCCCAATAAAGTTTGAGAACCCCTGTCTTAGAGGATGGAGACAGGCAGATTGCTGCATGGGTCCAGTGGTTGTTATGAAGTGGAAGCCACAAACATACCAGTGGGTTAGTGAGACACAAAGAGCGTCTGGAGAATGAGGAGAGGCTCTTTTCCTATTGAGGCCTACTTCTTAATACACACTGTGGAGTGGTGCTGTGTTGCTGCATGGTTTCAGCAAAGATTTAATTAATCTGAAATAGACCGCAAGACATCTAAGTGACTTTCTTGTGTTTCTTTTTCCGAACGTAGGAGTTACAGTTTCTAAGAACTCACAAGGCAGCACACCCCAGCAGGCCGCTGCTTTGTCACTTCCCCTTCAGGCAGCCGATTGGGTGCTACAGGTTGATACCCAAAACATTTTTGGCATTTTGTAAGCGGCTCCCTGCTGTCTGTCTCTTGGCACAGAACAGACCTGCTGAAACGCCCTGGAGGAGGGGGCTGGCTGGCTGATTATAAAGCTATCCTCATGTCAGCATGAATGGCTAATACAAAACGGATCAGAGCTGGACCATGCAACCTGGCATTACTCTCCTCGGCCAAAAAACAAGGCAAATACAATTGATGACGTTGACATGGTTACTTTTTTCAGTCAACAGAACAGGTACTTCACAATATTGAATGCACTGTTGTAGCCAAATTTGGATGGCTATTTGTTCAAATAAAAAGTTAGTGTAGAAGCTGACAGGGGTGTAGTGTAGTCACTCTTGTGCAAAGTGTAGATTGGAGTGTAGATTTAAGTTTTATAAGGATAGATTTTTTAAGTCTAGATTTGTCAAAAAATGAGAAAAATGAAAGCCTTCAGACCCACACACAACAGGCCACATCACAAGGAGCTGGACTGGTCCGCAACCTTTCTAAGAAAAGTTAAATATAGCCACCACACAAACACTGTTGATGTCTCCAGCTCAAACATGTCATGTGCGGGCTGCAGGCATAATAGCAATGTCCATAAAACACACTTCAAGTCGAATTATTATGTCTACTATTATTTTCTTAAAATTTGTTTGCATGTTACGGTACGATTGAAAAAACACTTATATTCTAAACATTCCATAAAAACACAGGCCAAATTTCACAAACCACCTCCTCTGAGCCAATCAATAACGCGCCCGATAGCATGTCCGACAAAATATATATGGACGCGGAAATGTAAGGAAATGGGCGGGGTGGTGGGGCGTAGCGGAAGGTCCGTTCTGACTTACCGAATGGCCAGGGGATGGTGAGTTCACATAAGGGCATTGGTCAGTGATTTATATATCATGACAGAACAGCCCAGTCCAGTCTGCAGCACAACAACCAGATTCCCCGGTCACTAAACGCTTCCGTAAGCATCAAACCAAAACAAGCCTTCACCTTCCCAAACCAAGCTATTTGGAAGATTCAAAGACGGGCTAATTATGTATATGTGCACGTGTATATTAATCTGAATTATTTCGTTATTATTTAATTATTGACAACCAACCATGCAATAAAAATCCCATACTAAGTGAATGGCTTTTGTTTTCGTGCAGGTATACAGTTTCCCCAATTCCCAATTTCCATGGTCAGCGACTGAATTAAACTGAAATGGAAGAGCAGGCTCTGGACGTTGGCCAGGCACGCTGGTCCATTGAGGGAAGCAGAGCGGGAGGGAGGGGGTGGGAGGCGGGTCTCTTGGCTCGGATCCGCAGATAAGCTATTTAAAGTAAAGCGCTCTGTGCGTTCAGGGAACCTTTCCATGCTGTCATTTGGGTGAAGGACCTAGGCTACGGCTCGGCTATCCTCTGTTACACTGGCCCCTTCCACCGATGACCCAGTAAATCCTCAGTCACAAGAAAAAAGGACAGAAGAGGGTTGGGGCTGTCGGGACAGCTTGAGGAAAAGTTGTTTACAACTTGGGACAAATAATTTCCTAAAACCCGTTCTTGGTAAGTTCAGTCCAACGTTAGTTGATTTAGCCAACTGAACTTTATGACCGTACCTTACATGTACTTTTGCATAAGAATAGTTTATTATTTTATTTTCTGGTATGTTACATTTCTACGGGGGGTGTGTCGGGTGGGAGGGATGCGTAGGGCCTGTTTTTGCGCAACACTGAACTACTTATGCAGTATGATTGAGGCCACCTCGAATTTTCTTCATTGACAACCAATTAATGTAGATTTTTTTATTTAGACTTTGGTGTACAAATGGCTTTAAAGTCTGACAAAAGCGCACTCCATTCCTTACTTGTGCACAGACAGTTTGTGTTCACACCCCCTTCATCGCAAATCCTTCTTACTGGCATCTATGTGCTCGTTTTACATACATGGAAACGTTTACTGTACACAGCTTTCAGAAAGATACAGGAGAAAGTGCAATTCCATGGATCCAGTACGGGTCGAGGGGCAATTTTTCGTTTTTTTTTATTACAAAAGTTCTGTTGATCTCCAAAGAGGTAGCGATGCGTGATGGTTGCGCGGATTTGTTGCAAAAGCATACATTTCTCTGCGCATCCGTAAACCCTTAGGTGCCATCTGCACTTTGACAGCCTTACCATTATGGTTGACAGTTAATGTGACGGGACAACCGGTTAACAACTGCCAAAAAGCGTTTTTTTTATCTGATCAAATTGAAATGATTGCTTTAATTGAACAGCTGAAGTACAGCTGAGGCCCCTGACAGCCCCTAAATAGGCTGTCATAATCTCGAGGTTATAGAAGCTCTCAGCCAGAGGCAGTATGGGTATATGTAAGTTGGGTGAATTATGGTACATATCGTCTTTCATCATACAATGAAGCTCAGGAGACTGCTGAATTGAAATTGGCAGGTTTATACCAGCAGAATGGCACTTTCTCTGCTTGCTTGACTTAGCTCAATGCTTGGTTGCTGCAGGGTTTGGAACCATTTAAGACTTGTGTTTGTGGATAAGAATTGTGTGTGTGGATAAGAAAGTAAGAGCCAAACGTGTGTGAGAGAGAGAGAGAAAGTGTCATTCACCCTCCCACACACCCCTCTTACCACATCCACTCACCTGCAATGCAGGAACCAACTTTAAGACAACAGCAACCAGGAACCAAAAGAACTTAACAGTAATAGGACAGTAGGAACTTTAACAGACAAATACACGGGTCATTCATGCATGGACAAAGAGTGGTTGGAGGGCTAGTTATGATAGAACCAATTGTTAAATGATTCCCCTCACTTAGTTCTAATCTGGCTGGGGTTCTGTGGCAGAATTTTGCTAATCAGAACCAAGCAGTTCCAACAAAGGGCTTTAGACCAGTTACATGAGGGGAAGTCAGAACTCTGAGCTGAATCAAGACCTGCACAAACAAACAGGGGAAGAAATAAGAGAACGCTACTTTCCCCCCTTCCTCCCTTTCTCCACTTACATTTTGTATGTCTGCACTCCCAACTTCTCTCTCTCTCTTTTCATCTTTCCTTCACTCATGCTCCCTCTCTCTTGTACTTTCTCTGCATTCCCCTTCTCTATACCTCCCTTTCTCCTCACTTTTCTACTCTCTCTCTCTTTCTCTCCCACTATTACAATGCCATACTCTTTTTTTCTTTCTTTCATTCTTTAAGTCTTTCTTTTCTTCTGCACTGGGCTCTCAGAATCTCTCATGCTCTACACGTTCCCCTCTCTCTCTCTCACTCTCTCCTCATCCAGGCCTCTGTTTTCTCATGAGCCTTGACTTGGCTTACAGCATTGAACGTAACAAGGCCCAAATTCCTTATCACTAACCTTAGTGGGAGACTGAATTATGTGTGTGTGTGTTTGAGGCACAGTGTGAGAGTGTATACGTGTTAGCTTGTGTGCATTTGAACAAGCTTTACTGGGCTTGAGAAACTGGGAAGAGATGTCTTTCAGTAAGAGAGAGTGTAGCTGGGAAGTAAAAATATATGTGTGTGTGTGTGTGTGTGTGTGTCTGTACATGTACATATTATTTCATTGTGAATATTAATAAGCAAGGTATTTATTGTGGCTATGCTAGTTTAGCTTACGGAGTGCTCATGTTCTAGCCAGGCAAGAATGCTATGAGTGCACGCGTGCACTCACACACTCAACACCTTTCTTCACTTATTTTTTCTCGCCCTAATGATCTGAACTCAGTGGTTTGTCAGCTGTGTGTGTTCAGATGTGTGAGACATTTGTGTGGAGTGTGTGAGATGACCTCACAGATGTGAGGAGAGAGAGAGAGAGAGAGGTGGGGGACAGACAGAGAGAAGAAAAAGAGACAGAGAGAGAGAGAGAGAGCTTGCTGGAGAGGTCGGCCACTTTGGAACGTTCGGCCTGCACGTCTCTGCTGCCATGGACAACACGTATGCAGTCATGAGGTTCTCTGACAACAGCACTTGTCAACACCTCCTGTGTGTCTGAGCAACTGTGTGAGTGAAGAGAGCGAGCCAGAGGGAGGGTGTAAGTGAGTGTGTGAAAGAAACACACACACACACACACACAAGCAAACACAGAGGAGGGTGAGTGAGTAATGCTGTGGATGAGGGCATATAGAAAGGAGAATTCACCAGTTCCTTTTCAAAATACTACCTGACCCAGAGCAAAATAAATAATGCATTATCTTTCAATGAAAGGTCCTTAAGACAGCACTAAAAGAGTCAATCAACATTCAACAGAAAGTCAAGATTTACAGTGTGGAGGAAGACGAAACCAAAAACAGCAGACCTGTCCAAACTTGCTTAAGAGCTTGTTAAACTTCTTACCACGTGGGAAAACTGATGTTGTCATCTGATTAGTCATGCACACATTATGCCAAGATTTCAACATCTCAGACCTCATATTGACAAGGCTATTTCAATCTGTCTTGTCTATGATTTGACTTGAGCCTATTTCTCAGCCCTTGGAGTGGGCTCGCCTAGGTGACCCTGTCTGTTTCTGTCTGTTCACGACCTTAGGGGTTAAGTGCCATTGAAGGACTTATCAGAATGCCACAGCCACTCGCATCCATTGACGCGCATTTATGGGATTACGCTGTGCAGTCTATACAGAGCTTTTCTGTCTGGCAGTTTATGGTGGCCAGGATTAACACACTTCGCGACACTAAGTGCAATGGGCTGCCCACAATGGACAGACCAATGGAGTAGAATCCATCCAGTGGCAACGGATTTGAATAGGAAATATTTCATGAAACCACTAAACATAAGTGCAGTTAGCTAACCTGCTTCTGTCTTTCTTACAGTGTTCTCCAGAAGTCATGGGTGTGAAAGTCCTCCAGTGTTTCCCGTTTTATAGACGCTGCAAGGAGCGATGCAAAGGGCGACAGTGCCCCCCAGAGTCCGGTAAGTGAACTGCATTGTTGCTTAATCAGGGTCGTTTCAAGGTACCCTGCTTTACCTCCCCTGTGGTGACAGGCCTGAGCCTACTCTAGAACTAAATCCAGAAGCACATTTTTGAAAAAAAATTATTTGCAAGGATAGGCTATGTCATAATTCAGGCGGTGCCTAGCTCAATACCCTAAGGTAACAGAGCAAGAAAATTACTCTCATTTCTTATTATGCAAAATACCAAAGTAGAAATCGCAGGACTAGTTCATGTATCGCCTATATTGTGGCAATTATGACAGTGAGTGACTTACTTAACAAGACCAACCTGTTTTGATCTCATTCTTCGGGGTAGATTCCCTTTGATCTTTGGCGCGTAAAATTGTCAGAACTCATTCCATCTCTTCACAGAAGCAGGCCTAATCCTGATTGACAACTAAAGATCAAGATCCTGATCTTAAAGTTCATACGTGCTCCCATATTGCCTTGAGTCCAGAGAATAATTTTTTGCAATTTTGGCCATATCACCAGCACATCACATTCTTTGAAGAGACAAATATCGTTGTTTGTGTTCAGAGAGGAACTGCTGTGGTCTACCTGTTGTTCTGACATTATTTTCATTCCAAGCACCAATCAAGTGACAATAAGTACATCTGTGATCAATAATGATGACATATCATATCATATCAGATGACTCAACCTGTGATCCTGTCCTGTGTCCCTGCAGTGTCCAGTGAGGATCTGAAGCCACGCCTGTCCTCCACAGCCTCCTGGGCCAGTGAGAGTGAGAGCTCCAGCCCTGTTGGCAATCAGATCTACTTCTCCCACAAGGCCAGACTCTCCTTCCGACACCAGATGGACAGCAACATTAACGCCGTGGACGCTACCTACTGAGAGCACACACACACATATATACATGCATACACACCTGTGAAGTGTGTGTGTGTATGTGTAGTGTGTAGTATGTGTTAATGTCATCTTACCTTTCTGCGAAACTCAGCTTAAGCAGAGGATACAACCTTTCACCTTTCTGACATCAAAGCTCTAAGAAATGACAAGAGAAAGAAGAGAGGAGAGGAGAAGAGAGGAGGGTGTGGCGAAACAGTCACTGGACTGACTCCAGCATGATGAAAATAGTCTCTATCTCACTCAGCGTTGAGTCAGTGTTGCCCTGACTGATCCACAGTGGAAAACACACACCTTTGAAACCAGTGGGCCATAGAGTCAGGGAGAAGATCCAAACACAAACATGAACTGAGACTGATGTTGAGTGACATACGTTTACATAGTATTTTACCATCAAGTGCATTTTCCACAGCCTAAATATATTTTTTTGTAAATGTAAATATGAATACCATAGTGTGTGTGTGTTTGTTTGTGTACATAAGTGTGAGTGGGCATGATGGGAAGCAGAGCAACTTTAAAGGCCATAATGTTACTGAAGGCAGCAGAGAGAGATCAGGTGTGCAGAAGATCTACATCAGATTCAATCTGAATCCAGAACTAATCCAGATTCAACTGTTTGTTTAGGGTTGAGAGTGTAATTTTAAATGTCCAAGATGAAATCAAGTGCTTAATTTTTTTAACAAGCTTATGAGCCACATAGATGTCTACTGACACAGGTATTGCACAAATGTTTATATTTTTACACTTTTTGTGGATCTATAGTCTCCATATGCTGGAGGTTCTCGCGTGGAGGTCTGGGTTGTTACCAGTAAAAAAACTCCTGTCAAGGCATTTTCTCCAACCTCTATTTCAGATGCATCCAGACAGCATTTCAAAATAAACATATTGCTTGTGAAAAGGCAAATAGAAGTTTGTTTTGTACGTGACACAATCTGTTAAGAGATGGCAAGAGAGGTGCTTTTCAGTGGATTTTTTTAAGTGTCCAAGAGAGGTATATTTTTAATGTTCAGTGTTCAGTTTCTATTTTTTTCATGACTCAGACTCAAAATAAAATGTCCTGAAATCATGAGTTTATGGCTTGTGTTGATGTATTTAATGGGAGGAAAGTTGATTTCATCACCTTCAAAATAAAACAGAGTTGCTAAGCATCAACAAAATTACAGGGCAATCACCACAACCACAGATTGGAGTGATATTTTTGGTAAATTTTATTACAAATTCAGAAATCGGTACAAAAAATCTTCTTTCCTGTTTCTAGTCTGGCTAATCTTCTGCCAGTCTTTCAAAAGGTCAAAGTTTATGGGTTGAAAGGTCACAGGATATGACCTCTACATAGTTTTAGGTTTGGAGATGACTCCATCTGGATAGCGCTTCTTGAAACGTGCCACAACATCCGGGTCCAGCAAATGAATGCCATCCAGCTGGTTGCCAAGGGTTACCCTGCGGTGATGTCAAATATAAAAAGATGAATTTAAAAAGCAAACGATGGAGAACTACATAACCTCATGACATGCTCATTATTCGATTATCACACCTCTCACACAAACACAAATTGAACATAACATGAGCAATGTTTAGATTAGTGTACCTCACCAAACACACAAATACACACACTCACACACACAATCAAAAGGTGAGCAAACACAAATACACACACACACACACACACACACACACACACACGTCTTACCAGTTGGGCTGGACGTTGTGAGGTCGTCCAAAGAGCTCTATTTTCCTGGTCCCTGGTGAGAGACGTTCAATCATCCCGTAGATCTCATCAGGTTTGTGGCTAGTGGACCTCACCTGCCAGTGGGGAAAGACAGAGAGACAAGGGTTCACCAATTTACACTGTGTGTTTGTGTGTAAGTGAGAAAGAGAGCAAGAGAGAGAAAGTGTGTGTGGGTATCAATGTGTGACAGAGAGAGAGAGAGAGAGAAAGAAAGAGAAAGTGTGTGTGTGAGTGTGAGAACTGTCACCTGGGTAGGAAGAGAGAGACAGTTAATCAGCTCAGACTGTGTGTGTGTGTGTGTGTGAGTGTGAGTGTGAATATGAGTGTGTGTGTCTTTGTGTGCGTGTGTGTGTATTTGATGCTGCTGTCATGTTAAATATATCTCAGTGGTGAAGAGTGATTCTAACCTCTGCCACGATGACATCACAGTCTAATCCCCGGTTGAATCCCTGAGGGTTTCCTTTGACACCCACCTAAACACACACACACACACAAGCACACGCACACACACACAGATAAGTAGACACATCCATCAGCCCGTGCGCACATGCATGCACACACACACACACACACACACACACACAGACACAGACACAGACACAGACACAGACACAGACACAGACACAGACACTTCCCCCAGCCCACTGACAGTCTGGAAAGTCGAGCTGACAGACAGACAGAAAGACATATATAGCCATCTAAACATGCAACACAAACAAATAAGTAGCACAGACACACACATTCTTCAGTCCACAGAAAAACTGACAGACAGGTGCCAATGTACAGACCCAGAGCAAAAAAAGCGTGAGAGAGAAAGAGAGAGAGATGAACTAACCAGACAGTGCTCTTTGCCATGGTTGAGCCAGTGTCCGGTCCTCCCTGTGCGAATGATTCTCTGCAGCTGATTGGTCTTCACCCAGATGATCTCATCGACTCGTTCATAGCTGTCAGACCCACACATTCAGTCAATCATGTGATTAATATGGCTGTCTTTGAACTACTTAATATGAATAATTAAATTAATAATTCATAATTATGTAAAATTCCTTTTAAAGTGTCTTTTTAAATTGGCCTGCATTCATTTAACACTTGTGTGCAGTATTTTCTGTTGAAAGTCAAAGTAGCAGCTTATACAACCACCACCACCACCCTAAACAGTGCAGTAGAAGTGTAGAGAATGGAGAGGGCATACTGTGTGTCAGGGGCCAGGGGTTTGCGGGCCACATACTGAAAAATCTGAGCTGCCAGGGGCCAATGGAAAATGACGTGCTCAATGAGACTACTGACAAACATGTCACTCTAACAGTACTGAAACTATGACGTGTGATGCACATATAATATTAGATTAACGTAACAAACATTACACTTGATTCATGGCGGGCTCCTTGAAAGAGAGCAGAGGGCCCTAGTTTGGCCACCCCTACAGTTTGTGAACGTTATTTTCTGTATGAGCTTTGAGAAAACCATAGACTATCACAACTTACCCCCACAGACTGAGGCACTCTCTACCCAACTCCATGGCTCTGCAACACACAAACACACACACACACACACACACACACACACACACACACACACACACACACACACACACACATAGGTGAGTTAGTTAGCATGGGGTTTTGAACGCTCACATCCTCCATTTTTTCACTGTACTGGGTGTCAGTGTCACCATTTTGTGAAATAATATTCTTATTTAAGACAAGACCCAGATGCTCTTTATTCTTCCCAACTGACAAGATTCCCTGTGCAATGTATGCCTTCCTGGCTGTTTTCTGATTGGCTGTGTAGCGCATACCTGCCCGTCACCCACAGGAAGAGATATCCATCGTCCTGGAGGGCAGGGATGTTGAGCTTCCTCATTTCGTCATCGGTCAGTGTTCCGTACGGAAGCTCCATGTGGATATCCCACGGAGGGTCGGCCATCACCACGGCAAACTTCCCCAGGATGGACACGTCTAGGTAGCGGATATCACAACAGATCCACTAAGGAAGGGAAAGCAACAAAATAACGAGAGTGAGAACAAGAGACGCAGTTAATAAAAGTATGATTCCATTTGCAAACTCAAAACAATGGAACTGCTTAATAATAACACATCCACACCAGTCTATCAACTGGCATAGAAGCTGTTTCACTCTATTTCTTGTAACACATCATGCAATACAACAATACATGTAGTACTACACAGCTCGTACACAACTGCACAGTGATGTCCTAAAGCACAACCATCTCCCTATCTGAAATCCTAATCCAGTCGTCATGTACATGACTCTAAGAAGAACCACACAATGTATAGAAATGAACTGCAATACCCTAAAATGAAAAATGTTGAATTAACCCATGTTTTATCAGCTTTTTCATTAGTATAGAAAAACAGAAGTTCCATGTTCTGTTGTCCTGGGCCCATATTCACAAAGAATCTTAAGGCTAAAAGTAGCTCTTGAGAGGCGAATTTAGGAGAAAATCCTAAATATAATGGGTGTCTCAGTCGTAACTTTAGGACTTCTAATTTTTTGGACTAAGACTAACTCACAAAGAATTGTAGCCCTAAATGTAGCACCTAAATCTGGAACAGCTTAGAAGTCGTCCAGCAGACTCCTAACTCACTAAGACCAATTCATAGAACGTTTGAATGCAGCAGTTTGTATCCAGCACGTCCGTAATCTTTTAAAATGCACATGCACAGTCACATATTCAAGGTATCTGACATCAGGAAATAAATATTCAGCTTGCAAGAAATGCAATAATCCACCAATACCATTGTGGAAGTATATGCACTTTAGTATGGCAACTATTAGCGCAATTTAGGAGGTCTCTTAACGCCAAGTTAAAATTCTTTATGAATATGGACCCTGATCTGGTATTTGCCTCACCTGAAGAGCTTGCTCACATTTCCATCAGTGCTCCAAAACGAAGCTTCAGGTGTACCCATTGTAAGCTCATCATGTGACGTACCTGTGAGGGGAAGAGCTTGCCCACGTTACTATCAGCATCTCCAGAGTGCAGTCCAAGCTCTGATCCAGGTGTCTGTGGACCCAGGGCCCCCGCCTCCATCTCGGGTGGGCTGTCGATCTCGTAGTGCACGTACTTACACGTGTCCATGTGGAAACAGGTGTTGAGGAAGGAACAGTCACCCAGGCTCTCATCTGTGTGCTTGTTAATGATCCGCCTGAGAAAACAACCATGCATGTCAGTGGGAGAAATTGAATGCAATTATATATATAGGCTACATTTTGAATGCTGGCTTCAAGTAATGTTATACATGTTATGCATGTTATACCTACAAATGAGACCACATTAGACATTCAGATCATTAAAGAGTCTTTACAAAAGGGTTGGTTTGGAGGTTTTGTTCTGACCCATCACACACGGACACATCAAAGAGCAGCTGGAGCACCTACGCCATGTTATATAAAGGAGCAACGATGGCCTAGAGGCCCTACCTAGGAAATGCAACAATTTTTCCTGTTGCTATTGAGCGCCCCCTAGTGTAACTAGCTCTCTTTCCATCAGAAAGATAAGTTGCTTTAAAATGATGCACATTCAAAAGTGGAAGATGGAATTAGAATTATATCGCTCTAACTCAATATAAGTTAATGGAAAAAATGTTATGTTGTGAAAAAATAATTAGACTTCAAACAGAAATAGACTACTGTTCTATTTAACACCAATAAATTCACACCAGTACAAAGGGATATGTATTGACGCACAAAGGCTTAGTAGCTCACAGACAGTCATTACTCTCCCTATTACGAGTTTGTTTACAATCAAAACAACTTCAAAGCCATTATATTACGGTAAACAACTTGCACAGGGGGCCTTTATTATCACCTGAGGACCCATTTCTGTTTACTCAGAGCACTGCGCGGAAGCTAAGCTGTATTGTGTGTATGTGTGTGTGTTGACCTGAAGTGCAGCTTTGTACAGGGCTGTGGTGTGTCTCCGGACCGCATGCACTCTTCTTTGGTTCCGTGATCACAGAACTCCTGCACCTGAGCCCGTCCACGTGAGCGGAACTTCTCCACAATGGACTGCTCTTTTGCCGAACTGGTGTTGAGGAGCTCCAAGATCTCCCTACTGACCTGTACAATACAAACACCATTTACTCTTCAACAGATTACTAAAATTAACAATCATGAAACAGTAAGAAAAAATAAAACTGCAGGAAGTTTCAGAATTTTACGTGTTATATCTATTCTCCTGAACTATTTCTCTCTCTCTGCATTTTATTTGTTTATGGATGTCTTCACATTCTTATGGACTGATGACATATGTCTGACATACCAACTTATTTAAAAAAACTGTGGACTTCTATCCATTCCACAGGTAGTCCAGTGCTGCGGACATCAATTACTAAATACAGGTGCTGGACACGTGAAAGTGAGGAAGAACAAAAAAAGGAGGACAAAAAAATTCTTGGGGAACCTTATTTTTAGTTATTTCAAACATGTTATGATATGTTACGTTATGTTACCAAGTTGCCCATATTCTATGTTCTGTATTCCACATTTGGTACCTTCTTGTTCTGCTGCTCCTTAGTGGACTGCTGGTTGAGCAGGCTCTCAATCTCCATGTCCAGATGTGATGTTTGCCCCTTACTGGTCCTGCTCTTCTTCTCTGGCCCACCCCCTACACTCCCCGCCTTCCAATCAGATGCCCCCGCTACGTGTGAGCCCGCTGCCACTGACTGCGAGGAAGGAATGGAGCCAGATGGGCGCTTCACAGGGACAATGTCATCCCCTTTCCTCTTGACTGCGGTCTTCTGGGACAGTGCCCCCCGCATGGCACACAGCTTCGTATAGTCCACAGAGGAAACAATGGTGGTGGAGGTCAAGGAGGAGGATGAGGCAGATGCGAAGGATGAGGAGGAGGTGGAGGCGGTGGCAGCCTGGTTCCTCTGTCTGTTGATGAAATCGAGGGAGGTGGAGCCCTGGTGCACCTCAATGAGCTCCTGGGCGGAGAACTTGAGGAGGAGGCTCTGGACGCTAGCATGGGACACTGGAGCCTCTGTCTACGAAGGAAAGAAGGAGAAGGAGAAGGAGGAGAGGGAGGAGGAGAAGGAAAAGGAGGAGGAGGAGAAGAAGGAGGAGGAGTGTAAGAGCAACAGTAGCCAGCAGGTAAAGGCCAGCCAGCAGGAGTAAATCTCCTTCCAAATCCCTGAAGAGATTGGCTCACGGTAAGATAAAACAGCATCTTTGGGTTTCAACCTTCTCACTATCAACCTGCCTTACAGGTCAGGGGCCTGAGTTCAAAAGTTTAAGCTAAGCCAAACAAGTTATATAAGCAAGACACAACATCACACACTTACTCGCAACTACAGCATCTATGAATTGTGCCGTCTCAGTCGTACTGTTACGTATAGATAGTCAGCTTTCTTGTAAAATGTTCAAAGTAACTATACCGGTACTTGTGCAGAAACTGTGCAGGATCTGTGGAGGATATTAAGGCAGGGGAGATAAGGGTTTTACCTTGTGTTCTGGCTAAAATCCCAACCTGGTTCATTCAATCTGCCTTGCCCCTAATCATATTCCAATGTAATTGTTTCATTCACTCCCTCACTCTCCACCTCAAGCTGGTATGTGGTGAGTGTTCTGGTGCATATTATTGATTGTCGTGCATCACCCAGGAGGGTGCTATACGTTGGTGGTGGTTAGAGGTCCACTGTAGTGTTGTTGTTTATGTACTCCCTATACACTTACTGTGCTAAGGTATTCAGTGATGGCGAGTGAGTCCACTGGTAGTGAGGGAAGTTCAGACAGATATTCTAGCAACTTCTGCTCAAGTTCGGGGTCCGGGGGCCTCTCCTCTTCTACTTTCGGGGTGCTTTGGGCAATAGGTCCAGGACTGTCGCTGCGAGTCGTCCCCGCCTCAGCGCCCAGTGCATCTAGAAACAACCCAAGTTAAATACAACGGTTAAAACCAAATCAGCAAGAGGAAGACTCAATCAATTACTTACAAAATATTGGAATTAAATGTAGTTACCTAGGCTTACACGTTTGCGAGGGATTTGACAAATAAAACTAACGTTACAGGGATCAATGCTAATTCTCTTCACAATTTATTGTATTTCCGTTTCCCTTTGAACTATAACGCTATTACTGACCTGTTTGTTCAGTAAACTAAGATGTTGATATACAATGACGGATCGATATAAATGGTAAGTTTCATCAGTACTGGACTGTGTTGCAGTGGTGCATATCACTTTTACCTATTGCAAGCTGAGTTGTGTCCTTCCGTCTCCTCTGCAACCTTTCTCGTAAAGAATCCAGTTGCTTTTTGTGCGCCTGGATGTTGCTCCATGTATCCGACATGGTTGGCACAAGTCTAGACAATTATTTATTCCAAAGGCTTGAGACAAAAATAAGAAAAAGAAACTGCTGTCTCTATCCTCTTCTGTTTCAGAGGGAAATCTGTGACATACTCATATACTTCCGTGTCAACGAAAGCAAAATATCAGTCATAATAAAAGTCACCATTGGCCACTTGTACATATCACGTTTCTAAATAAGTCATAAGGTGGGAAATCCGGATTTTATTCGGAAATATCCGAACATTTCTGTTGTAGGGAATCCTACCAACTTAGTAAAACAAATGTGAACAAATTGAATTAACTTTTAATTGTGAAACACGGTTCGTTTTAGAATACTTCCCCGTACTGTTTGACTCTATACGCTACCCGTAATCACGCCAATGCAATGCGTATTTTGCAACATGGCAGCGGTCAGGGGACGGGTGGCCCAGAGTTGTCTGACAACATGTTTTTTAAGACAGACAAACATTGGCAGCATCAGCTCTCTTCCACTTCTGTCGACACGGGGAGAGGTTTGTTCAGTTTTTACTTTTGCGGCGGGGGATTCATTTGGTTGCAGAAATCATTCATATTGCGTAGGAAGAAGGCTTAGCACATCGAGTCGTGTATGACTTTGAGACCGGGGCAAACATTAGCCAGCTTAGCGGAGCTAGCGTGGAACTGTTATCCTGATGAAGAAGACGATGTCTGTTCAGACCTTTTGTCGTCTTCTAATAAAAGAAATTGCATAGTGATTGAATCCAGATGGCACAATACCGTAGCAGTTACTGTAGAAGACATAGCAGCTACCATTTTGTGTCAAGAGAATGTGCTCTTTTTGACTTGACTTACGCAGACTTTACCAAGTTTTTAACTAAACTTAGTGCTCTGTTTTGTTAAATTGACCCTAGTACAAGAACTTTTTGCAGTGTTGGAAAAATCTGGCAGTGGTTGCTTCCAGGCTTCATGTAACGCTAAGTTCTAAGAGGTGTCAGTATGCTATTTCCGAAAACGACAGTCTTGCCCGTCATGTCGGTGTAGCCCTTGACATGTTCGCGTTTTTGTCAGCTGAAAATGACCGGTAGGTAAGTCTGTTCTGCAAATTTTGCGTTGCTTATAATATTGTCAACGCGTTGTTCCTAGACTACGATACAGACTTCCCACTTGCACACCTGTGGAGGAACCAGAAGTCCTCTCGTCAGAGCGATCCTTGGACAACACAACAACAGACATGTGCTATTGGTCAGCTCACTGTCAGTCAGATACAACAGCACACAGGTATGATCCCGAGTCACTGTAGGTGTCTACTCTTCAGGAAGTGCTTGGTGCATTATTGTTTGTATTTGCACACACATGCTTTCTCCATCAAGTTAATGTCTGGTGTGATTGTGAATTGTACTTTGTCTCGTTGTTTCCAGAGTCCAGCTGACACAGTGCAAATAGTATCAAGTCCAAGTTCACCAAATGTACAAGTTAGTGTTGCAAACATCTTTTTAAATTTAAAATGACCAGCTGCTCAGTATGAGTATGTCAGTATGTTTGTGTGTCTCTCTCAGGTACCAGCTGATGTTGCAGTACCTGTCCTAGACACAACCGCCACCACCACAGCTGCTGCAGCTGTTGACCCCACCCCTGTCATCGCCCAGCCAATCACTGAGCAGGTGGCTGAGGTTGCCCCAACAGTAGTCGATGTTCTCCAAGGGGCAGGAGCTGAAATAAGGCTGGCAGAGCTGGGATTGGGCAGCTACACGCCTGTGGGACTGATCCAGAACTTGCTGGAGTTCATTCACATGGACCTTGGGCTGCCCTGGTGGGGCGCCATTGCTGTAGGTGAGGGCCGCGGTTAATAACAACGAAACATTTTACGTCTGGACATCAGAAAGCTGTTTTTGCATCTGAGCTTTTGGTCTTGTGTGTTTAGTACCAAGAGTTTTGGATAAGCAATCTCAGTATTAAGGTAAAGGGCTGAGCACCAGGGCATTTCAGTGCAGACTGAAATGTGTGTCACTCCTCTGTCCATTGAGCTCCACTGGCTACCTTTAGCTGCTCTCATCAAATTCAAAGCACTAATGTTGATCTACAGGGTGATTGATGGATCTGCTCCCATATTCTACTTTAATACCCTTTAAAGCCCTTTGTAACCCCCGGCCACTCTGTTCCTTCAAGGAAAGTCGTCTAGCACTGCCAACACCTTGCACAGGTCACTATTCTCATTTATTGTTCTACGCTGGTGAAATGACCTTCCAAGTGCTACCAGAGCAATGGATACCCTCTCCACCTTTCTGAAATTCTGAAAGACCCAGCTCTTCTGAGAGTATCTCTTCACTTAGCTACCTGGAATGCACTTACAGTGTACCCCCCACTCTCTCTTTACTGCACTTTCATCACACTCCTGCACTTTCATCTGCCAGTTTCCTGTTAGCAAGTTGCACACTTAGTAGTTTTTAATTGTGTTGTAGCTTGAACGCTAATCCTCTTTTTGTGAGTCGCTTTGGATAAAAGCGTCTGCTAAACGTGTGAATGTAAATGTAATGTGTGGACAGCTTTGTAGTTTCTCATGTTGTTTGGCACTTGTAGTCAGCCACAGTATTACAATGACCTCCTCATTAAGCTCTTGTGTATACTCTGTAATACATTGTACGTGGTGCTAGTCTTACCAACAGCTGGTGTGATGGATGTTGCGTGCAATGCCTGTCATATGATTTTCCCATGGAACTGACTGGTTTGGTTCAAAGTGACAGATTTGAATGGGTGAAGCTGTGACGTGATGTGATTCTCTGAACAATAAAAACAGTTGTATGTCTTCCACACCTAGGCACGATACTGGCTCGCTGTGCCGTGTTCCCAGTCATCATCAAGGGACAACGAGAGGCGGCCAAGCTCAACAACGTGATGCCAGAGATGACCAAACTCAACAATCGCATGAACGAGGCCAAGCAGAGTGGAAATAAGTTTGAATGTAAGCAGCACCTTGACACTTGATAAAATCAATCTCCTCTTATTTCAGTTCAGCAGTGTATGTCCTTCTCTTACACTGTGATGTTGGAGTCTTGTTGTGTTGTGAGTGTATGTGAGCAATTGATTGTTCATTTCAGTTTTTCTTTTTCAATTGTATTGCAGTTGCTAAGGCATATTCGGACATGATGCTTTTCCAAAAAAAGCATGACGTCCATCCCCTCAGGGGATTTGTGGTGCCTCTTGTCCAGGTTAGACACACACACACACACACACACACACACACACACAAACCAACTAACCTGTCCATCTCCTGACCTATTCACTTGTTCAGAGGTCCAGGGCTCCCCAAAATAACAGACACCATTGTGTGTAATCACCAAATGTATTGCATGAATATTCGATATTAGTATTTATGAAGGACGTGAATGATTTATGTAATCTTTATCATTTCTTGAATACTCTCCAAAGTAAGATGAATATTGTATCTGAAGTTGTGTAGTCATATTGTCATTTCCATAGTGACTTTCTTCTTGGGCATATCTCCTAGATGCCCGTGTTCATCTCTTTTTTCATCGCGCTGCGTAAGATGGCCTACCTCCCAGTACCCAGCTTTCAAACAGGCGGGGCGTTGTGGTTCACTGACCTGACCATGTCCGATCCCTACTACATTCTTCCGCTGGCCGTCACAGGCACCATGTTTGCCATCCTGGAGGTAAGACTCTGGCCATGAGGTGCAACAACACAGACTACAACTGAATTGACTATTATTCATGCTTCAGGATTCATGCCAGTTAAGTCTTTGAGGGTTCAGGGCTTAGGGATGGGGAGTGGTATTGTGATTCAGCAATTTGTGCATGTCATTGTGCAACGTCAAGATGGTTCATTTATCTGGAAACCTCAAAGTATCTCATTCTAGTCAATCTTCCGTAAGTGCCCTGGGCAACAGATGTAAACTGTAGAACCACATCATGAAATTCATTTTTTTGGTCTCCTTCTGCATTTTCTCTTTTTCTCTCTCTATCTCTCTAGCTCGGAGCAGAGTCTGGTGTGGATAACCCCAACCTCAAGGCGATGAAGACCATGCTGAGAATTATGCCTTTTGTCATCCTGCCTCTCACCATAAACTTCCCCACGGTATGTGACCTCTCTTCATCTCTCTTCCTGACATCATTGTCATGTATTTCTTTCTCTCCTATTCTGTTTACTCTCTTCAGTCTGTCTTGTTTCAAGTCATCCTCCTCATGTTTCAAGTCAGTATTCTTCTCATGCTTTAGGAGGTGTACTTCATACACTGACTCAACTCCCGTGTTGATCACGTAGTTAGCCACACACTCTCTGAATAAGCCCTTGATCTTTGGCTCCCCATACAGGCGGTGTTTACATACTGGATGACATCCAACCTGTTCACACTGGGCCAGGTGGCACTGCTGAAGCATCCACTGGTGCGGGAGAAGTTCTGCATCCCCCAGAGGATCGTCCATCCGCCCTCTGCCATGCCCCCTCAGGAGGGCTTCATTACCAGCTTCAAGAAAGGTGTGTTTGATGTAGCTGTTCCACGCAAAATGTCACGTCAAACAAAATGCAAACAAAATGCCAAGGTATCTGTATGATGTGAATGATTATGTGAAAAGTTTCTTAATTTGTTCTACAACCAAGGAGGATGTTATCATTCACATCATACTATACCATAGCATTGTGTTTTGCTTGGAATTGCCTTGCAGCATTTGTTTAAGAGTATGAGGAATGATGGGAATGGATAACAGGAGCAGCATCGAAGCATTTGATTGGCTGAGAGCTTAGGATATAAGGTGTGCTTTAAATGACTATTGGGTGCAATGTTTAACTTCACCATTAGGGGGCACTGTAGAGTGGAAATGTCTTTCTCTTGTCCTGAGTGTTTAGTTTGTTTTACAGCTTGTCCACAATAGACTTGTGTGTCTAATTGGGTGTTTGTTTGTGTGTGTCCTAGGTTGGAAAAATGCTCAGGTTGCTCAGCAGCTGGAGGAGAGGGAGAAGAGGATAAAGGGACACCTGGACATTGCTGCTAAAGGTGATGCGTGCGTGCGTGCACACACACACACTGAATATCACTTCTAAAACTGATGCTCTCCTACACACACACACACACTTCTCATGTTTTTGATGTATGAGCAGCTTCCTCCTGTGGCCTATTAGCTCTTTCTTATAGCTCATATTACCAACCTCCTCTTCAACAGGACCCCTGAGGCAGACATTCACCCATAATCCTTTGCAACAGACGGCGCCTGCTTCAACGCTGTCAAAGGCAGCTCCTGAAAGTAAGCGAGGAAAGAAGCGGCCTTGGGAAGAGACAATAGGCTGAAGGGTCATAGATGAATTTGGGAGGAAGTGATTGGTTGCCTGGAGGCTTGCAAGTAAGCTTGGGGGGGATGTGATTGGATGAAACCAGATGACGGCAGGTGAAATACCTCCTCCAGTGTGTATATATTTATTGTGTTAAAGTGTAACAGAGACAGGGAGAGAATTGGGAGGGGGGGTCACATTGTTTCTTGTATTATAATCAATAAAGACCATTGGATGCCCCAAATCTTGTTGCTTTTTGTAAGGCAAACCTCTTAGATGTTTGGCTATTTTCCTTTGAAATACAACCGCAACCTTCGTATACGCTTAACAGTGATGCCAAACATTGCGGTTAGCACTGCGAATCACAGAGTTCATAGACCTTAAAGTAGCGTTGTAAGATGTGACCATATGACTTCATTTGAATTAGTCATTAACAGTCTGTTTACTCATCTCTTATCAGGCTATGAAATGTAATGTTTCCACTTATAATCAATTGTAGACAAGTTGTCTGAGCTGTTGGTCTGAACCAAAGATTCTAGAGCGCTCTGCTCTAGAACCTTTGGTCTAAACCTAAGCTGAATTTGACTGGTCACCATAGCCACTGTTTTAATTCATGACAAATAATGTAGATTATACCATTTTTTTGTTTATAATATTTAATAATACCCACATTGGTTTTCCTTATTACCTTACACAGGTATTTGTACTAGTGCTATTTTTAAACAATGCTTTGTCCAACTGCCATACACTTCAGTATCTTGTCAGCTCAATGCACCATTGTCTATAGTAATCTCTGAAAAATAATTAAATACCAAAGGGCTTGGAATGCCTTTGTAGTTTACACTGAATCAGTAAGTCTCTTTAGGAAAAGTCCCATGATGCATCATTTTGGGTCTCTGCTATCCTTTGAACCTTATTGGCTGGAGTGCTACTTGGCCATCGAGCAAAAGAGGTTGTGATTGGTTGTGCAAATGGAATGTTGCGTGGCCATGAAGCAAAAGAGTTTGTGATTGGATATGTTTGTATGGAATGTTGCACTGCCATTGACCAAAAGTACTGTATTGGGATTGTCCATTGGCGTTGCAGTCTTGTGTGTGTTGTCCGGCATAAAACCGCCAAGTCCACCACCAAGTGTCGACAAGTTGGGTCTCAGTCCGCCTTTGGCTCATCTATGTCCATCTCTGTCAGGACACAGTAGCACACCTTCTGAATCAGGATACCTGAAGAAGCTAGGGAGGGGAATAGAGAAATACAAGTGTGTGTGTGTTTTGGAGAAAAAAGGGCAAGTGGAAAGGGCAGACAGAGAGAGAAATAAAATTATTGTTTAACTTCCAACTCAGATATGAACATAAACATGTTTTCATTGTCAGGAGGAGTCGACATACGTAAAGTTTAAGGTACACCCTAAATGATTGTAAATGTAAGGACATCAGAGGTAACCGACTGCTACATAAATACACAAATTCCCCAACCGGCCATGATTCCAATTATGTGGTTCAGTGACAAACCTGGATAATTTTCCACCCAGAGGAAGTGGTAAACCTTTCAATAGAGGTCATTGACCTTAGCCTGACAAACCAAACTATAACATAAAAATGTATGGTCTGGCCACGATCGATAGAGTGGCCTCAATCCTAATTGCGGAATTAGCAGTTCCCTGTCAAACTTGCTACAACCAACCAGAGCAACGTCAGCAAAACAGGAAATGCGTGCTTCTTTGAAACGGATGACCTGACTGCCCTTTCCTGCTCAACTATCATGCTATGCCCGTCTAACAACGCTCTACAAAGACAGAATGAGTGCCTTGGTAAGACCAGTGGTACCTACCAAGGCCCCAGTGGTGCATGGCTAGATGTACCTGCTGAACAAAACTATTTGCTACTGCTAGAGTGCGTCTAGATTTCTAGGCTACAATAACCTAGCTAAACAAAGTTAGAAGGTTTACCATTTCTCTGAGTCAGCTTACCAAGGTTTGTTACCTACTTGGATTACAAGTCAGATTCCTACCAATAGCCCTGCGCAGCCACATTGGTCGCTTGTGGGCAGGAGTATAGCAGCAGAGGAAGTAGACTGGCACTCCTGATAGGGCGATGCCGATGCCAATCAAGGAGTTGATGGTGTCACTGTAGAGGGGCACAACCACCAGGAAGACTGTGCACATGCAGAAGATGATGGGGAAGACCAGGCTGAGCTGGATGGAGAATCACAAAACACACGGTGAGATTCCATGAGATCACTGGCATTATCTGAATCTCTATGTCCTTCCTAAATCTCTGTAGATCACACTTAACCCTCAGCCCTGAACCCTCAAAGACTTGACTGCCATGAGTCAGTCAGTCATAGTCCTAGTCTCAGTCATAAAGTCAATTCAGGCATGTTCAAGGGATCCCTGGCTAATAAGAAATGTTGGACTTAGAGATTGACGTTTCCTTCAGCCACATAAATGGGATTTTAAAACACTCAAAATGTTTTTGGTTTTATTAAAAGAAAATCCTTCCATTCGTAAACTGCCGTTGTTGTAAAAAGGGACATCACCTGGTTGATATTGATGATTGACAGTTGTGATTACCTTGAGCGGCCGATGCCTGTTGGGCTCCTTCCAGCGCAGGTATAGCTGGCCCAGGATGGAGAGGCCCACAAAGAACCAGTAGCTGAAGCTGTAGTAGTTAATCAGCTTGAAGATGTCCTCCACACACAGGTACACCAATGCCATGGCACCCTGGAGGCCAACAGCACAGCTTATCATCTTTGAAAAAGGATGAAGCTTACAGAAGATGATCAAGCATGGTCTGCATCAGTGAATACACACTAAATTATACATAAATCAGTGTTTGCAAAATGCACAATGCAATAACTGACACACAGATTAGCAGGACACAAGAGTACAAAAGTGTAGTACTCTAGTACACAAGAGTACAAAAGTGTAGTACTCTACTATATACTCTACTACTCTCTGAAAGTTGGTAAAAGACTAATGGAGGACTTATTCCAACTAACTACTTATTCCAACATACTGATGCTGGAGAATGAGTGTAGGAACACCTTCACAGGGCACACTCATACAAACAAACACACACACACATAGGTGGAATGGTTGAATGAGGTGACTGACGTTGAATAGAAGAGCTGGAATGGGGGTGAAGCGATGAACGTGAATCATGCACAGGTAGTCTGGCAGATGGCCCTCCCTGGAGCCCACAAAGAATAGCCTACAGGACCACACACACACACACACACACAGTGTATTTATAACATGCCTTACACAGTGTATTTATAACATGCCTTACACAGTGTTAGACATACAAACACACATTATGTACTCAAGCACAGACTCACTGTAAAACACACACACACACACACAAATGCAAAGATGCATTCATAACATGTAAAACACACAGGCTGAAATATGAACACACCTACTTCTTTGGTGTGATGCTTACCTGGAGGCAGCGAGGATGGAGGCGTTGAGTCCCCCAAAACAGGACAGGGCCACGGCCAGGGGGATGGTCCAGTTCATCACCCCAAACACACGATCCGCAAATGTCTGCCGGACACACCACGCAACACAACACTCATTAGGAGTGTGCGTACAAGTACATACAAGTTCTCTGTATATAATCCATATGGTCCTACGACCTACGTCTTAACCACTCACCACAGCCACAGCGTCACTTTCCAGGATTGCATTGATTGGCAGCACTGTGTAGTAGGCCACATTGGTCAGGATGTAGATCACCGTCACTATAGGCATCGATATGGCAATGGATAAGGGCAAGTTCCTGCAATGAGCACAGATAACCACTAGGGAGGTGAGGGGCAGCAAGTGAAAAAGCATCTACAATAGAAAGCCTTTATTGTCAATTTACACAGTATAATGAGATTTAAAACACAGTATAATGAGATTTAAATCTTGATGTGTACACATCACATGTGTACACATCATCTTGATTGAGCATAGAAACATAGGGGTGCAGGTATACTGTGTGTAGCTTGTGTGTGTGTGGTGGGGTGGGGTGTCACTAGTCTTTGATCCTCTATACCCCCAGTGCTCTTGTGATCCAATCACATGTTGATCACGGTAGGTGTGTGATGTTAGTTGAGTGGAATAACACACACACACACACACACACACACACACACACACATTGTCATTCCATTCATGGGTGAGCAGAACCCACTCAAATCACACTGGCTTCCTCTCACATGACCTTACTAACCCAATCCTCTGCCCTCTGCCGCCTGTCTGACTGCATTTAGCTGTGTGGGCTCTGCTCCCCCATGAATGGAAGGTGTGTGACAGACAGACAGACAGTGAGGATAGACAGACAGACAGATAGATATATGGACAGACAGACAGACATACAGATAGCAGACAGCCTAATGCTGTTTGTTACAGAGTGCAGCGGGATGCTGATCCCTCACCTCTCGGGGTTCTTGATCTCCTCAGTGACGAAGTTGAGCGTGTCCCAACCGGAGTAGGAGAACAGGGCCGAGTAGAGGGCCAGAGCTATGGACCCAGGATCCTGAGACGAGTCCTCAAACATGCCCTCAAAGTTCTGGGTATGACCTGAAAACCACACACACACATATGTAATATGTACCACAACACACACACATGCAAATCAAATACCAACACAAACACCCCACACACATATACAGAAATACATTTTTTGCTATTTTTGCTATAACACACACACACAAAGAACAACATATATCACTCTCTCCCATAAACACATCCATTGGCTCTATGGTGTTTTTTGGTGAGAAGACTCAATGAGCCAAAAAAGGAAAATCAATACACTTTTAAACCGCTATCCAAAAGTGATCACTGTGGGAGTATCTGTTAGTGTAATCAATAACAATATAATCATAAACATGTTATGGTAGCAAACAAGAAAGAGGGAAAGAAAAATAGATATGAGTGAGTGATAGAGAGACACACAAATAACACGAGGGGAAGAGAGAGAGAGAGAGTGGAAGAGAATATGAGGGAAAGATAAGGGTGGAGGACAGAGCAGAGAGTGGATGAACATAGCGTACCTTCAAAGATCTTGACCAGTCCAGTGATGATGACAGCAATGAGGGCAATGACCTTAGCATAGGTGAAGAAGTCCTGAACACGCGTCCCCCACTTCACATAGGCACAGTTCACAAAGGTCAGCAAGCCTGAGGGGGAAAGGGATGAGATAAAGATCGCAAATACACACATGATAGGGATTACACATACACAGACACATACACATACACACACACCATAACTACATACACATACTTAAAGGGTGTAGGGTGATCAACACCCTTCCTTTGTCTGAGATGACTATGGAGAGCCTCAAGGTGTGCTGATGAAGGTATTTCAAAGGTATTTTTGCTAAAACAATACCACTGCTTCCCCCTCCAACACGCACCACCACCTCCACACTATGCTCACACACATACACTCACTCACACACACAAACACACACACACACTCACCTCACCACCACAGGCTTCCCAGAGTTTGCTGAAGCTGTCATCTTCAGGATCAGCACCATGAGTGAAAACACCAACCTAATCCTGCCAGGCCTGGATGCCCGCTGTTCTCTTCTCTCAAAGCACTCACTCTTTCCCTCTCTCCCTCCCTCTCTCTCTTTCTCTTGTGTTTTTCTCCAACACATTCTTTCCCCCTCTCTGTCATCCTCTTTTCCTCTCTTTCTCTGACTCTCCATCCCACACTTACACTCCTGTTCTTTCTCTGAACATCCCTGTCCATCTCAAAAACAGCTAGCCCTCCCTGATCAATAAAAGAAAGGAAACACATCACCACAAAATCTACTACAGCTCTCTCTCTCTCTCTTTCTCTCTCTCTCTCCCCTCCTCCTCCTCCTCTCCCTGTCTGCCTCCCTCTGTGAATATGAACACGAGTCTCTCTGTCTGTCTGCCTCCCCCCTTCTGTGAGAATGTGCATGAGGGTGTGTGTGTGTGTGTGTAGCGTGATATGTCTGTATTTTGAAGTCTGCGATTCAGGGAAAAAGAGCTGCTGACTACAGGCCTCCTGTTGGGTGTTTGCTGCTGGAGGAAACAGCTGAGACAGACAGAGGACAGGGAGTGTGTGTGTATGTGTGTGTGTGTGTCCTTCATAATGAGGGAAAGAGAAAGGATTTTTATTCCTAATAGAGCTTAATTGAGCAACAATGTTACCAGAGAGAGAGAGAAGAGAAGAAAGAAAGAAAGAAAGAAAGAAAGAAAGAAAGAAAGAACAGCTGACTGAGAAAAAGGAATAATAAGGATCAGAGGACAGACAGGAGAACTAGCTGCTGATAACATCATGAAGTTGCCAACAATGTTCATTCAGTTACACAACACACTGAGCAAAGAGTTACTGTATGCAGCTGACCAATGCAGAAAATACATGAGATGATGATGAGACACAAACACACACTTAGACCTCAACCCTTATGTGCCATAGAGCCACATGCCACTCTCTGGGAGCTACCTGTTTAATCATGCCTGAGGCCATGTTATCTCCTCTGGGCCTCTGTCAGACTCTTTGTTTCTGCATGTGCAGAAACCCTGTTAGTGCCTCTAATCTCCATGCTGACCTCAACCTGATTTCCAAACTCATTCAGCTCATTTCTATCATGCCTGACTCCACACTCCTCCAACCTTGTGGGCCAACTGTGTGTCACACTCTTCTTCTAGTCCACAATTTGTCAGGCAATCACTCACCCTTTTGTTGTGCTCTTGTCAATACAAAGATGTGCTGTGCTGTGATGTCCTGTGAAACAGACCCCAGGGCTGTGCGAAGGTGTAGGTATAGATCTACAAAGCTGTATATTTTCTTGGCAAGGATCTTTTCACAGATACCATTTTAAGTACACCTTCATACTTACAATCAGTGCGGTTACATGCAAACAAATAATTGGATAAATACACTGATGTATCCAATTGGAATCTGATTTTTTTCTGTCTATGTAATTCATATTCCGATTATAGTTGGAGTTTATGAATGGAGACAAGATTCTATAGAAAGCACCAATGGAATCAAACGGAGCCATTTCAATGGCTCTGGGATCAAATAAATCACATTTCTTACAGCATGTAAACTGAGATATTTCAGAATTCTGAATATAAGAATTATTCTATTAATGCTTTGATCAGTTTTTTTCTGTTTATGTAACCAAACTGAATTTTGGGGTGATTTTATAACTTCACTCAGACAAGGCAATGCAGAAAGAGAGAGGTGTGAGATACTTGAAAAGAGAGAAATGAGGTGAAACTGGGAAATGACCCAACCCAATGATTTGACTTTAAATACTCTATTGACACGTGATGCTCAAAGTGTCAGCGCGCAAGTGAAATGGCAAAATAACACATATCAATAAGACATGCATCTGGCCACCCCACGCAGAGCAGTGGGAAACACACAGTGATGCTGCCAATGTGAGGGGAGGGTCAAGCAGTTTACAGATACCATATGCTCCTGTTATTTCTTCTTATAATATCTGTAAGGTTGTAAGGTCTTGGGTAGCAGGCCTCTGTCCAATGAAAGGTTTAGGGAAAGATCAACATCTCTACAGAATCTCTAAATCTGAAGGCAGTATCCTGAGTATTGATGTTATGGTATATTCCCATTAATATTGTGTGTGTGTATGTGTGTGTGTGTGTGTCAGTACTACCCTGAGGGCTGAAGACCAATTGGAACAGTGGGAAAGGCATAAGTGGACCAATACAGAAACAACCCTCCTCCACGGATGTCTATTCTTTCTCCTGTCAATAGCAGGGATGATTGTCATCTACTCTGAAACTGATCCCAGCACAGAGACGGCAGTAGAAAGAGAGCTCAGGTGTCAAGAATAATAAGCAGGCTTCTCCATGGCCCCAGAGAGCCTTACCTCACTTGTCTCTAGTGGACAACTGAAGATGAAAGCGGAAGTGGGTGAGGGTGGTCAGAAAGAAACAACAGAAGATTGTCAGTTTGAGCCCAGACCTCCCATCACTCGACCTAGTAGATGCCCCAGGCTGGAGTGGTCATAGTTAGGCCCTGTGTACTCAGATTATTGGGCTGTAAGTCACTCAAGATCAGAGCGTTAGATAAATGACAACTGCATGTAGAATACTGTAATGTAGACTACTGAATATTGTAATGTAGAAATTCCTCTACAGTGCTCCTTTCAATAGCAGGATAATCTATGATGGCTGTAATCATGACACCAGTTGTGACACATAGGTAGTGAGTGAGCAATGCAGTTTCCTAAGGCTAAGAATGACAGTGTTCTAGTCCCTTAAGAAGTTTTCTAAGAAATGGTCAGAGGCTAAGACAAATAGAAAGAAATACCACTCCTCTGTGACTGCTCTATCCTTTCTCTGTCGAAAGCAGAGTGGTTGGGATCTCTTTTGAAACAGACCCCAGTGTTGTGATGGTGGGCCAAGAGATCAAGTGTCAGAGTTCTCTTAATAATAACAATAATAAGTGCAGTGTTCCCACGCATGCCCTTTCAAACATGTGGACCCATGTCAGGGCTCACAGGACCAGCCGGGGTGTGGTCCGGGAGGCTAGGAGGCCGGTTGGTATTTACAAAGAGGTTTCTCAGACTGGTGGGGTATCTGGGGGAGATAGGGGCTCCAGAGAGAGAGGTGCCACTCAGAGATAAAACAGAGCCTGCCTAGTATGTTACCCATAGTGGACAGGCAGAACTATACGTATTGCTATAGGGTATCTAGCTGCATTGTATACATTATGAATATACTGTGTATCTATTATAGTGAGATAGCACGTATGAGAGAGTGACGTCTGTCAGTGTGTGTGTGTGTGTGTGAGAGAGAGAGCACATAGGTCTATAGGATGGGTGAATAATCTGATAGGTGTGTATAATGTGTTTGTTGGTAAGTATATGTGTATATCGGGGGGGGTTAAGCATTAAGCTCTGAGAGGCCGTTCTATACTGTGTGAATATAGAACAACTGAGGGTGTTGTTAGGCACGAGGTGAGTGGAGCAAAGCTGAGTGCCGTTAAACCCCCTCAGCTATGCTATATTCTATATTCACAGTACAGAACGGACTAAAGGGGCTTATTCCTTTTCTAAAGCAGTTCCCACATATGCCTTGAAAATAAACAAACAGTAATGAAATTCATAAACTATTTAATCTTCAAATAGCCATTCCTCTGCAGCGTGGTCACAGAATAGTTCCACAGCAAGAAGATTTTGCTATGGTAGCCAATCAACTTTGAAGAAGTTTGTATCGAGTTGACCGTTGTGCATTCTGATCTCATTAATATAGGACGAAATGCGGTCTCAGCTGTGCTATATGGGGGAATATACGACACTGAACACAATTCAACCAATAATAATCAAGGTCCAGAACTGTCCGTTTTAGAATTACAGATGAGTGTATGTGTGTGTGTACACAAAGACGTGTCTATGTCTGAGTGTCTCTGTGTGTGTGTGTGTGTGTGTGTGTGAGAGAGAGAGACCTGGGTTGTTGTTCAGTTCACACTCTCTCCCTCCCTGTCTTGCATTAGACATTAGTCCAAGGGTCAGAGTCTTAATGTAGCAAGGACTTTATCTTGCTGCCATCAGCATGTTTTCATTACTCAAAGGACTGCTTATCTGTTATCTGTGTCTATGTGTGTGTGTGTGAGTGTGTGTGTGTGTCTGCTGTACGCTCTGCTTGCTTTATCAGTACCCAAATGGCACATTCCTTTTCCAGAGCAATCAACAACCACTCTTTCCTTGAACTCACACAGAGTGAATGGACTACAAATTATTAAAGCAAAGAGAATCACAAGAAATCATCAACTACTGCAACACAGCTTGCTCCTCCTCCACTGAAGACTCCAGGCTGACCACAGAAACGAGAGACCACCACATGGTCTGCTTGCGAGACAGACTTATTCAGATTTATTAGCTGGGGTCAGACTTATTAACTGGGGGCATCATCCATTGGGGCAGACATGTATGATGTCAAACAGGCTTCACCCTTGTTTTATTCTGCCTTTTGCTTCCATTCCTCCCTGTCTCTGTTTGGCCATGGATCATGGATCATGATTTTTCTGGAGATTCAGATGTACTGCTAGCAAAATCCAGATACACTGTTATGCCATACCGTCCAGAGGCATTTTGAGGTGCCACCCTTTGGATATGGGGAGAATATTGCTTGTCGCCAAACCCTACACCTTCTTAGATATGGGTCTGATATGGGTACTCAGACTAGGTTTTTGGAACCTTCACAAAATAATTAACCGCTAAAAATAATAGCATTGCACTGTTTTAGATTGTCAAACTGTCTGTCTGACTTTGAGTGCTTCTATGCTGTATAAGTCTGTGTGTGTGTGTGTGTGTGTGTGTGTGTGTGAGTGTGTATATACATGCCTGTGAGGGCCTGTGCGCTGTGTCAGGCATAGGATCACATGAGGCCACGTGGCCATTTCCTTTCTGCTGATCGCACGTAGAAGTCTCAGACCTCTGACACACCACTCTCCCTTCCTCTTCCACTTCTCTCTCTCCTCCACACCTCTTTGTCTCGTCTCCTCTGTCTGATGTCATATATCTGATTCTCATGTGTCTTATACAATCTGTATAATCCCTCATCTCTCTCAATCAATCATCATCTCTCTGAGGGCCCTGATTAGCTTCATTCTGCTCTGCACACCGTTAGAACACTGAACAATATCTATATGTATAAATGCATGTTTGTCATGAAAACTGAGCAGAAATGATTCTTTTCTCTCATTCTTCTTCACTCTTGTTTCAGTCTCAAATAACCACTGTGTGCTCACTCAACCCAAACACTCACACAGCTTCACAAGCACTACCTGTAGGAAATCTTTTAGTGTGGACCATTCATCTCTCAAACTCGTCTTTGAGAGTCAGAGACGCTATTTGTTGAGCAGACTTGGAGGTTTTTGCTCAGAGTGGCCAGTTCCTGATTTCTGTGCTGCACTGCTCATTGTCCACCCGTGTCTCTGACCAGCATATTCCAGTGTTGCAGCACGTGAGGCGTGGGGCGTGACCGCACATGGAGTGGATCTTCTGTCGCCTTGCAATACCTTGCACCCCCCACCTCCTTTCACAAATAAGTGGGAATATTTTTAATGGAAATTGTACTCAGTGTTCCCACAAGAGACTCATTACAACCCAGACTCCATTTCTTATCCATGAACCCATCTCTCTCTCTCTCTCTCTCCTTTCTCTTCCTTTTTATGCTTTTTGTTCTGCACCTTTTTATTGTTGCCCTCTTCCCCAGGCATCTGCATGGAGGGTGGATCAACTCTCTTTATGGCCCTAGGGCACTTAAGATGTGATTAGGCCATCTGCAAAGATCACACCGCTTCACTTTATTAAGCTCTCAATCTGCCTTGCCCCAGGTCCAGTGACCAGGTGGGTTTTATTTGTCAGACCTTAGAGAATTCAGCACCTCGATTCTGTAGCTTCATCAGACATTTCTACATTCTACATTACCCACTGCTCTCTGTCCCTGTAATTTCCTGCATTTTTTGTGGATTTGTTTACAAGCCAAACGATTGAAATAAGCTATGATCATTTCTGAAGAGCTCTGCTGACTGACAAGGCAACAAACAAAAAACATTTCATACACCAGCTATTGCGTGACTTACAGTAGTGTGCAGGGAGATGACAATAAAGGCTCACAGCAGCTCTTCACAATTAGCCAACCATCATAACTAAACAGTGGTATTAAGGTTCAAGAATATATAATCAATGAACAGTCTGAATTGAGGTGAATCGATTTGAAATGGTTCTGCTGTAGCACCAGCAACTTGAGTACTGGCCACTGAGAGGTCCAAGTCCACAGGAGCTGGGTTGGACATGGACTCATGGTCATTTCCCCACCCCATCCGTCACTCTCTCCCACCCACTTCTTATCGCTCCACAACATCTTATCTGATTAAAGGCAACAGTTCCAATAATACTAGAACTTTAACATTCATGTATCCCTCAATACCCAAAAGAGTCTACTTGATTTACAAAGGTGCTTACTGCAAAGGTGTGGTATAGGCTACACGGTTGTGAGTCAGTTGTCAGAGTCAGTGATTCTGAATCTGAAAGTGACAAATTTGGCAGTCCTGCTATGTTCTATGGTGCTACACATGCATGCTCAACTGGTCTACATACCCTCGAAAGCGTAATACAAAACTGGGCTTGTGGGGTGTGTGGTCTGCACTGAGTGGATGGTTTGTGCAATGTATTTTCCATCCACACTTCCCTCTTGTGTGACACTGATTATGCTGAATCAAACTCTCTGCATCTCTATGACTAACTGAGCTCACCGGAAACAAATCAAAGCAGCTGCTTCAACAAAACACACTAACCACAAAGCAGAGATTATTTCAGATGTCTATCAGAGGCTAGGCTAAATCTTAAAGCATCACTCCCTGGTATACAATAGGCCATAGATTT
Source organism: Tenualosa thibaudeaui (assembly GCA_027481765.1). Classification (NCBI taxonomy): domain Eukaryota; kingdom Metazoa; phylum Chordata; class Actinopteri; order Clupeiformes; family Clupeidae; genus Tenualosa; species Tenualosa thibaudeaui. The sequence goes on along the minus strand of JAIFZK010000136.1, from coordinate 2,311,973 downwards.
ACAGATAGATGTAATCATAGATACTTAGATTTATATAAAATACCCATCAGAAACAAAAAACAAAGATGAAAAATAGGAAAGGATGACCACTAAGTTGCTCTTCAAATTTACTGACAACTTACTGAAAGTCTGCACTATTCTTAGGGTGCATGTGGCCTCCTCATAGGCTTAGGGTGCATCTATGTGTGGCCTCCTTAAAGGCTTAGGGTGCATCTACATGTGGTCTCCTCATAGGCTTAGAGTGCATCTGTGTGTGGCCTCCTCATAGGCTCCTGTTCACTCTCACTGTTTGAAAGTCCACTGTTTTCTCAGGATGCAATGCTGCCTTCTCTTATTCTACTTAAGGAAACATGCAGAAACAGGTTCTCCAGAGGTTTTTGTAAGGTGTGGGGTATGATACACTGTATATCCAATTGGATGACCTTGACCAGATACAAGTGGACACATGCAGAGTACTGTTTATGCATGCATGTGGTCACACACAAAAACACTCACACTCTCCATTCTTTTGTAAGGTGCTCTGACATATATACCACACACTACACTGTATTCCTAAAATCACATGAGCGCGCACACACACACACACACGCGCACGCACGCACTGAGTGCATGGATGCAAGCTGTGGAAAGCATACAGCACTTTTGGACACACACACACACACACACACACACACACACTCTGGGTGTACTTACAGATGCAGGCTGCGGCGAGCAGGCGGTTGGCAGCATACGGGGCGATGCAGGTGGGGAAGATCGGCTGCACCATGTAGTTGGAGAAGGTGATGGCAATGACAGCCTGGCTGGTGGGCTCGATGATGAGCAGCGACGTCCACAGGCGGATGAAGGCCAGGAAGCCGCCGAAGGCCTCCAGGATGTAGGCGTAGCTGGCGCCTGACTTGGTGATGGTGGTGCCCAGCTCGGCGTAGCAGAGCGCACCGAACACAGAGAAGATGCCGCCTAGCGCCCAAACCACGAGCGAGAGCCCATAGGAGCCACTGTGCATCAGCACGCCTACAGGCGACACGAAGATGCCCGAGCCAATCATGTTGCCCACGATCAGACACACACCGTTCAACAGCGAGATCTCCTTTTTCAGCTTCATGGACTCCTGCGAGTCACCTGACTTCAGTGGACCTCTGCCATTGGTCCCCTCCACCGGTGACTCCTCTATGGAGGCAGAACTATAGGATGCCATGAGTCCAGGTAGAGTTGTAAAGGATGTGAGACTGGTACTTGACCAATTACTGGCTTTATACTAGTCCAGGGTGTGACTTATTGGCCCAAATGTCTGTCACAGAAATGTCCTATTGCATTCAATAATCTTCAATGATCAGCTCCAACATGTGTAATATCATGTGTGTTATGATGTCATCTGTTGACCAACATAGAAATGCATGTCATTAGCCCCATTTATACCATTTATACTGTGGGCCATCAGCCCATGAACTATGGCCTGGGCTACAACACCACAAAGTACAATGATGCTATGCTATCACAAGCCATGCCAACTGCCAAAATTTAAACTAAAATTACCAAGTGCTCCGCTCTAGAATCACTGATTTAAACAGATGCAACATTCAATCAACAGACAAAAAAAGCATAAAACAAGATCTGTAACCATAGCAACCAGACAGAGAGGGTTGATGAACCTTTGCTAAAAGGTCCCCCGAAAAAGTTTCTTTTGAAAATCAGTCTGGTGTCACACTGGCTATGGTATACCTAGAAAAAGTACTCATTTCCTCTGTTAGCCTGACAAACAAACATAGACACAATTTACTGCCATATCCTCCAGATGGATATTTGAGAACCATTAGTGACTTAGCTAAGTGGCTTTGCACAGTTGGGTACATGGACACAGATGGAGAGTCAGGATCACAAACAGAGTGAATGCCATGCCAGTATTCTCCACTAAATTGTCTGTTTTTCTTTGGCTACTTTGTGCCTTTGTCTTCCAGAGATGGCATTCCAATTTCCTAGATTCTTACTGATATAAAAAAAGGCTAAAAAGACTAGCTAAAAAGAGTAGTACTGATTACACACACACAAACACACACATACATACTCACGCATATACACACTTGTCTCCCACACACAAAAAGACAACTGACTCATTCACATGCTCATTCACCACCTGTACACACACTCTCACTCAGACACACACACACACACACACACACACACATGGCACACTCTTCTTGGTATCAGCAAGTTGCACTCTCAGTCACATGCTTCCCACAGTCCATGAGGAAGCCAGAGGCTGGTTGCAGGACTGCATCTGGTGAAGTATGTAAATCAGCACCAGCGACAAACAGATTACTGGATCATATTTCGGTCCAGCACTGATGAGAAACTTGCCTGAATCTAGACCGGATCTGAATCTATGTAATATGGACTGGATCTGAATCTGGCTCTGGTTGAATTTTGATCTGGATCTTAGGTGTTTGACAAACAGTAATGAATGTGAACATGTTTTCTTTGATTTCAGATTGTTGTGTAGGTTCTCAGAGCACTACAAAGTGAAAGAAATAAAAAAATCTGTAAAACTGTTTTAATGTTTGAATTTGTCAATTACTTTCACACCACCGCTTACTCTGTGCCAATTCCACATTATAAATGCAACAGAACATCAGCAAACATATTATTTAAATGAATGTGAAATGAACAGTGCAACATATACACTGTTCACTTACCCTGGAAGACCAGGGCAGGTTCATGATGCTTCAATTGCTCCCCAGCTTGGAGTCATGGCACTACAGGCTGTAATATTTCTGACAAGTGCACGTGTTCACCGTATACACACACACAACAAAGACAAGAACTGGAATGTACATGTGTGCATCTCTTGCTCTCGCTCTCTCTTTCTCTGTGTGTGTATGTGGGAGGGGTATGTGTGAAAGGGGAAAAGGGAGGCAGTGAATGGTGACACTGTAGAGAAAAAAAGGAGAGAAGGAAAACTGATCTGAGATAAACTAGGAGAGACGATAAGACAGTGGAGACAGAGTAGAGAGATCAGGGCAGATCAAAGGGAAGGATCGAGGGCTGTTCACGTGACTGGAGACCATAGATAACAGAGAGCACTGTCATCAAGAGACAGTAACGTTAGAAGGAGTGCAAGGTTCACAGTGCTGGGTGATAATACCTCCAACATCATAAAAATGACATAGAGTACCTCTGAAGGCTACATCTGTATATGTCAAGTAGAAGGTGACTCAATGTCACATGTGTATCAGCAGTAATTTCCACAAAAGGACAAAATATTTCTGGCAAATAATCTACATATAAATGTATTGTTTCTGCATAATAGAACCAATTTGAAATGCAACAACTTCCTGTGTTTAGTTTCCTTTACAGAGACTTATTAAACGGTAGCAAGTTCATATGACAAAGGTTATACAAAACCGCCTTTGAAAGCTCAAACACAACACGATTATTATAGCCTATCTGCTGCTTTCATTAAACACCATAGAATACACAGATCTAATTAATAATTACCTTATCTTTGCCTGTGCAACAAGAAGCAAGAGATGATCTATTTGTTGCAGCTGTGACTGACCGCAAAAGACATCCTCATTGCACTCTACGTGCTGCTTTGATCCGCCGACATTCTGTTGACATGTCAAACGGCACTATTCAGAGACTGAAGACCTGTTTGAATGCGCAAGTACTGCCTGTGGAGACTGTTGTAAGATCTGTGCTTCTGGTACAAAGTATTCCTCTTCCTCCTTTTTGGCAGCTCACCTCTCACGCTGATACCGAAGGTGCAGGCTTTGCGATTTTGATCAGCTTCTGCTTTTAAAAGGCAGGCAAGAAAGGGAAGGGGAGGGCCATAGACACCGGGGGGGAAGACCACTTTTACTAGGTTTATTCTTCATAGCTTATGCTGTAGGCTACCTCATTATCTACTTTGGCCTACTCACCAAAGCCTAAATAAAAGAACTGTAAACTGTGAAGACACCCACAACTATTCTACTGGTTTCTCTTAAGAGACACTTTACACTTTATCAATAATGTTCTCTATTTCGCTTTTGCCAAATTAATATGATGGTACACGTAGAATTATATTATATGAAAAATATGAAACGAGTACTGACCCAGAGAGCATTGTCAGCCACTATTGGACCGGGTCTACCAAGGCTACTTCAAGCTTTCAGTTGTCCATCAAGCCAGCGCGCCCTCGTGCGCTCTAACCCTGTCATCACCTGCCACTGTGCGGATGCTCTTCCATGCAATGATAACCAAAACCCTTTTCTCACCCTCATGCGGTTGTTTATCGCGTTGAACATAAACTGGGTAGGTGAAGTTGACCCTTTCTGCAGTTCCTATCAGTAACGGTGTCCTTGTCTTGTCTGATATGCGCCTCGTCTCATAGCACATGCGCACATTTGAAAATAAAATAAAATAAGATAATGTCACAGGCGACTTCTGATAGCACACAAAAAGGTATAGTGGAGTTTATTCCATTTAGCCTACAATATAAATAAATGAGCAAGAATATAATTATAATATATAATAATGAGATTTTGTAAGGTATATTTTCTGCATGAAGAAACACCTTATCTTATTGCAATAGGCAAACAAAGAAATACTCAGCTGTAGCACAGCATTTGCACACTGTTCAGAAAGCATGAGTGACATGATTTTATTTGAAAATAGGCTACATGAATTAGTAGGCTACTAGAATGATAAGTATGTTAATAGCGATATTAACAGAGACAGTCAGATTGGACTGAGAGTACCATATAGGGATGTCGTTCTCAACTGATTTTCTCACAACCGAGTCAGTGTCTCTGATTTAATGCTAAGAAGTAAGCCTACCCCCAAATCCTATTAAGGGGTTGATTAAACAATTTACACACGGTTATACAACTTTGCCATTCAGAACCTGTCAAGGATGCATTGCACACCAGATGCATCTTCCAATTCAATCTTTAGAACTTAAGTAGTTTATTGAACTGATTTGGACCTACCAAATCATTAGGTCTACCATCAGATGCATAAGGTGTAGCCATTTTCTACACAGCAAAATAAAAATGGTTTGATTTGGTTAAGTTTTAATGTTTATGTTTTGGACAGGTACCCAGATCGTATTTGTTTGGATAAAGGCATCTGCCAAGAACTCAAAGTTGCTGAATCAATTCAGCAACTTTGAACTACAAAACTTCATCTTTGGTCACATTCGGTTTCACAATGATACCTTTTTATCTGTGACAGTTTCAGTTTTTAATTTTTAGATTGAGACATGGCTATCTTTCTGAGGTGGAAAAAAGTGTGCATGTGGACAAACTTTTAACACATGCCTTTTTCTTGCCCATTGTTTTTCTCTCTCTCTCTGAACCCACACATTCCTCTCCTTGGTAACTGGTTGTCATGGTTTCCAGAGCGCAGCAGTGGGTGGATTAGCAGCCATTTTGGGGACAGCTGGCCAGGTCGCTATCGCACAGGCCCCTGTCCTGTTCAGAGACAACCAGGGGGGTGGGGGGTGGCTTTGTGTGAGGATTAGAGCTTCCTGTGTGTTAGACCATTACATGGGCGAGGGGGTGGGGTGGCTGAAGTGGGGATGGGGGGGGATGGAAAGACTGAAAGAGAGTGAAAATGAAAGAGAAATTCAATGACTGAGTATGAAAGAGTATGAAACAGAGGGTGTGAGAGACAGAAAGAGAGAGAGAGAGAGAGAGGGAGGTGAGTGAGTGAGAGAGAAGGGGGGTGGGCTCTCTACAGCTGCATGAACAATTGTACGACTCGAGTCACATAAGCGCATAAATAAGCCGATACACATAGTCACACACACACACACACACCACAGACCTGTGAAAGAGAAGCGGGTGAAAGCGAACAGGCTGCCTCAATAAGCACACAATTAGTCAACAGAAAGGCTCCAAAACAAAGCAGGGCCCAGAGAAAGAGAAATCCCTTGGGCTAAAACTACACACAATGACATCACTACAATCAAGACGGCAACGCTGCCCTCACTTCACAGACGTATCACACAGAGCATCCTCCTCCATCTTAATGTAGAACTAAATAAGATCTCACAGAACTTACAAATTCATCATCGTTGCTTTAATCACTTTTTTCACGACAACATCTACAACTTCTTTAAAAAGAACAAAACATAAAAAGACACTAGCACAACTAAGCAAGGTACAGTGCGGAAACTCAAGCAGAAAGCACAGACTCTGGCTGAATCCCAGTGTCCCCACCAAACCCTACAGCTCTGAACCCTCACAGACACAACTATCATCATTCAGCCAGTCATGAAGTTGATTCATGCTAGGTAAGCCTTTGAGGGTTCAAGGCTTAGGGGACAAATTGGGATTCGGTCATTGTCTCTCAAGTGCTTCACGAGAGGAAGGGCACAATTTAGCATGGCTGGGTAAACAGTGTTTTCCCAGTGTCTCTCAGGTGCTCCCAGCCCCTGGGAATTATCTGTAGGCCCTGCAGCTGGTGTCCCGATCATGACTTGGTTATAAACTGACTGGTGCAATAAGCAGGACTTTCTTCAAGAGAGAAAATGCAGGGGGGTTGTAGCTTTAAAATTTGAAAACCGCTCGTATGCTCTTGGATGTATCCCTTGCATCTAGAAAATTCACTTATTCATATAATTGTACCATGGTTACTAAAATGCTTGGATGTTTGGACAAATCTGCATCTAGAAAATTCCATTACAATGAGTGCTATTTGCACATACTTCTATATGTTGATCACTTACAAATTGCAATCTGTACCATGAATTTCTCATGAAAAACTTGACTTGTAGCATATAGAGGCTGCTCATGACAGTCATACTACCTATTGCACCATTGGCTGATGTCAAAAATCACTGGGGGCTTAAAACCAGAACAGCAGATAACGGCAGGAGCCCTTATGCAGGGAGACCATCAAATGCCCCATTCAATGGTTTCAAAATGTTTCCATTGTCATCATCATCATGGACATATCCCTTAGAACACAAGATATACAGTAAACATCACAGATCATCATGGACCCTTTAAAACTACAAACACGGCAGCAGTAAAATCTATAGCAGCACAATTGGAGCACCATGACAGCCAAGTAAACAAACTGACAATCCCTTTTTAACCTTGGAGATGGGGGCAGAGTTGGGGGGGTCTTGTGTGTGTAAAATGGTCATTCAAGCTTTAGTCATTTGTAGGATGTTAAAAAACAAAGTCTAATTTGTTTGTGCGACTCTGAGTTTAGACTCTTGTTTCTTCTTCACCTCGGCAGGCTGTCTCAGTGTGTCTCAGTGTGATCTCATTGTCCTCAGAGGAAAGGCACTAATGCAAACATGTTGACAGGTTCGCTACACACCATACAATCCTAACGGAAGCACTCTACTGAAGATTGAGATCTAATCTACAAATGGTAAAATACATTCCCACCAAAAGAGCAGTTAAAAAAATTCAAGAATATACAAAGTCATATTCCACTTTATAGTCCACATCCTCACGTCACTCTGCTTTCCCAGCAACATCGGTATCCATTGGCTCGTCAGATAAACAACTCTTATCTTGATTGGCTGATGACTTCTCTGCATCCTCCTTAGCTGGACAGCCATTGGTTGAGATTGCACTTGGGTCTTCCAAAGTGTCTTTGCCAGGCTTGAGGGGCCCTTGGTCCTCGTTGTTACGTGAAGTGTTGGGAGTCACGGCAGGCCCATTGTTGACTATCCCTGAATGCACTTTCATGTGTCCCTGTAAACACAAACACAATTTCAGGTATATCATGTAACACTGAGTCCTCATGACAGATTCATGACAGTTAAAAATTTGAGAGTTAAGACTTAGGAGGGATAATGAGATGCAGCCTATGACAATGGAAAAAAAAATCTAAAAGGTTCTTGAATACGATCATCTGCTCGCTTACTTGTATACTATGTGGTACTACTATAGCATGACTTGTGGCACTGTGGTTGCTCACTTACAAGTGGTTTTAGATAAAGGTGTCAGCTAAATGAAAATATGCATTTAATAGTATATGATTATTACAACTGTCCAAGCTGACTGGAGAGACACTAATCAGACCACTAAAGACTATTTCAATCAGATAAAACACAAAGCAATGACAAATTGTTGTGCCCTAATATGAAGCAAACTGAATTCATGGGTTGGTTACACAAAGACAGATAATAGGCTAAGACTGACTTAGATTAGCTCAGACTAAGACTAATTTAGACCTTTGACACTTTTGACCAGTCTCAAAAAGCCAGCTCTTGCATCGATCAAGGAAGATTTCTGTGCCTGAAATCATTAGGGACGTTAATAATAATAATTTCTTAATTTCCAAATCTCAACTGACAGGGACAAAGAGCTCCTCAGTGTCTGTATAACATAAAGCCAGTAAGAGCAGAGTTGAGAGGGCTCACCTTGAGACCACTGCGGCTGGCGTACTCTTTGCCACACTGACTGCAGCTATAGGGTTTTTCCGGCCGCAAGGTTTTGGGGGTTTTCACTGGGGTGACCAGCTTGGCAGGGTCCGACCCCTCCGATCCTTTCCCATCGCTCCCATTTTCCACAGCCCCCGCTGTTGCTGCTGTCTCTGCTTCCTCTACTCTGGGCTCTGCCACAGCTGAACCTTCTGGAACCTCTTTCACCTCTGCCTTCTCTTCTACCTCCTCCTGCTTGCCCTTTATCGCTGCATCGTCCGCCACGGCAGGGCTGTGAGCTCCATTCTGAGTCGTCACAGGATCAGCAGCATCAGTCGGTGCTGATGTGGTTGTCTTTATGGTGATGTTCTTGTCTGGTTCTGACTCAGCCACAGTGGTGGGTTTCGGAGGGTTGCTTGGTCCCGGCTCGTTGGTGTCTGGGTCGGAACTGGGGCTGGAGGGAGGGGTGAGCGTGCTTGGAGGGTCATCTGAGGTCACCGCAGCAGCGTTAATGACGGTGCTCGCTGCTGGAGCTGGGCTTTTCGCACAGGGAACATTCTCAGTGTCTGAGCGGTTCTGGCGGACGCACAGCGACAAAGGAGCCATGTCTTCCTCTAGGTTGTCTTGCTGGGTGGCATGCGTGTCCGACAAAACACCTTGAGAAGCGGGACGGTAGCTGCCACCTATGTCAGCCTGCCCATCAGTACTTCGCTCCTGTGTCAAAGGCAAGGATGTGACGGGTGGACCATTGAGCACAGGGGGCCTCATGACCAGGGATAAGGGGTCCTGTTTCTCCTTGTCATCAGAAAGAGATGGGCTGGTGTTACCCTGGTCAGAGTCTGATTTCATGCTCAGGTCTGCCGGCGATGTCTCTCTGGAATTGGATCCGTCATCCGTTTGCGGCAATAGCACCAGAGCCGTCTTGGCGCTACCCAGGTCCAGAGGCTGGGTCTGGGTGAGCCCGTTGCCCATGGCAGCAACGCTCAGATTGGCTGCAGCAGCATCTCCCAGCATGCTCTCGGGGTCATCCACCTGTGCAGGTGCAGGCGGCGCATCCTCGCCCTCGGCATTCCCATCAGGCGGAATCTGTCCTCCGAGATGCATGCGAATATGGTGCTGGAGCACGACAGCGTTGGTGAACTTGCGCTGACACAAGGGGCAGGAGTTCTGCGGCCGGGCATTTGCCTGCCTGGAGTGGTGGGTGGCCACGTGCGCCCGCAGGCTACCCTTTGTGGAGAAGGAGCGGCCGCACTGCTTGCACGGGAAGGGGCGCTCGCCCAGGTGCGTAGCCTGATGCAGACGAAGCGCCCGCGGGCAGCTGAGCACACGCAGACACACCCCGCACTGGTTGGGGGACAGCGTCGTGGGCAGGGACGGGGTGGTCGAAGACGCCAGGGCCAGGCTGCTGGCCACATCGCTGCCAAGGTTCGGGTTGAGCCCTAGGGCGGCCATCATCTCTCTGCGGTAAGCCGAGGCGGATGAGCTCGTGGATGTGACGTCGCTGGACTGGCTGACGGTTCCTCCTGGTAAGGACATGGCTCCACCGGAGCTGTGTGTCGCTCCTCCCCCTCCGACGCCACCTTGTGGCTGTTTCTCGAGCTTCTGTGCAAGCCGCTGGAGTTTGGTGGTGTCTGAGGTGGCGGAGGAGGACGGGGAGGTGGAGGAGGAGGGTGACGAGGGCGTCTGGGGTTTGGGGTACGGGGAGAAGGGGAAGGCGAGCTGGCCGTGCGGAGACGGGAGGGGAGGCGGGTGCAGGAGGGCCAAGCCCGGGTGGTGGTGGGCCGCCGCGGCCGTGGGGAAGAGAATCTTGGGAAGGTGCGCCAGCTGTGGGTAGGGCGACCCGGAGAGCAATGCCGAGTGCGGAGGGGTGTTCTCATCGAAACGCTGCTGCTTGGCGCCTTTGACGGAGGAGGATGAGTAGGAGGGAGAGGAAGAGGAGGAGAGGACGCTGGCGGCGGTCGAGGCAGCAGCCGCAGCTGCGGATGTACGGTTCAGCTGCAACAGCGAGTGAGCCGTGGACAGCAGCGCCAGGTCCACACTCGGGGGCAGCGGGAGCGAGGACGGCGAGGGGCGACCGGCCGAGCCAGACAGGAAGCCCAGTGCCATGCTCTCGGGAACACCCAGGACGGCACCTTTGACCCCGAACGGCTCCTCGGGCTCGGCGCGGCGCTTCCTGCTCCTCGGGCCGGCTCCGCTGTTGGCTCCGGTGCTGGCGGACTGGCTGCTGTGCTCAGAGAGCGCCGGCGGCAGCAGCGAGAGCGAGAGCTCTGGGTTCTGCTCGCGGTGGCGCAGGAAGTGGGCCTTGAGGTTGCCGCGTGTGGTGAAACGGCTGAGGCACACGGGGCACTGGTAGGGCCGTTCGCCCGTGTGCGAGCGCAGGTGGATCTGCAGAGACGAGTCGCTGCTCAGAACCTTCCCGCAAAAACGGCACACATGCTGCTGCCGTCCAGACGATGCCGTTGTCGACGAAGAGGAAGCTGTTGATGATGACGACCCAGAACCAGAAGACCCCGTGCCCCCTGACCCAGCAGACGAGCCAACCACGGAGCTGTGTGGTACTGTGGACTCATGGACCAGGCCGGTGCCAGCCAGCACTGCTGCTGAAAAGCCCAGGCTGTTTGCGTGGCTGAGCATGGACGTGTTGGGCAGCTTCTCCAGCGGGTAGCGGGCAGGCAGGCCATGGGAGAGGAATAGGGGTGAGGTGGCCGAGGAGAGCAGCGAGGCCGAGGTTGTGGACAGAGTGGTCGAGGAGGAGGCAGTGCTGAGCAGGGCTGATGCCCTGTTTCCGTTGCTCGTGGAGACACTCGACTTGGACACTGTGGCTTGAGACAGCAGTGACGGGATGCTCGACAGCATGGAGCTAGTGGTTGTGTGGGGCGGGGAGGGGGACTGACCATCGCCGTTTGGCGGGGATCCCTTATGACCTTCGCCTCCTGGGGCCTGACTGTTCTCCTGTGGGGGTGCAGAGAGCCCCCCACCGAGCCGGAGCACTTGTCGACAGATCTCCTCTGTGATCTGCATCTGGTGGATCTGCCTCTGCTGGAGCACTCTCAGCTCTTCCAGGAGCACCGCCAGGGTCGGGGGCATCTGGATTTGCCCTGGTGGAAGGGCAGTAGGGGGGCTCGAGGGTACCTGCTGGACAGGGCTGGAGCTTCCATGGTGAGGGGCCACCCCGAGAGAGGAGGTTGAGGATGAGGAGGAGGAAGAGGAGGTAGTGGTGGTGGCAGAGATGGCGAGCTGCGGAGACGTCATGGTGGCAAGGGAGCTGGGGTGGGTGTGGTTCTGGTGGCGGGCCGCGTGATTGGCTTTCGTCTGAGCCACCGTCGTTGGTGGTGGCGGTGGCGAAGAGTGGGTCTGAGAAGAGAGTGATGGATGTGGGAAATCCGGGGACAGGGAGGAGTGGGTGTTGGGAAGCGCCGTGCTGTACGGGTGGACCATGTGACTGGGCCAGTGGGGAGGTGAGGAACTCTCGTTGGGCAGGGAGGGGGCATGGATGCCCCCCGGGGATGGCCTCGGGGCCAAGGGGGGGTGGCAGTCCAGCATTGCAGGAGGGGAGGCAGATGAGGAGGGGGAGGATGCGGTGGCATCAGAGCCAAGAGAGGTAGATGGGGACTTCACTGCCAACTGGTCATCTACAAATAAACAAACAAGACCCAGAAAAAGAGAGAGAGAGAGAAAACAGTTTTGTTAACATTACCAGCAAAGTGTGAATAGGCTTTTTGTGGCCAACTGTGCAATGTGTTGCACAACCACATTCATCTTAACCATCTTCAACTTGTATTTTCTTTTAGACTCAAGTACTTCACGACATAATTACATCTACAAGTAGTCTTTTGGTGGGAAACTGTTGTATCAACAGTGGATGCTCCTCATATTAACCCTTTCCACGCCATGAAATTGTCTTTGTTTCCTTCTCCTTACAACCCAAAACAGACTACCTTGTTGCCATGACAATACATTTCAAAAAGTCCACTAACCACTGCAGTATCCTCTTCAACCAACAACAAACTCAGCTTCCATCAGTTCCCCCATTCATTTCTCCCTACTTGCCCTTCCCCCTCGACCTCCTAGGGGTCAAGGGTCATGGAATGCTAAGGGTTCTGGGCACTGTCCAGGAGCTGTGATTGGTCTGCTGACCTGACCTTTCCAACTCAGGGGTCAAATTCTTTCAAAATCTTGAGTACAGAGAATAGAAAGAGTAGGAGAGAAAGACAGAGAAAAAAGAGAAGAAAAGAAAGATAGAGGAATAGGAGGAGGGGAAAGAAGTTGGAGAGCATATAAGCTGACTGAACAAGCAACCTTGCCTCCTCCTACCTTTCCTATCAGCTTTGAATCAGATGCCTATACAACCCATAATAGGAGTCCTAATCTCCTAACAGTACTATCCTATACAATTCACCTGTTATTATTGGCTGCTGTGCTACTGTGTTGACCAAATGTGTATTGTGCCATGTTCAGTACAAAGTTATACAATTTTGAAATGAATTCAAATGATTTCCCTTGACATTTTTTTAAAATACATGAAATGCTAATAAAATGGCGCAAGTTGGAGGTGATTTTCTCTCAGCCTCCAAAGCCTAGCCACTGAAACCCCCAACCGAGCTGCACACACTGAATAGAGGCATGAGGGAGAGAGAGGGAGGGAGGAGGCATTGAGAGCACAGAAAGGGGGAGAACAAGGGAACATGAGGGAGAGAATAAGGCCGAGAGGAAGAGAATAGAAAGAGAGAGATTAATCTTTACCCAAACACCCCCTCCTTCCCCCTTCCTTCTCCACCTCCTCTCTCTCCCCATCCTCCACCTTAGTCTTGGGTGAATAGGGAGAACTCCTCTAAGTTCTAATGAAAGACCCCCAACGGGTTCTCTGGGACTGACTGAGTGATGGCCTTTGAGTGATGCATGTCAGCAAGGAGACGGCAGGAATCAACACACCCATATACACACACACACACATACACACTCAGCACCCCTCTTTACACTCAAGCTTTGAGCACACAGTTTAGCCTACTCTCCACTATCTGAATCATGATCTAGAAGTAGAGAAAAAACTTCCCAAAATGTCTGTAAGCCACCTAGTTGGCCAACGTCAAACAATTCATCTATACAATGACAATGCACTTCATGCTCTCTGAATCAGTTCAGGAAATAAACCTTTCTGACATAAAACTAAAAAAAAAAACAAAGGTTACACTTAAATTAACAAATACACAGACTAGAATTATGCAAACCTTTCAGCAAAACTGTTTGACTTTAAAACAGATGATTCATCAACAACGCTTTGTGTTTTTAAAATTAAAAAGTTTGCACTTACCTTGCAATAAGATCCTTGTGCCCCCTGGATCTGCGTTAATGAGTTGCTGCGGTCTTTTTTGTTTCCGGCGTGACATGGTTCACGAAGAGATCGAATGCGAAGGCACCATCAGCCGAGAGCACACTAATCTGCACTTTTCGAGATTCCCAAAGTCCTGGAATCGGCCGAAACTAGTACGGTCCAGAATGCGGAGAAGAGTATGTAACGGAGAACATGGGACTTGCCTACAGAAGGAGTTGGATAGGCTAAAATAATAGCGGTGTACAGCAAACGACCGAGTAACTGCACAATGACGTCTTCAGCTACTGTGTGATTCGATCAGTGTGTGTGGCTGTTTTTCCTCAACAAGTACTCTCTTTCTCAAAGTTGCCCACTTTGCGCCGCGCCGTGCCCCTCCTCCCCGTGTGTGTGTGTGTGTGTATGCGCGCGTGTGTCCGTATGTGTGTGTGTGAAAGAGAGAGAGCGCGCGAAGCCATGCATGTGTGTATGCTGAATACGCGCAAACACACACACACACAGTCTCCCCTTGTTCTTCACTAACATTTGCATTTCAATGGCATGGGACACGTCTCTTTTGCTGGCATATTTTACCACACCATCCTGTATTTCGACGTCAAACGATACCTTTTTAGGCCTATATTCCCATCAATTACTAGGACATGAATGCTTTGGGGTACAAAGACGAAATAATACCCTTATTTACAAACTGTAAGATTAAACATTAAAAAAGAAAAACCAATAAGACTAATTGTTACACGATTGATTAAACGATATTATTATTTTTTTAAAAGCCTATGCGATTTTTTTTCCCTCGCAGTTTGCTAAACTGCTGAAGGAACCATAGATTGTTTGGTCATGGTTATTTTAGGCCTATTTGTTCGTTGTTTTCAAGTCTCAAGGTAATTTATAGGCAATGCTAATTATGTCTTCATTCCATTACAGTTTATCACAGGAGCTACCATTCTTTAAGATATGGTCCTATTGGACAAGTTGTTGGGCCATCCCACAAATTTTACGAACTAGCGTGCATCAAACAGTCGCCTTTTCTGCTTCAGCCTGCGTCGGTATGGCCTCGCAGAGCTCTATTTAAAAGGTAGTGAATAGAGGGAATTTCTAACAATGGCGACCTGGACACAGTTCAGTGAGCATCTCTCTCTCTCTCTCTGAACCCCCGGATCCATTGCCTGTGCGCACAATGAACTCTTTTCACGCGCCCAACACCACGAGGACACATGAGGCGGGGAAAGCCATATTTGATTAGGGCTATCACACGGAATCACACATGCACTAACGTTTTACATATGGAGTCGTGTCATTAAAACAGACTTGTTCTATTGTGACGAACTTAGAGTGGATTTTTGTATTTGATTTAATGTAATAATGTGCACTGACAAAATAAAGTCAACTAAACCGTTTTAGCTAGGCTATTATGTAAATGTTTGTGTAACCATTGCTGTTTGCATTTTTTTTGTGGACACGCTTCTGTTATAAACACACTGACAGATTACATGTTTTCATGCTGTAAATATACAGATGTCAATTTTTGTCAATATTTCCCAGAGGTTCCCAGCAAAAAGTGTATATATATGGCATGGGTAGACTATTTCTATGGCTTTTCATACTCCATCTTGTAGGTATTAGGCCACATGCCATCAGACAGGCAACCTAAAGAGATCCTAATTTGGCCTACAAATCACATGACTTTTCACGGTGACTCTTATCAAATGAAAGAATGTAAACTTGCAGTGAAGTGAACAGAATTCAGAATGAACAAATGGTGCACACTGCAAAAACTATGCACAAAATTGCACTCTTCATGCATTTATGCTTTTAAGAGTATCCTTTTTCTTCCTCACTTACAGATAGGGCCTCCTGTATGTGATTATTTTCTGTAACAAGTAGCCCATCACAGAGCAGAAGTGGACAACCAGATTTTAGAGAGTAAAAGCCTGACTACAACATATCAGTTTCAACAATTTACTGCAGTTGATTTTACATCACATATGAACCATGGGGAAAACAAAGTGATGTGTATTTTTCTGTTACACCTCTGTTGCAAAACCACTCTCTCACAATAGCATATGGGCAATGTTACCAATATCATATCATATCATATCATATCATATCATATATCATATCACATATCTCCCACCCATACAATGACAGCGGAGGTCTAATCAACACTCACTCTTTCAGGAAGGAACAGAATGACTTCTGGCTACTGTATGTGCATTCTTGGGAAATCAAAATGGGTGTTGTTGATATTGTTTGTTTCAATGCAATCATCTACAGCTACACTGCCTTTCAACCTGAAAGCTGTAGACATTCATCACAATGTACAACATTAGCATATTTGACAGAAGTGAAACACCAGAGACAGAACAGATGGTGAGACATGAACAAACAATGAAAATGACACAATAAACTCTTTGTAGTTGGTCTGCCATGTAAGTATTTAGTTGTAACTGCTGACAGGAGGCAGACAAGGGGTTAGAGAGAGAAAGAAGATATGTGTACATGCCCTATTAGTGGGTTGGTGAGACTCTCTCTCTCTCACTCACACACACACACACACACACACACACACACACACACACTGAAGTATGCAGCAGAGATACGCATTTGCTCATATTTCTCAGTGTACATCTATTGGCGAAAGATACAAATTGCTAAGCACAAGGAAAGGGTACTGAAAAACCGTAAGGAAAGTTAACTGAATTTTTGCCAATGTCTTCATTTACTAGAAGGCTAATGAAGTTTCAAAGCTGATCATATTTCATGAGTGACAGCCTATATGTAGCCCAGGGCTTCCCAGACCTTACCACGCCAAAGTCATGTCATGAACGACTTCAGCTCTTGGCGTGATGTACAGTAGCACTCATAGTAAGTTTCATCAAGTCCCAAAGTCTGGCTGAGACAAGTTCAATTTCTATTTGCTGGCTTTGCCATCAATATTGATCTGTTGTATCATGGCCTACAAACACTTCTGAGAACAAAAAAATCTCTAAGAATTCAGGCTTCGCTGCTTAGCCTGCATGTAGTGATTAATACTTAGGTCTCCCAGAATTTTCCTTGGGAAACGGGGACATTCCTATTTCCACAGTCAATATCGTTAAAATAAGTAATCTTTTAGCTCCAAAATTTACTAGGGACAGTCCACCAAAATTGGGGACTGTCCCTGGAAATCAGAGTCGTCTGGTCACCCTACCCCATGGGCCCCACTTTGAAAACCGGCACTGTAGCCTACCTATATGACCACACATTCAGCCCAGTCTTGAGGCACTGAAGCTGTCCTATTCTAATAAACCATAGATTCTCCAACAGTGTTAGCCTTTTAGATGTATGCTTCATGTTACGTTCTTAATTATTTTCATTATTTTCTTGGTTTGGGGCAAAGCCTGGTCTGCCCCTGCACTATGGGGTATGGATAGCTGAACCACTAATCAACAGAGATTCTTTGGTGCAGTGTAATTTTTTAAATTATTATTATTGTTGGACAAATGCATCAACTAAACGCCATATACATCCCACAAACGTTCATCAGAAGGCAACATAGTAACAGGAAGATTTAAGAAAGATCTTCAGATGAATTACGTTATTACCAAGCTACTTTGGAGGGGGATAATATTGTAATCAGTGGCACGTGCTTTTAAGTACATCCTGTTTTGCTGACAAGCCGCCAAATGTTGATTTGTTAATGTAAGCTAAAGTTGAGATAAATCAACATTTATCCGTTACTCTCCCTTAAAGGTAGGTTAAGGTGTAATATTAGCTTACATATGAGGTATTACAGAGGCGAGGATAATACTCTCCCAGACCAATTAACACTGACTGGCGGCATACCACATTATTGTGACGCTAGCTAACGCTAGATCGATAGCTAAATAATGTACCAGTTTGTGGACCTCACTAATAGTTTATCTTGCTGTGTAAAAAGAATAATGCGATAATGTTTAACTTACCTGTCATGAATCATTCTTAAGTTAGCCTGACCGGGAAAGTCTTGAAAATATATTTAAAAATACAGTACCACAGCTTAATATCTAGCTATTTTGCTAATTTACCAGGTCCAGAATGAAACTTCAATCTAGGCTGCAAATAACTTCCATTTGCTGTTTTTACAGTGATGGCCCTGTGCGACGACACTCTTTTCTGCAATTTCCCCAAATGTCGGGGAAAACTTAGTGGTTTCGCCTGGGTCACGGCTTGTTCCCACGCTTTTTGTGACCAACATGGATCAGGGGAGTTCAGTCGATCTCCAGCCATCTGTCCTGCTTGCTCGTCCGCCCTGTCAGGAAAACTGGACATAGTGCGAACAGAGCTGTCACCATCGGAAGAGTACAAAGCAATGGTTCTAGCAGGACTGAGACCTGAAACGGTCTTGGATATCTGTGCAAGAGCGCTGGCGTTTTGGACTTACCAGGTTAGAGAATCATTTAACTGTGTGTTTGTAGGCAAACTGCTCATGCTACCTTCCTAGAAGAGATTTTTTTTAGAATCATTTATGAGCATAACAACAGCGGACAATAAAACGACATATTAGTATGTCATGTATTGCCATACAGTTTAAAGCTGTATTTATTATTGTATTTTTCATGAAATGTCAGTATTGTAATCCTTATGAATTATTAATTTCACGATAATACGGGATCGGTCTGTATCGTCCCTGATGTGTGTGTGTGTGTGTGAATGCAGGTGCATCAGGAGAAGTTGTTCCAGGAGTACAGTCTGTCTCGCGCTGAGAGTCAGCTGAAACAGATGGAGAAGGTTCTGACACAGCAGACCCAGAGTCGAGAGTTGGAACTGAACGGCATGAGAGGAGAGATTGCCTCACTTAAGCGGGTATTAATGCAAAGAAACACAAAGCCTTTTCTAATACAGCCCAAATAGTGGCCTTGTCAACTTTTTTTTTTTAAAAATTAGATACCACGTCCTAATAATTTACTTTAAGTTTCTCATAGCGTCATCTGATCATAGCAGTCTTCTATTGTGTT
Organism: Tenualosa thibaudeaui; assembly: GCA_027481765.1. Taxonomy (NCBI): domain Eukaryota; kingdom Metazoa; phylum Chordata; class Actinopteri; order Clupeiformes; family Clupeidae; genus Tenualosa; species Tenualosa thibaudeaui. The sequence continues at coordinate 2,293,303 of JAIFZK010000136.1, read as the reverse complement.
GTATAATTTTGGATGTTTGGCTTCTGATTTTAGTTTTTAGCTGTATTTTCATAATCCCTCTCTTAGTGTCTTTTTATTTCTGCTTCATGTTCACCCTCAATTTACTCCCCCTGTTCCCTACCCTCTCCATCTCTCTCTGCCCTTCTTCCTCTGGTGCTCTCTGCTGCCCTCTGCAGGTAACAGATGAATACAAGCGCAAGTACAGCGAGGTGTCTGAGCGTCTGATGGAAAGGAACAGGCAGTACCAGAAGCTGCAGGGCCTCTATGACTCTCTGCGGCTGCGCAACATGGTGGTGGGGGAGAGGGAGATTGGAGGAGGAGGCTTTATGCGCCCCTACCATCCTGAAGTCCCTCCAGGTGAGCGCTGCCATGTTATATCATGCTTTTAGACAAGGGAGAGGACAACAAAAACACGTTTTTGACGGCATCTGAAGCAGCAGATCAGGAATATTAGAAGAGTCATGACAAAGACAGACTGGTGGGTGGTTGGTCAAGAGTTAATGTTGGATGAGTGACGTGGCATTACAATCTCAATCCACCAAACAGAAACTTCATACAGAAGCTTCCATTTTCTGCAGTGTGGCCCCCATAACTCAGTCAGTAGACTTGATATCTTCAGTATGAATATTGTATATAAACTTGTGTATTTCGTAACAAAAAAACTGCACCAAGGACTTGTTGACAAGAGAGAAGTGTTTACTGTATCCTGTTTGTGAACATCTTAAACTTCATAAAGGTTGAAAAAAAATATTCTTTTCACCTCAGTAGTCATGACAAAATAGTAATGTCTGGAGTAAGGTTGCGGAGAATTCATGCTTTACCTTACAAAATTCACAAGCCTCTATGCTGGAATTACATGTAAATTGTCAACACATATATTAGACATGTACATCTAAGTATTTGGCTATACCTTTGCTACTGCACATAGATCATGTGGAGAACAAGGTTCACTAAATGTTAATGTAGGTACCCATCCATTATTCATCTCGTGTCTGTGTAGAGTAGTTCACTTCTTAATGCACAGAGGTCCTAATCTACTGGTCAGGCTAAGAGAGTCATTTGCTGCGCATTATCCCTTCCATGTTTACATAGGCTAGCCTTGTAACATGAGACATGTCTAGAGAGGAGACTTGAGGAGGGGGAAACCTATTCTCTTACAGTTAATGAATCTGAATGCCCGCCACTAGAGCTTTGGGTCTTGATGGATTCGTTCTTAAGAGAAAGCTTTGGTTTATGTTATGTGTTTGAGTTTAACAGGTGGCAAGTATGTGAAACTTGTAATAACACATAAGTACAGTGTCAAGTGAATATTATTAAAAAGCACTCATACACCTTAAATGAATGGAACCTGAAGACTAACTAACTTGTCAGTTTAGTAACCTGCTCTTAAAATTGCTCTTAATCGTCAAGTGGGTCAGTTGCCATGCAGTGTATTGTCTTTAGGTTGGATCACATTAGCCATTGTAAGACTATGTAAATTCACAAATCCACCTGTTTCTGGTCTCCTAGTGTGGATTACAATGATCCCCTGCTGTGTATTGTTGCTGATCCCAATGCTTACAATACACATAACAATGGTGTGTGTGTAATAATGCATTACCTTTGTTATAGTCTGCCTGGGCTACAACACATATACATAGTAAAGATGCCAAGTTAAAGTTAATCAACCTTCCAGGCTTGTGTTGATAGCCAGTTACAGGTTGTTGGGTTAGTAGCCAATTTACTGAGCTGCTTTTCACAAAAAAAGAAACAGCAGTACTTTTAGGCCTGGTTTCCCTCACATGGTTTAAGCTTAATCTAAGAACTTCAGTGAAGGTCTCCACTAAAAAAGAACTTTTGTGTCCAAGAAACCAGCCCAAAGAGACTTTTCTACTTTCCATGACTCTCTTAGGCTGCTGGGTACTACACAGTGTATCTCCCTCCTTCCCCTTCTTTGTAAGTGTTTGGACATTTAGTTAAAGTGCTAGTTTAGTTGAAGTTGTTGAACTACCTATGGTCCAATTTGAACTAAACTTGTGATGTTTCTACCAGGGCTGGAGAGGCCGATGACTCCACATCCCAGCCCTCAGCTCTTGGGAATGCGAGGGGAGGGAGACAGGCTCTTCTGTGTGGAGCCTGACGGGCCCAAGACCTTCTTCCAGTTCAGCTCTCCGGCTAAGGACAAAGCCCGCTCCATCATGCCCAAGAAGTAAGAATCACCCTCATCTAATCTCATCAAAATATGAGGTTGCTTGTTGAATTTTTTGAACTGGTCTATGTGTGAGTGTGTATTTCACGTCAACATTATCTCTTCACTGTTATCTGAATTGAACATTGTATTTTGCATGTATTGGAATCGGGGATGCCTCTGAATGAAATTAAATATGCTAAATTATTCTCCTTTGTATAACTGTCTACATAAGTCATACTGTAGCAGACAGATTCATTTGAAACAGTATATACAAGAAATCCCTAGGTGTTGCAAGAAATGTTATACATGTTATACTTCTGTGTAAAAAAATCAACAGAAAGATATTTATTTATTAATAAGGTTTTATTTGATTGATGGACCCCCACATGTAAACAAAGAGCAGCATTTTCGTGACAAAAAAGAGTAACATTCCTCACACTCCAAACAAAATTACAAAAAGAAATACATAAAAAAAATATGTACATAGTTTCCAAGAGAGAGGGGAAAAAATAAGATTGCATTTATATGTACATTAAACAGGCTTATATTACTTAAAGTGTTGCATTCTCTTTCTTTACTTCCTTACTCCTTCCGTCACATTGCCTTGTTGCTTACAGAGGTTGCAGCCTGACCTATCTTATTCAAGCAGTGGCCCTTAATTTGTTAACTTTAGGGCTATACTACAAAGCAAAGTTACTGATGGGTAACTTCATGGAGTAACCTCTGATCTCTAAAGAGCATGCCACTTCAGAAACAACTCAGTAGTGTTAAGTGCAGTGTTCTTTTAGTGGTTATTCCTCAAGTTACCCAGGTTGACAAGTAACCTTGCTTCATAGTATTCACCCTGGTCTGGTGACAAACAAAATCAGTAAACCTGCCAAAAGAACAGTACTGTTTCTGTTTTGTTACTCAAGCTAATAACTCAAGCTAAAAGGCTTGGAAATGTACTGCATACTCTTGAGTCAACTTATTCAGGCTTTGTCGCTAAACCATGTGCTTGAAACACTGGTCCCTTAAAATCACCCCCTTCTAGCTTTTGGCATATCACACAGAGTGTAGCCTTTCAGATGAAAATTCTCTCTCTCTCCCATCATTCACTCTGAGGCTTGTAGCTGACTGAGGCTACTGTCTGGCTCGTCACTGCCTGCCTCTTACCGTTAACAATGAGGAGTAGGGGGGAGTCCACTCGTATGCTACGGAAATCAAATGTCTGTGGGACAGGAGGAGGGAGGGAAGGAGGGTCAGATATTTGACAGAATGGAGTGAACACATATGTTTACTAATATACTGTAATATAATAGACTGTCTGAGAACTGGTAATTGGTTTCCTCCTGAATCACTTACCTTACCTGGAATGAATAATTTAAATAAATAATAGGTTAACAGGTTTGAATTGTTCTATGGATACTGTTGTAAAAGCAATGAATAATTAAATACTTAAAACTAATCATATCAAATAACATGGGCATTTTAATTGACTAGCTGTGCCTATATGGGGATGAGTGGTAGAGCAGAGGTACGCACTGACCTTGTCTTTGTGTGAGACGCTGTTGCGTTTGACCTGAGGTTCAGGGATGACCACAGAGTCTCCTATCAGCACCCCCCAGCTGTCTGCTGTGTTATACACCATCACCACACAACATGTCTCCTCACTGTCCACCATGCCAAATGTGCTGTAGGAACATGGTACACACAAGAAAAGGTCAACGGTCATTTCTATTCATACTTTATTCGCTTTCCTCCTTGCTCATCTTTCTTCCACCCTTCCTGCTCCAACATTTTTTCTTTTTTTATTCCTTATTTCTTTCCTTTCATTAAGGGATCAATTAATTACTGTAAAACTTCAAATTACAGCCGAGTCCCAAACTGACGCCAGTCCCTTTTTGGATTTGGACTTATAAAGGCTGGCCTTAATTAGAATTAGGTCTGCTGTTCTGTTAGAATGGAGAGCTGCTCCATCGCAACTGAGCACAACTGGCATGAGCCAAAGCAGAGATATAAATTACTTACTGAAGCACACCCAAACACCTGTTTAAGTTCTTTAACTATGCTGCTCCCTGCGCACAAATTATATTTAATGATGCTTAACGCAGCCCATCGTCTTTCTTGCCACGTGAAAGTTGCACCAACTTGATTTCTTTTTTCATTTAGAAAAAAGAGAAAAGGGAAAATGTTCAGCTTGAACTATTTTGTTAAAAACACTCTTTCTCTGTTTGAAATAAATGGTCATACGATGGACATGTTCTGCTGCCATCTTTTCAGTCTAATCTTGCTGTGTGTATGAGGTCTGTCTGTAACAGGGGACAAAGCCGTTTCAATCCTCCCACTGGCCTACTGAATAGGCTAAGAATAAGAATAAGACATAACCAGAAGATATCTGGCATAGGTACAGGCTATTATGTTATTTCCCCATTATTAACTGAAGCTAATACATCGATTTTCCAAAATGTCTTCATATATGAGGTTAATACATAGGTGAGGGCTATACACAGGATTGCATTTATTTTTATGATTCTACTGATCTGATTGTGATTCAGTAGGTAATGTTTAGTAAACTGAGGTAAATACATGAGGAAGGTTAATACAAGGGTGAGGTCAGTACATGGTTTTCTTTTTTTAGTTTGTATAAAACACTGACCTGAGGTGATGCGGCTTTGGTCCGGCTTAAATTCTGGAAATTACTGTGATGCTTTACGTTTTGACTAAATGATACCTGTTTATTTTCATTGCACTCTGTGAAAATCATCAGATTGGTAAAGGTGGTGTCTGCGCCTTCATCTTAATTTTGTTGTTTCGCTCAGTGCGTAGCTCCAGAAAAAGGCAGATAAGAAAGGCAGGCCTCACACAAGAGCTAAATGACTTTAGAAAACTGTGAAACAAACACCAAAACAACATAAGCATAGACAGATACAAAAAATGGGAGACAAATGTTTCAGGTCCAACCCATCGTCAGCGTTCTCAATATGAAATACGTCACCAGGCTCAAAAGCCTCTTATAGGTTCCGCTGTCAATTGACTGATGATGAGCTAGACCAGAAAGGTTTGTCTCCCATTTTTGCTATCTATCTATGGCCAGTATTGCTTAAGTATTTGCTTTCTGAAATCATTTAGCTCTTGTGTGCTGCCTTTCTTTCTTTCATCTTACTCTGAGAAAACCAGAATGTTTCATCTGTCCCTGTTTCAATCTCCCGGTTCTCCCAAAGGGATTTATTATGGACAGGCTTATGAGGGAGAAATATTTACAATGTTTTAAATGACAAATTTTCTCATTTTTAGAGAGCAAAAGTTTTCACTAAAATGAAAGGCCTAGCGCAAATAGCTGCTTGTCCCAAATATAACCAGGGGCAATTTTGCTGTTCAAGCACATAAAAGCCCGGGCTACAATTTGAAGTTTTACGGTAACCAACCCAAGCAATGAAACAGATCAGTCCACTTCACTGCCCAGTGGACTTACAAAGCCATTCGTCCCTCTGGGGCCAGACTGAAGACCACCTTCCCCATGGCGGCCACCCCAGTGTTGAGGCCATGCGTGAGGGCTGAGAGACGCTGGGGCTCCAGGCTTCCAGTGCGGCCTGTGGGGGAGTGGAACTGAGGAGAAGCACAGGGACCCAAAGCTGATAGGTTGAGATTGGAGAGCATGGTCCGTAGACGCCGGGCCTTCACCTTTCCCTGGAGAGGAAAAAGTCGGGAGAAAGAAAAACAGAGACAGAGAGGGAGGTGCACAAGTTTAACTTTTCCTCTCAGGTCGTCACTTCATGCTGAATCACCAACAAAACAACTCCCTGCTGCCATCTACTGGAGACATGTAGTCTGCACTTCCAAAGGAACACAATACTATCTTGCAATTCCATTTCCAGGTAAGCTGTTGTATGTAACTACTATGATCATAATTGTTTCCCATAGAAAGAAAGAAAGAATCGTCATTGTCTGAGCAAGTGAGTTACACCCCACACGCTCCAGCTTCCATTTCTATTTGTGGGCTCTACATTAATTATGCTGGGATGCACAGGTAATGGATGCATATTTAATGTACACTCTACAGATGCCCATCTCCTACCTTGTTGTCGATGAGGGCTGTGACTCGCTCCAGGTAATCCAGCAACTGCTTCTCCCTTTCCAGCGGTTCCTCCCAGCCCGGATCCAAGATGGCTGCCTGACTGTAGCCAGCTAGAGCTGAGCTGAACATCTCCTCATACTGAAAGAGCTGTGGGGAACAGGAAAGAATTGAACAGGTGAGATCTGCAAGAAACAAAATGGCTGCCCTGGTTCCAGTTAAGACTAAATAATTTCCTTTTAGATGTCTACCTGATGACATGATATTTCACACATGTGAGCTTGTAATGATACTCTTGTAAAATTAATTTAAGCTGCACACAGCATTAAAGAAATAGTTTCTGTACCGTAGATCTGTTGAAGTGCAGGTCAGGGTTTGAGGAGGCTGTAGAGTCAACTCTTTCCTGTGAAGGAAAGGAGTGAAGGAGAGGGACACAAAACAAAATCAAGAAAAAGTAGTGAGCCTTTTAGACAGTGCTAAGAAGGTACTTATTTATTTGAAGAAAACATTTTTCATAATATTAATGAACAGCAAAGTTTCTGTTAGTCCATACACATGTCTATATAACTCACAGCCTGTGCGTAGGCACCAAGGGCCTGCTGGGATATCTGAGGGTTCTGTCCGCTGGTGAAAAACAGAGAGATGTAGGCATTCCCCAAAATGTCTGTGGGAAACAACAAATGAACAGGTTACCATCTACATAAACAAAACTAACTGACAACACATGCAGATGGAACTATGAAAACCTTTCAAAGCCATCAACACGGCATACCTAATTATTGTTTGCTGTTCACGTCAAACAAAAATAAATCAATGAGTTTAAACAAATAGCTAATTTCAAACTCTGTTTACAGAAGGAAATAAAGTCACAATGGTGTTCTACTCACACCAGGAAGTCCCATCTTTAACGTCTAGTTGCACTGCCTGTCTGGCCATGTCCACACTTTCTAACACCTGTTTGCCATGCTCCTGATCGCCCCCTTCAGACGGCAGCTGTCTCAGCACCATGGACAGGCTCCTCAGAGACACTTTATTCTTCTCCTGATGGACAAAAATAACAGGTCTGAAATACCTGAATTATTCAAACTTAATGCTTACTCCTTCTCTAAGTGTACTGTTTGACTGCCAGTCAAAATTCTCGTCTCAGTATGGAGGATTAAAACATCTCTGCCCTATATTAAGCATTACCCATTTCTTGATTTATTTGTCATTAGTTGTTATTATTGTTCATGTATTTAAGCTTTTCAAGCTTCATGTATTTAAGCTTATCCTTTATCAAAAAGACAAGACGAGAGGGAGTAAATGAGAGGGAGAGGCAGGGGGAGTGGGACCAAGAGATGACTTCAGGCCAGACTTGAACTGGTCTCATGATCATTAGCCTAAGCCATTCCATTACTCACTCTCAGTCAATCAGCAACACACACACACCCTCACTCACTTCATTCACTCACTTCATGCACTTCCTTTCTTTCTCCTCACCTACACCAGCTCTGTTTTTTTCTCTCTCTCACCTGCTGCAGGGCTCCAGTGAAGCAGTTCTTAGCTGCGACCAGGTCTCCCTTTTTCCAGTAGATCTCCCCCAGGGTGTTCCAGCCCTCCACCAGACTGGGCTCCAGTTTGACAGCACGGGACAGACTCTCCTCTGCACTGGAGTTGAAGTCAGGGCCCACATTCAGGCAGCGGCCTCGCAGCAGCAGGAACTGGGCACTGTGTTGAAACTCCTCTGAGGGGGTCACAGGACACTTTAATGACCCAGTAAAATGAAACTAATATTGTCTCTAAGTTCCTCATTGTCGTTTCTGATCACTCTGTCAATATGAACGTTAATAAATATGTACAATAAGGTCTTGACCAGGCCTGTAGTCTATGTGATATGCAGGATTACGCCATATAACCACTTTTTGCTTACATCTAGTAAAACATACTGACAACGTACTGACAACACTGTAATAGCAGTAACTGTGGCAGTGCCTCAGGCGCCCCATCCCAGACAGTATACCCACTACAGCAGACTAGACTACAGCACTGGTCCTGACCTTGTGAAAATACAGGCAGTACTTTCTGTGCTCAGACTGTAGGCATGTCTGTTCAAAGCATGCTGCCGACCAATCACAGCAGGTCACGGAAGGTATCAGCCCACAGCCCATCATCAGCCAGTTCAACATTTACAGTGCAATGTTGGTGGACAAGGCTCTTTCGAATCTGTACAGCACGCACCTCTCTATAGATAAGCTAGCTGTGTTTTAGTCCCACCCTACTTAACCCTAGACCTCAAACCAATAAAACTGTGAAATTCCACAATTTGGTAAAGTTGACTGCTCTGGTTATTGACATGTTTTCATGAGTCATGTCTGAATGTATGAGTCAAATGCAAGGTTGCTACAATAGGGGATTTTGGTAAAATATGGTAATATTGCATTTTAATACAATTGTGTGTTGTATCTATCTGTGTGTGTCTGCTTGTAGTTTTACTACACCTGTACTTCCGAAAAACACAACCGAAAACTATTTACAGTCTCTTACACTATATCATGATTGGTTCACACAACTACTTCTACGGTCTAGACAGCTCAGTGTAACAGGCCAAGGGCCAGAGGCAGGGGGCAAACTACAATTCAGTAGAGGAAAGTGATATGGCAAGGCAAGTCTTTCTTCACAATGCCCTCGTCAGATATACCAATTAGCACATTGCATGGGTCTGAGAGAAAACCTATAGGTCTGTGCCGGTGGCTGGGACAGTGTGGAAGTTCTGATAGCAAATGTAATGGTGTGGAGTTGCACTCTCTTGGCTCTCCTTGTCTTTAGGATGTAAGGCCAATTCCAATGACTATTTAATGCCTTTCTGTGATCACATTTCATCTCCTGGCGATCTATTACATGTAAGGATTGAGGCTGAGGGTGGCTGTGTCTTAGAAGATGACAACTGCTTTCTCTGTCTGTCATGTCTGATGGCAGCTTGGCTATTTGCCACACTGCCAGGTACATAAAAGGGACTTCATTGTCCACTTTGACATTCTCTAAGTTGTTCAGTGTCATTCTAAGGGGCCACCTGAAAATCTCTAATCTGTCTTTCCATCTTACCCTCTTTCTCCTCCAGCCTCTTCAAGGTCTTGTTCATCTCTTGGGTCACGTCATTCTGCTTTCGACTGGCATCTTCCACGCTGTGTGTTGCGAAATAGTGATCTCTGAAGTGGTAGAGCTCATCAACAAGCTCCTGAGGAAGGTCATGGAGAAATCACCAAATGATCACGTGGTTGTTATGACAGTTGCCTACTGAAGAAACCCTTGTCTGCTTATGCAAAATAAACCGTGACCGCTGGGCACTGCCACCTGATATTGCGCAGGTTAAATTAATACATCTGTCTATAGATAACATTACCACTTGACAGACTCTTCCTTTAAGACAGATAACATTAGGTTCTGAGGAGTAAGGTGATAGGTGCGCTAACAGCGCAGAGTAATTAATATTACTGTGAAACCGAAGACCGTTCACGAGGATCCTATCCACCTTCACACATGCATCAGGACTGGTTGAAATGACAGCCGCGTTTAGCTACACGAGTTAGCGAGCGGAACAGTTTACAGGCCTTTCATACCTAGTTCAGTTGCTTGTAAGAGACAATTATTGGAGTGTATGATATTTGTGGTAAAACTGCACTACAGAATGACTCCCGTTGTATTTATTTATGCTCAATCACACACAAGCCAGACAAGTGTAACCTTATCGTTAGGTTGTCGGCAATCTCTCAGTTGTTATAGTTACACAGCTATAACGGCTGAGGATGGTTGTGTACCACAAATACGCCAAGTGTTATTCATAAAAATAGTTAAAGGGGCTGTGTTTAGGGCCCAAAAGAAATATGAAGCATCCTTCTGAATAACAGTATTCAAGTACCTTGAAAATTTGTAAATCATCTTTTTCTTTTGTGGTGGTCTCGTTCTCCCTCTCCACATCCGCCATGTTTTTCTGTTTGCTCTTTGGTTACAGACTCGACAGAGCGTGGTGAACATTGACATCTAGTGGTCAAGTGGATAACAAGTTTCATCGACAATGAAAAAGCTCTGTATGAGTATCTGGGGCTTGAGACATTTGTTTTGGTGTTATGTGCATTTTAGACAACGACATTTTAGTTGCATCGTTATCTAGTTTTTGATATTCTGATAATGGCGGAGTTGGTTAATTTCATAGTCAAATTCAGACAGTGCAAGAAGTAACTACATATCCCAACATGCAATGCAGCGCATCGCCGATATATACAACACACGTGAAAAATGGCAATGCCAATTACTGTCGTGAACGGGAAATCCAGTGTGTTTATCAAGGCATTTCCGCGCAAATGCTCATCATCCCTAGTCATTCAAGTGCGCGGTAAAAGCAAGAAGCACAACAAAAACATGTGGTTGCAGCCTTGAGGTAACGGGTATGCTCTAGATTTATTTTCTAAAACAAGTGTCTCTAGTTGTACTTGTAATATATGTGATGAAACCGTTAAATTCATGATAGTCACCTGTACGTGCAATAATAGCACCTTGCGTGGTTATGCAACTTTTTGCAACACGCAACTGCAAACAAACTGATCTAACTTAACGTTAGCGGCTAGCACACTTGTGAAGCATCGAGGTTCTCATGAGCAATTTCGTTAAATATAAAGTTGTGGTTGTGTTTTATGAACGTTTTCAAAATGAGTTCCTATAATAATGAGCAAAATTAGTTCCTATAATAATGAGCAAAATGAGTTCCTATAATTTTTTGGTTATGCTAAGGGCTAATTGATTAGACTCGGGTTAGCATACGGCTTCGAGCAGCTAACGTTACCTTTACAGTATTTGTGTACCTGACACCCTCTCAAACGCAGAATGTGACATTATGCGAACAGATTTTGCATCGCTTTTTCAAGTTGTTTAAATGGAGCCAGATGAGTTGAATGCATGCTTCAGTATCTGCTAGCATGTGGTGTAAAGATGACTGCGTAACGCTAGCTATACCGTGCTAAGTTACATCAACGTTTACTGCAGGACGTCACTGAGAAGTGCACAAATAGCCACCTATGACTAGAATGAAATAAAACGCGGACACTTATTAACTAACTGTTTTGTTAAGAGATTTGTTTATTTTGAGCTGCCTTACGATTTTTCTTCATTTATTATTTATTTATTTCTTTAGACGAGACACACCCCTCTCCATTCACTTGCCGTTACGTCCCCTCCGACCATGGGGTTGCGATCGGAGCAGAAGAAGCACTTTCCACTACGAGGGATTGATGGAGTAGTAAAACTGTTCGAGGCTGAGCTACGAAACCCGGAACCGGACCTGGCTTTGTTGTCTCTTGTTTTGGGCTTTGTAGAGCACTTTCTTGCCGTAAACAGAGTAATCCCGGTTAATGTTCCAGGGGTGCGCTTTGAGCCTCTTCAGCCAGACTGTCCCAGCTCTTGCTTCCCTGTTGTGGAACTGGGTCTTCTGACGGCCCTGCACGAGCGCTTCACAGCTCAAATTAGAGGCGCTGTGGACCTGACCCGGTACCGGAGGTCGGGTGGCATCTCTAGTCGGGAGTTGGTGAACAAAGTATCCGACGTTATTTGGAATAGTCTCAGCCGCTCCTACTTCAAGGACCGTGCCCACATCCAGTCTCTCTTCAGTCTGATCACTGGTATGGAAATAAAAAAGCTACTTTGCTAATACCCTGTAGAAGCTTACATAATAACCTTTTCTGTACAGCTTAGAGAGTATAAGTGAAGTTTTAAATGAGTTATGAATTATGAATAAGATGCAACTAGTGAGGCATTCATTTTGTAGATGCTCTCAGCGTACTGAGTATAAATTTAAAGCAATACCATTTGCTTTTCCCCCTTACTATTTGTTGTGACTCGTATACCCTTGAGAACAAAAACTGCATGCAGTCTGTCAAAACTTAAGAAAGGTGGCAAAAGTTCTTCAAGGCTTATGCTGCTATTTTATTCTACATTTTTGTGACTCATTGTTCAGGCACTAAGTTGGATAGCTCAGGGGTAGCATTTGCAGTGGTCGCTGCGTGTCAGGTCCTGGGGCTTCGTGATGTCCACCTTGCTCTCTCGGAGGACCATGCATGGGTCATCTTCGGCAAAGATGGCGAGGAAACGGCTGAGGTCACATGGCATGGGAAAGGGAACGAGGACCGGAGGGGTCAGACAGTCACTGCTGGAGTGAATGAAAGGGTATGTATCCCTTGGACACCAGTCACGATGCCCTGGTAGTGTGATGAGTGTTGATGGTGCATAAAGTAAAAAGATTTTTATGCACCTCAGAAGGGCAATGGGCCATTTTTGTATGCAATTGCTGTGTTTTCAAGGAATACCTTTGCCTTACCTTTGATTATATTTCAGTACTTTGCAGTGCTTCTGTGTGTATTCTGTGTGTTGCTGTGTTGACTGATTAATATTGGCGGGGCATAGGAAAACTGTTCTTTCAAGTCTCCATACTTTAGTCTCTATAGACTATTAATGGACTTTATATGACCATTTTGTGTGTCTGTGTTTCTTCTCTCCTGCCCCTGCAGAGTTGGCTGTATTTGAAAGGCTCGTATATGAAGTGTGACCGCAACATGGAGGTGGCCTTCATGGTGTGCGCAATTAACCCTTCACTGGACCTGCACACAGACAGCACCGAGCTACTACAGTTGCAACAGGTTGGGCTGCATCCTGAAATGTTACAGCTGCAAATGATTGATTATACAATGATTACTTAAGTAAGGTCAGCCCTGACCTTATTATGGTGTACTTAGTTAAATATTAATTATAATAGTATAAGTAAACAACAAGTTCTTTATTTCAACCTATCTTGTAAATACATGCACCAAGTTAAACAGTACAGAGTGTGGTTTTACCTTTAAGTTCATTCTACTAACTTGATGGCACAGGTCAAGTGTTTCTAAATGCAGACTGGGCACTTATGGACACGTAATTGACAGATATTGTTGCTGAGTAGTAGCACTGTATGAAGAACACTGAGCTGTATTGTGCTCTACAGTTGTCATTCTCTGCCTAACTGCTCTTTGTCTTTGCAGAGGCTATTGTGGCTGCTTTACGAAAGGGGAGATTTGGAAAAGTGAGACTGCATTTTTAATGTTTTTTAATGTTTCAATAATAAATCCAAATGATAATTGCAGGAAGAATACAGTTTTGTGTACCATTATAGTTCTTAGATTTATTTTTATTCCACTTGCATTGCTCTTAGCCTAAAGCTTCAGAAACATTTAATGGAACACAGAACCAGACCTGTTTTTCTGTATGTCATGCACACAGTGCTGGTGATATACCTTGACTAGACTTGGGTTTGTTTCCTGCCTTGTCCTCAGGTACCCCATGTCCATGGGCACACTAGCAGACCTGGAGGATCAGGAGCCAATCAGTGGGAAAGAGAGTCCCATGAACATCCACTTGAAGGTGAGTGCAGATGAAAACACACTGAGAAAGAATACAGAGAAGAATAAAGAAAGAAATAATGAGGAAATATCTGTATCTGTTCTCAATTGCTATTTTGCTTGTGGGTCTGCTTAATTCTGCCTTAGGCGGTGGAGTCGGCCAAGAAATACTATAACAATGAACACATCTACCCTTTCATGTACCTGGCTGGGTACCACTACAGACACCGCAACGTCCAGGAGGCTCTGAGGGCCTGGGCCGAGGCTGCCACTGTCATGCAGGAGTAAGTCAGGAGCACACCTTGAGTGTCCCAGTGCCCCCACCCCTTGACCTGTCATGGCATTTGTTTTAAAGCCAACAGTAGAGGGCAGCAAACACAACAGGATGTAGAATGTTGAACGTTGAGGTTGAGGTCAGAGGCTAGGAGATTTTATTTCAACTGTACATAGTGATGACATCTCCACCTGTTGGAACTGATGTCTCCAGATGTTGAACAGTTTCCGTGATTAAAAAACACACACATACTGACACACTCTCTCTCTCGCTCGCACACACACACACACACTTGTATCACATTGCGTGCTTCTCTGTAATGTAAGGAAAGGGCCGGCACTTCCTGATAGTGACAGAGTTGTATGTCTCGGGTGTTTGTATGTGTGTGGTTGTCTGTTTTGGTTCATTTATGCCTTGGGGTGCATGTCTGTGTTTGTGTGTGCATATATGTAGTCTTATGGAGGTGTGTGTACGCATGCACATGCATGTGTTGTCTTCTGAAACAGTTTTTGAGTGTGTGTGAGTGTGTGTTTCCTCTTCTTTCTGTCTTTATCCGTTACCGGAAACCTCATTCAGCTCCCATTCTTGGCAGCCTTGGCTTCCTGGATCTGTAAACCCTCACTTTTCTGCTGCACTTCAAGCACGCGGCTCTAAAAATACCCCCTTCTTCGCTCGCTTGCTTGGAGACGAACGGTTGGTCCAGCACTGTTGTCCCCTGTCCCTGTTCAGATGTGCAGCCAAAGGCAGCGGCGCACCCAAGGCTGACATTCCCTCCGCTTCCCTTTCCCGCTCAGCACTTCCTGTGTCCTATTGTTGGGAAAACCCTTCCTCAGTGTGTGTGTCTGTGTGTGCACGCTATGACTGAGTGTCTAGTGTGGATGTCGGTGAGGATGTGTAGGACCAGAAAATTAGACTGATAATGGAGAGGGGGGGGGGGGAGAAGAGAACAATTCCAGGTTAAACATTTTCATTTGTTTTAAATAAAAAAAAGAGTAGTGATGTTATTTTAAGGCCACCAATTTTTTATCCCTCTTCCCTTATCATTTTGTCAGCTTATCATCATTGTTTTTTTTTTTAACCTTGAATAATTGACATCACTTCAAACAAAGTGGAAAAAACAGACGCTGATATGATTGCTTCATAATGTTACACGTCTATATGAATTTGAATTACAGCCAATCAATTAACCGTTAACAATGAAACACAGCACAACTAAATGAAGCTGTTTGATACTATGGTATGGTTTATGGAGGTGTCTCGCTTTGCGCTACTGTCTAAGAATGTGACCTCCCCAACCAGAGCAAAGCCATTAGAGCCTCCCTTATCTATCTGTTTTTTCAAAAAACATCTCTAAATTGGTGCTTAAATGGGTTTAATGAATTGCTTCTTGGTTGTTTTTTTGTTTTAAAATTGCAGTAGCCACTAAAAAAACAAAGAAATGCATTGAATGGTGTTTTTCCAGCTACAACTACTGCCGAGAGGATGAGGAGATCTATAAGGAGTTCTTTGACATCGCCAACGACGTCATCCCTACACTCCTGAAGGAGACGGCCGCGGAGGGAGGGCTGGAGGGAGCAGAGGGCACAACAGAGAAGTCTGAGAAGGTTGGCGCTTCAGCAGGCCATGCCATCAGCAGACAAGGGCTAAATCTCGGTGTCCCTCCTGAGCCCTGAAACCTCAGGGACTTAACTGCCATGAATCTGCTTCATGATTGGCTGATTCATGCCAGTTAAGTCTGTAAGGGTTCAGGGTTTAGGGTAAGTGGGGACAATAGGATTCAGTCAGCATTAGCACCATTGGAAATGCATTGTTTGTTATTACTTTTGAACATCAAATATTTGTCTTTATAGATTTGCACCAAAGTGGTACTGATGATTTTCTGTTTCATTTACATACCTCTCCCCACCTCACTTAGGACTCACCGAGACAGTCAGCCGTTCTCTCAGCACTACAAGATCCAGAATGCTTTGCACACCTGCTGCGTTTCTATGACGGCATCTGTAAGTGGGAGGAGGGGAGTCCCACTCCTGTGCTGCATGTGGGCTGGGCCACCTACCTGGTTCAGTCGCTCAGCCGCTTTGACGCGCAGGTGAAAATTCTCTAACAAACAACTTTTTTTTCCTCTTTGGTTTTCTTTATCTTCCTGTCTGTCTGTCTCCTGTCTGTCTTTCCCGTCTGTTTGTCTCCCATGTCTTCCACTACCCTGCTATGTTGGTATAACATGAGCTCATTGTGGATGATCTTTCCATTCTTAGTGCTCCAAATTCTTTATTATTAAGTCTTTATTTTTCCTTACACCTGTTCTCAGATCAGACAGAAAGTCACTATCATCACCAAAGAGGCCGAGGCCCAGGAGGACGACGACCAGTCGAGCGATGACCCTCGTGAGGGTCGCAGACGAGGCCCTCGCCGTGAGTCCAGACTGGAGGAGCAGCCTCAGGCCCTTCCCCCTGGCCAGATGCCCGCCAGCCAGACCCCCAACCCTCCACCTGCCCAGGCTGTCGCCGCCAGTACCACCGCCCCCAAAAAGATCAGCGAGGGAGGAGGGCGACGTCGTTCATCCCAGGGAGGGTCTAGAGGCGTAGATCCGGAGGCCAAAACCCGCGCCAGCACGCCCAGCCCAACCCCTTCGTGTACCCAGCAGGCCTTGGGGTCAGGCGGCGGGCCCGTGGTGACTTTCCACAGTGAGAAGATGAAGGGTATGAAGGAGCTGCTGTCGGCAGCCAAGGTGAACTCTAGCGCCATCAAGCTGCAGCTCACGGCGCAGTCCCAGGTGCAGATGAAGCGTCAGAAGCCCTCAGCCTCCGGCGACTACACACTGTCCTTCATGAAGCGCCCACGCAAGACACTCTAGGGCCAGCAGCAACCGCCACCGCTACAACCACAGCATTGACACAGGGAGAGTCAGAGAGCGAGAGGGTTAGTGTGAGAGTGAATCAGAGAGAGAGAGAGAGAGTGTGTGTGTGTGTGTTAGTGTGAGTGAAAGGGAAGGAGGAGGAGGGCAAGAGTCCAGACAAGCTAGTTTCTATGTTGACCAACACCGTGATTTTGTTACGTGGGAGTTGCCTGGAAATCAGCAATTGTCTTTTTTTTGTCCTTTAAGACCTGTGGTTAACATCCTGAATAGGGATAAAAATGGCTGTGCAGCTCTGTTGTGTTTTTACTGTGAAAGTAAAACACGAGTCTGTGTCCTAATGTTTCCCTTAACTTTCAGTTGATGTGACCATGCATCCAGTTTATTCCACTGTGTAGGGTCTGTGAAGGTCTGAGAGATAGGAGTCACATCATTGTAACTAGGCTTTTCCTAAACTTTTAAGAATGTTTAGTAAGACTGACAAACCAAAGTCACTTGTTAAAAGAGTCTGTTTATTTTTTAGCATTTATAAAAAGTGATTTATTTTTGATGCTTTGGTATTAGTGATGAACTTAAGATAAAATCTGTAGGTTATTCTATATTTTGGTATTTTAGCACTTTTTACATTTTCATCCGTGTGATTAGGCTGCATAAACGGCATTTTTCATTTCAGTCGTAATTGTGCGTGTAATATTCGTGTAATGGCCTTTAGTGTAACGTAATTTAATGTTACTAAAATCTCGCTTTTGACAGTCTTTGAATTTCCACTGGAATTGCAATGTCTCATTTTTAGTAAACAAACAAATAAAGTTCATCCTGTCGACATTACATTGTCTGCTGTGTATTGTATTTGCCGCGTAAAACTGCAGAGCAAAGTTATCTTTTTACAGCATCTTTAGTATCAACCCAATAGTCATGCGCAAATAAGCAATGCTGTTGGTGCGACTTGAAGCCCGCACAGGGTGACACGACGTCCTCTGGCAATTGGCGTTGGACTGGATGTTGAATGGCAGACTGATCAGCGCTTTCAAAACAGCCACCGACGTAGCTCAGCAGGCTCCAACACCTGGCAGTTGTGAGGGATGCATTAGTAACAACTCGCAGAGGATACACGGCTGGACTCCGTTCGTGCCAACATCGCCAGCGCTGCTGTCATACCATGACCGTCTAAGGCGTAAGAAACACCATTGAGACGAACAGCTGAAATGGATACTATCGGGGTTTCATTCTTGGATCCTCTGGACGACTACGAGATAATCCATCGTATTGGGAGTGGCACATACGGAGATGTATTTAAGGTCAGTTGGAAATCTAGCGTTAGGGAGATCGTTTCACCGTGCGGATTTGGAGTTTGATCACACATGTTCGCCTTTCTTGTGTAGGCTATCGATACGCAACCTTAAAATGACCTCTTGGTTTAACACTAGTTTTATTTCTTTTTATGTATATCCGAGTACTCTATACATGGAAACTTGAATAGTTTATCGCTCAGTCTTCGAAACTTTGTTTGACTTTGGAATATCTTGTGGTATACTTCAGTTAGCCTACGACTACTATCAACCGCGTCATTTGTTGTGGTAACGTTATTGCAGATTTAGAATCAGAGCTAATGGACAGCAGCGATAAGCTGTGTGAAGTTACATTTCAGCATTTAAGATAATTTTAGGGCTTGTTGAAAAGCAAAGTGAAAATCCTATACGTTGATTTTTGAGTAGCCTATTTCTTTTCTTCCAACATATATCATATGCCTACGGCATTCGCTCCCAACACTGAAAATAAAGGCTATTGAATTCTTACGCAAGGAATTAGAGAGAATGTAAATGACATTAATTATTAGACAATTAACAATAACCCTTTCAACTTTACTGAATTATTTTTTTAAGCATTTTACTTGTTTTGTAGGACTAAACTAGACTGTGCGTAAAACCTGTTGCAGCTTGCGCCGAAAATAATGCGCATGGAAATAATGGAAATTAAGTCTGTCTGTCCCCCTGCCATTACTAACCTTTTTTCCCAGCGTTAATCTATACCTGTGCCATCAGCCATTCAGAGGCTATTAGGCTGCAGTTATTTCCTCTGCAGGAAAAGTCTGGATATAAATCAACACTCCACAGTGTTGTCGTTAAACGTAATGACTGCTCCTCCAAACAATAGCCCTGAGGTCATGCCTATGTACGTTGACGTCCCTACTCTGCTGTTAACATACAGTGTCCAATATAAGGTGGCTTGGTGCGAGACGGAACACATTGGCACTCCACGAGATCACTTGTCCCCAGTGAGCAGCTCCGCATCACGCAATCCCCCGTCATAGCGAGCGCACATACCAGAGGTCTGTTACTTCATCTTGATGAGCCACAAAGAGCTCCTTTAAGGAGGCTGTGTCTTTGTTAAGTGCCCTCCCAGTACTTTGAGAAAGACTTTAAAATTCACTCCAAAAGGTCACAATTATAATAATTATAATAGACGTTTATTAGATTGAATTCTCCTTAATCAAGGAAAGGCCTATCATCAGTATTGATGTTAAATCAGTGTTGTGATTCACATCACACAAGCTGCCTGCTTTCCTTGTTTGGGCCTTTGTCCTAAATCAGCCCCCAGTATTATTATTTCAGGCACAACAGGCAGCGTTTGGAAAACGTTGCTGTCATGTTGGTCACAGGAAGTCCCTTGCCGTAACAGGAAAAAAAACAGGACGTGGATTTTGATTTTGTCTAGAATGGCTGCCTGACTACTGGTTGCGTCGGTGATAACTATACACAAGGCAAACATCCCGCACAACACTTGTGTAGGTCACAGTGTTTAAGGATGTGTTCTAAGTAAAGAAATACCTTGCCTTCGACCACAATTCACTTTAATACACCAAAGTCCAGATTTAATATACCAGACCACAGATTGGCTCAAAATGGTGTGAGATAAAACATTTTTGTGTAACAGTACTTGACTGTTAGTTCATTTTGTCTGATCTTAAATCTCAATCACTATTTTTTCCATTACTTTGGTGTGAAATATAGCATTTGTCTTTCCTTTGGCTTAGGAGTGGTATGATTAGAACAAGTAAGAATTCCAGCCAGCCCTGGCTTGCCTCTTTCTGGGTATTTCTCAATAATAAATGCTGATGCATCAGTCAGTAGGTGTGTGCACTTGGACACAAGCCACGTTTGGCGGGGTTGAGAGGCTGCCCGCTGAGCATCCGCTCTCGTTACTTTCCCCAGCCCTGCCCGTCTGCCTGAGTGTGGTCACACACACACACACACACACACAAAACAAGGTGAAAGCCAAGGTTGACCTGCGTGAAGCCGTTATGACGGATGCGGTTGCATCGAGCAGCATGGTGTGGAGTGGATCTCTAAAGGAATGCATGAGCTGGAATGTTGATGATGTACATTTGTTGATGAGCTGTGTTCATTTTGTTTTGTCTTGAAACACTAAAAGTAATCTTGAGGGTAGTAATCATATTAGTGATTCAAAACATGACTTGGCTCCCGGCTTTAGAATGCAGAAGTGAAGGGGTTATAAAATGAAGATACGTTTTTGATGCACTGTGGTCAGCCTTTCTTACATACATTTTACAGGCAGTCTACCAAATAAAAATTGTTATCAAAGTGTGGTTGTTTCTATTCAGGAACATTAGGAAAAATGTTTCTGGGGGGGACTGATTTAACCTTGCCTTTAGTAATGCACCTAAACCCCACAGCAGTGATTGCCTACTGCCACACACTCTGTGTGTGCCTGTGCTGACGTATCCTGATTGTATGTGTGCGTGTGCGTGTGTGTGTGTGTGTGTGCGTGTTTGCGTACAGTATATCACTGAGACTTGACTGCAGTCTTTAAAATCTAAGACTGAAAAAGTTAATGAAATGAATGTATTCCGTAAAGTCAATAGAATTCTTCCCTTGTTTGACATTGTAGGCAAGAAACATCAAAACCTCTGAGATTGCTGCTATCAAAATAGTAAAACTCGATCCTGGTAAGTTAAAAAAACCTCAATATTTGAACTCATTATTTACGTTTGAAGCATGTATATTTAGTGAAGGATGTATGCAGGTAACCCCAATAATGTAAATATCATTTATAGAGGATAAAAGGCAGGTACTGTATGTCATATATAGTGCTGTGCTTTATGACTGATATTGATTGGTCAGTTGCCCAGTCATGTGACACTGCTGTCCACCTTCCCTACAGGTGATGACATCAGTTCTATCCAGCAGGAAATCACCATGATGAAGGAGTGCAAGCACAAGAACATTGTGGCCTATTTCGGCAGCTATCACAGGTGCTGTCTTCTGGAGTCTTCTAGAACACTAGGGAGCTCCTTTTCTGCCAGGGCAGATGCTTGTGGAGGGAAATGTTGCATTCCATAGCTCACAGTCCACCCCTGTTTGCCAAAGACTTCCCTTCCTTCACACAAAGCTCAGATTCAAATGGGAGTCTTGTTGTATGCGTGTACCATGTGGGTAAAAACTTAATTCAGCTCAGCTACCACCTAAGAAAGACAAATCTAAAGTTGTATGTGGTTTGCTGGTGACAGTCTCAATTGTGTCATGTGCATTTTGCCACATGTTTCATTGTAAACAAATCCAATTCTAAAAGTAAACAAAGGCATTCCAGGGACCAACATAGAGCTAAATTTAGACTTGTCTTGTATATGATAGTGACTCGCAGACGAGACGAGCTGGCCTCAATGTAAAAATCCCTCAGGCCATTTTTATCTTGTCTTTGTCTGCTGTGTGTCTTAATGTTACCTCTGGAACTCTGTGTTTATGGGTTGGTTGGTGACAGTTCAGTTCCCTCGCCTAGCTGAAACACTCGCAGCATTTGTCTGTTTGAAATACCAGTTCCATCCTAGAGTGACATAAAGTTTATATTACTGTGGCAGCTGTCAGCTCTGCATTGTTCTGGTAAACAAAAATCCTGGACTGCAAGTGGGCCCTAGGAGTGAACAGAAATGGAGAAGACAGGTTTTGAAGGGTTCAGAAAAGGACAGGAGAATTCGAAAACAGACAATTAATACATGGAGACTTTAAAGATCCAGCAATCCTGGATGATGTATTTGTTTATGTTTTCGTTTGTTCATAGTTTTTAGTGGATGCCTTTTTCCAGTCCAGTTTTCATTATATTTCAAACAAGGACCTAACAAGAGAGAGGTAGTTAATTCGCTTACATTCTTCTAAAGAAACTTCATACAGTTTTTTGTTGTTCTTCAGGGGGACAGGCTGGTCCCACTTTGCTCGTTTTCAGTTCTCTGAACCAGGGCTTCACAAAAAGACCAGACTTTTTCACAGTGTAGTCAGATAATACCTATAGGAGTGTGCAGATATTAGTTGAACATTTCAAAAGCTGTTTTGAGTTTACAATCTGCCTATTAGCATCACTGACTGTACCTTTAAATTTCTGATCTGATAAGTTTAGGCACAGAAATGTGTGTCTCTCTGAGAAAAATAAACTCATATTTCCTTTGTATTCTTTTCAGGAATACAAAGCTATGGATATGCATGGAGTACTGTGGTGGAGGGTCACTTCAGGACATTTACCATGGTGAGAGGTCATCATCAGTACTCTGCCTGATTCATGGACCTATAGCCAGGGGCCATGTGGATCCTTAAAAAGATCTAAAAGTTTTAAAAGTCTTGAATTTTAATTAAAACAATAATGTAATGTTTTGCCATGATTTGACATAATTTTTTTAATCAGACAATTCATTTTGGTACAGTCTCCAAATTCATTTGGACAGCAAATGTTGCACTATGCAGTCTAGATACCCTGTATAGCAACAGTAGGCCTACTGCCCAGGCAGACTTGGCCCAGTTCTGATTGTTGACAGACTCAGAAGGGTTGAGATTAATCATATGTTGAGTCTAAATTCAGGAATGTATTCAATTTTTTTGTAAGAAACAAACATTTATGTAAACATTTCAAATTGTTTGCTTTCAACTGAAGACATAATTGACAAGCAATAAATAAGACATTTTTCCTCCTGAATATTTGCTACTGGTGGATGGATCTGAACACACTTCTGACCTCAGACTAGACCTGCCAAGATGAATTTAATGGGACTAAATGCTACTGAGAGGATTTTATTTTGTCATAGTTTACAAACCACAGCAGCGGGCAGCAAACTGAAGGCCCACATGTGGATCGGCTCATTCTGTCCACTCAGTGCGTGGGATGGAGAATAATGGTGTTTTTAAAAGCTCAGTGCAATTCTTTCCCACAGTGACTGGACCTTTGAAGGAAAAACAAATCGCTTATGTCTGCCGGGAAACATTACAGGTACACTCCCTTCTCCCAACCACACCTGTCGGTTATGCCGGTAATGGATCTAGTCATTATTTCTTCATCAGTTTGTTGTGCTGTCGTATTATATAAATAAATATATGAATAAATATAAAACAAATATTGAGATTTAGACTTCCTTCCCGTAATATCTAAGTTACAGTACAGTAGTATAACCTGTATTGTTCAGATGTTAAGTGGATTGAAGTTTTAAGTGTTTTGGCATCTTAAAGATCATTACCTACTGTAATATGTGTGTATCTGAGTGACAGCCATCTTGACATCTGAGTGCTGGTTGGTCTCGTCACTCTTCATCAAAGCTATGAGAGGAATGTGAGTTCATGAACACTTATGAATCATTTCTGAAGCTGCTCACAATTCAGCTTTCTCTTCTTTCTCTTGCTCTGTTTGTACAGGGCCTCTATCATCTACATGAAACAGGCAAGATGCACAGGGACATTAAGGTAAATAACCCACTAAATGCACTCTCAGTCAAGTATATAGACAGGACAGTAACAGATAGATAGATAGATCGGCTACTTCATTTATACCATAGGAAATTAAAATGGTGGATCATTCGCAGTTTCTCTTTCATCAGCAGAGGGTATACAAAGAAATATTCCTCAATGAGCCAGGAAGCGTCTATTTACATCAATGTGACGGGGATAGTGTTTGTGTTTTGCCCCTTTGATGCCCCTGAGCGCCAGAACTGAGGTGCCACATGAGGTGTCCTCAAGGGGGTGCTATAATTTGATAGAATAGCTCTTATCTTACTGACACTTTGATACAGCTCCTCCAAACTTCGTAGATGAATACAAATGAGGATGCAAACAAATGTGTCGACCTTTGACCTCTAGCTGTGCCATCAGACTTCCATATTGTTGTTTCAAGCTATATTAATGCCGTAGAGATTAACACCTTGGGATTCATCTTTCTGGCTGAACTGGGAAGCAGAGAACATGATTACACATGACCATTATCACCACAAAGAGTGGAGAACACTACATCAAGGATGTGTGTGTGTGTGTGTGTGTGTGTGTGCGCGTGAAAAAAGACAGCGAGAAAGACCTCAATTCATCTGTGTCTGTCTTCCTTTTTACCAAGGGAGCTAACATCCTCATCACAGATCGTGGGGATGTCAAACTAGGTAAGATTCTCTGTGTTCTAACAGCGTGAAGGTCATAGACTGCCCTCCCCTGCTGTTCTTCCCGTCTCTCTTTTATCCTGAAATAACTGGAATATAACCTACTTCAATCTAAGGAAACATCTCTCAAAGTTAACTTTAAGTGAAGTCTTAAGATTTCTATTTCTAAAGTGCATTTTGGAAGGCAGTTTAGATAAGAATGCATGCAAGCTGGAAGGTGTCTAAAATGTTGAGATCTTAAAGCTACATGACCTCAAAAAAATAGATCCAGCCAGGTGTGCGTAATGTTTTGGGTGGTACCATATTGATTATGTGAACTTAATCTTGTGATTGGTGGTGCATATCTCGCCTTTGCTTTCTCTTGACTGCTGATCAGGACTGCATAATGTATTGGCTGAAAGTGTTTGTTGCTGGAGTATTTATGCGGTTGGCCATGTATGTATACCTTTAGGATAATGTCTGTTAAACAAGTGTATGTACTGCATGTCTCTTTGAATCTCTTGACTCATAATGAATGTTATCTGATAGCTCTATTGCCTTGACTGGTAGTGTTTTTATCTTGTGTGTAATATGATCCATTGAGCTATTTGCATGTCTGATATATTTGGTCTCGTATTTAACCTAAAAAGGCTCTCATGTAGTTTGTTGGTAGTGTGTAGTCTCTCGACTCTTTGTGCTTGTCCGTGATGTGTGTAATCCGCTAAGTAGTAGTGTATATTTGTAGTGAGTTTCCTGACTGACTTGTCTAACACTGCTGAACCACTGACTCATTCCTCTCCAGCAAGCTGTTGCATACAGTAAGTGTTTAGTGAGCTTCATGAGTGTATCTTTGGCTAACCCTGCTGCACCACTGACCCCCCCCTCCTCCAGCTGACTTTGGTGTTGCTGCAGAGATCAGTGCTTCTGTTGCCAAGAGGAAGTCTTTCATTGGAACACCCTACTGGTAAGATCTCCCTCTCTCTCCCTTCTCCCAGTTCACTTTCTCTCTCTCGCTCGCTTGTTTTCTCTCCCTCACTTCTCCCCATTCACTTTTTTTCTTTCTTCCTCCCTTCTCCCCATTCTCTTTCTCTCTCTTTCTCCCCCCTTCTCCCCATTCTTTCTCCCTCTCTCTCTCTCTGTTTTTTACTCTTCCTCCATCTCTCCCATCTCCTCTCTCCTGTCTCCTCTTCTCTGTCTCTTCATCAGGTATTCATTACATACCTGTCACTTTAATTGCAGGATTTCCATTATATAAAAATAAACAATATGCCCCAATGTCCTGGTCACAGAAGCAAAACAGAATAAAATATCCCACATGATGCCTCAGGGAACCCCTCCCTGATAGGAGATGCTATCCTAGGGGGTGGATGGGGCTAGTATTACTTTTGCACTAGTTTTCATACTCAAACCTTTTGGTACATCAAGACCCAGGTGCTGCACACAGATATTAAGTGACATTTTTATCTTAAGATCTTCAGCCCTGTATATTCAGAGTTTTTTTTCTTCTTAAAATCTTGGCTCACTTGATTCTGTTTTAAAATGTACAGTGTTCTGTATATTGCGTGATATGCTATTAGATTCTATTTAGCATCACCATGTTTATGTTTTTTTATTGTTTTAAAATCCCTTTCTTGTTTGTCATTCATTCATGTTTCATGTAATTTTTTAAATTTATTTCTTTATTTTGTTTATGTTTGTTTATCACTTTTTGTTTGTTTGTGCTCTGCTGCTCTCAGGATGGCACCTGAGGTGGCGGCGGTGGAGAAGAAAGGCGGCTACAACCACCTGTGTGACATCTGGGCCGTGGGCATCACTGCCATTGAACTGGCCGAGCTCCAGCCACCAATGTTTGACCTTCACCCTATGAGGTCAGACGCCAGATGCTCACTCAACCTTTCACTAGCCCACCGACAGTTCACTAAGGGGCTGGACTATTTTTAGGGAGGTTGCCAGGACAACGCCATCATAATTAGCTTGCAGTGATTAATCAGTGGGGAAGGGGGATGTTGAAATTTGGATTAAAGTTTCATGCGTGGCCCGGATACTCAGCTGGCAGTTAATTGATTTACATATCGACTGTGCAAAATGGCCTTTTATGTCTGCACTCAGTAGGGATCCTTCATCTATGATAGTGAAGAATCAAGCCAAATTCCACATCGTCATCTCTGATTAGTTTCATCTTTGCAGCAAAATTCACCTTAAAAATTAATGTTGTTAACATGATTAGTGACGCCATGTAGCCTGACAAGCCAGACTATAACATCAAAATGTATTGTCTGAACATGACCGATAGACTGGGCTCAATCCTAGGGGCGGAATCAGCGGTTGTCTGTCAAACTGCCTCTGCACACAACAGGATAGCTAAGCGCTACGACCGATCAGAGCATCGGCAAAGCAGCAATTATGCATTTTTGAGATGAATAACGCATTTTTTAGGATCAGTAGATTTTGGATGTTATAAATTTAATATCAAATAATCCCCTAATGTCTTATGAAGTTAATATTGTCAAAGGTAATAATAATCCCTTGCTTTTGAGGTTAGGGATTATTAATAAAGTCATGTAGTATCAAAGACACTGTTTCAGGGCTAATGTCAGAGATTTTCTCATTCCTCCATTCAGTACATGTTGAATGTTTATGAGTTGGAGTGTTGTGTAGAGCTACCTGACACTACATATATATCCCAGTCTGCCATATAGAGTTTAATTTCATTTCTTTCAAAATACATTAACCAGGGTACCTGTGTTTCCAGGTGTTGATGCTATTGTATGTTTCAGGGCACTGATGCTGATGTCCAAGAGCAGCTTCCAGCCTCCCAAACTCAAAGACAAGAGCAAATGGTACGACCCCAGAAACACTCTTATACATATACTGGGATACGTCAAGGGAAAAATAATGCATCAGTTTCTTTCTGAACATATGCATTAGCATTGGAAGGCTTGATAGATCATTCATCTCTCTCTCTCTCTCTCTCTGTAAGGTCTGCTGGCTTCCACAGTTTTGTGAAGATGTCTCTAATTAAGAACCCCAGAAAGAGGCCAACAGCAGAAACTCTGCTTCAGGTAAACACCATCATTCTCTCTGTCCGCATATAGGTCATGCCTGCCAGATCTATATTAAATCTATTTTTATATTACATTTCATAATTCTTCAATATTTGATTTTTCTGGATTAGGCCCTGTAAACTAGAAAGTAAACTAGAAGAAAAATGATATGGTATGAGGCGATATATTCTGCAATATACTGTTTACATTACATTTACATTACCCTGTATATCTCTGGGCCTGTCTAAACGTTTTAATCTGTCAGGCAGATCCTTTAATATTTTACTGAGCGGTTGCTGTGTATGGACCAACTTCTGTCCAAGAGACACTAATTAAAAGATAACAGGCACTTTTCATTGCAAACAACTGTCCCAAGAGATAATCTGGGATTGGGGAATAGGGATTATGGGGGGATTTAGTGATTATAACATCAGAGGCCCTATATAAATAAATAAATAAATAAATAAACTTGTGATGAATAGTAGTGGTTTAGATGCTGATATCAGGTCAGGTCACCGGGCATTTTCCTGGTGGGCTGACGAGCTTTGTGGGCCAATACTACCCTTTTTCTTCCTCTTTCTCTTTCTTTGTCTGACCGGCCCATCAGCAGCACATTCATCTCCATGTAGCTGTCCTGATCACCCTTCATGTGCCAGCATAATGCCTTAAAAAAAAATGTTACAAGTCTGTCAAATGTTTTATTTTTTTCCGACCCGCCCATAAAGCACATGGGTCATTTTCTTAATTGACACTGGGTCGGCCCAATAACATGGGCTTTGTACCAGTGTGCAATATCGGCATCTGTAAATTGCCCCCTAGTCAAGTGAGATAGCCTAATTAAAGAAATCCAAGGGGGCCGCAAAGTTGCATGAAAAAAAGAAACTGGCTCTTCAGGGAGCTAATTCCTGCAAAATGTTCCAGGTTCACGGGCATGTTTGCTAGAACAGGGCCTTCATATGGTGGTGATGGTGCCAGCTCTGCAGTGCAGACAGCAGAATGGAGAGGGCAAAGTTATGATAATGCTGCAATAATTCTCCATGGTTGCTTTACGTCCACATTTATTTTGTTACATTTGTGACCGCAGGTGTAGTTGACCACCACAATGTAATATCAGTGTTGACCCACAACAGGCTATGGATTTTAGACTTAGATTTTGTTTGATAAAAAAAATGTTTCATAACCATAGACACAATTGCCCAATTCCTACAACAACACCAGACATTAAATAACTGCATATTCCCTGGAGAACCTCACAGTGGCCTAAACCCCAGGGAATATGCAGTTATTTAATGTTTGGTGTTGTTGTAGGAATCCATAGCCTGTTGTGGTCCACAGAATGCATTGTGTATCCACCGAAAACATCACATGCATTATGAATGTGATCTTATGGTGGGCAGGTCCAGGCCAAGATGCCAGGGCCAGAATTTTTGTCCCAGTCCGTCCCTGGTATCTAGTGAACAGACAAGTTCAAAGCTGCAGACTGAGGTGAGCAGGTAAAGTGTGTCAGTGTAGTCACAGTTCCATCAGCCATCCGAAATATCAGTGACCCCTTGATTACCATAGATTGTGTATTAATAAACTGAACAAACCCTCTGTGGTGTCACTAATAGAATTTTGTAACAGCAGGGATGAGGCTAAAATGGGAGGGGCTGGCCATTCATACGCTTATCAGTTTGAGCTTCAGGATGCAGACTAGCATGTTGCCTCTTGTTGCCTCTTCAGATGGGCGAGATCGGCGATGATTGAGTGAATCCTCCCTCTCTTTCTTTTACTCTCTCTTTCTTTCTGTCTATCTCTCCGTCTCTTTCTCTCTCTCTCTCTATCCACAGCATCGGTTTGTGACCCAGTTGCTGACCAGGAACCTCATCATTGAGCTGCTGGACATGTTCAACAACCCTGACCTCCACAACACTGAGAACATAGACGAGAACGACCTAGAGGTGAGTTGCGTGCGTGCACACACACACACACACACACACACACACATACACACAGAACTACGGTTTGCCTTAGTAACACACAGAGTTTAAATGTGAGACAGATTGTGTGTGTGTCCGTGTGTGTGTGTGTGTGCGTATGTGTGTTTTCACAGACTGGAGATGCTGCACCTGATAAGATCCAGTCAGAGGGGAAACACTTGTCAGTCGCAAGGACACTGTCTGAACAACAATGTGAGTCCACTGTGAACTCTCTCTCCCTACACATACACACATACACACAAACATACAGGCGCCTTGTCAGCTTTGTGTTTTGGAGTCCTCCTTCCGTTACGTCCATATGTAACACACAATAATGCACACTCTTTGCCCCTATAATCAGTTCCCTCATGCTCTGTTGACAAATTGCACTGGATCTCATGTCGGTTTGAGACTGACAGGCAGTTTGTGTTTGTGGGTGTGTGAATGTATGTCATAATGTGTGGAGGTCGTTGACGTCAACCCAGTGTTGGCTAGTCTGTGGAACAATGTGTGTGTGTGTGTTTGTGTCTGTATATACAGGAACTGTTGTTTCTGTGTGTGTGTGTGTGTGTGTGTGTGTGTGTGCACGGAGATGTGTGGGTGTGTGTGTATGCGTGTGTGTATGTGTTATACTGTAGTGTACTGAGGTGTGTAGCTGTATAGAGGTGTGAGGAAGTCCCCAGGGCCTGTTGCTAACAAGGCGGCTTTTGAGTGGTGTGTGCTGATGTCACAGGGGGCAGGGCACATAGAGGTGCACTGTGCTGCTCTCTGCCTCAGCTACGCCTCACCACTGCCATGATCTATGCCATCCTCTGTCTCACACAGAAGCCCACCCACACACCCCCCCCCCACACACACACACACACACACATACATGTACAAACACACACACACACACTCATGTGCATACACTCATTCTCTCTCTCTATCACACACACACACACACATACTTAAAATGCAAGTGTGCAAGCCTTGTGTGGGGGCAGAGGTGTGTGTGTGTGTGTGTGTGTGTGATGTGGATTGGATTAGCACACAAACTGAGGCGCTATTGTAACAAGAGCTCTCCATAGCATAGCATAGCACATACTGTCACAGTATGTGCGTGATTCATGCTTGATGAGATATATTATTAGCCAGAACTTAGGTGTTTGGCGCTAGAAAGACTAAAAGGCATAATTGTTACTGCCTCTCTGTCAAAGGGATGTTTCAGAGCATTCCAACCCATAGCCCTGATGTTCAAGGTCACTGAGTTCTGTCGGTAGGAAAAAAATGCTAGACTGGTACAACATAGTTAACTATAAAGCTAACGCTAACTGAACGAGGCAGGGAAAATGAAAGTGAAAGATGAATTTCCCTACCCCATTCTGTTTGTGTTAGCAGCCGGTTCTCTATTTGGTCTGTGTTGCACCAAATTTAACATTCTTTTTCCATCAACAGGGATATCCCTTTAAGGAAGACTGCTTCATTATGGTGACACTAATGCGTCGGTCTGTGAGATGGTGTCTGAGTGTGTGGAGTGACTATGTTGTGAGAGTGTGTGTGTTATTGAGCGCGGACCGGGCCGACGGTCGGATGTCTGCTTGTGTCAGGTCAGTCGATGAGTGTCTGCAACCCAAATTTGAGTGGTGTGCACCGCTCTGCGGATATTGGTACAACCTCTGCCGGTGTGTTTGTGTGGTTGATTGTGGTTGATCAGTAGTGGTGCACATGTTGTAAGAGTGTTTTGCGTCTCTCTAAAGTGTTCCTCTATCTCAGTTGACCAGGTGAAGTTTGGCTTCCCACGAAGGAAAGAGATGGAGCCATATCCAGACCTGGTGAGTGTGAGTGTGTGTATGTGTGTGTGTGTGTGTGTGTGTGTGTGTGTGTGTGTGTGTGTGTGTGTGTGTGTGCTGGCCCTATCCAGATTTTGTAAATGTGACAATACTGGTTGACCTCCTCAAAAACACACTCACATATATAGTTTTTTATGTTTTAACAGTATTTTTATAAATCATTTTATAAATGTATTTATAAATGCAGAGATTCATTAAGACTCAAATATCTGTAGATAATGATTATAGTGAGGCTTGTATTTTGTTTATTAGGGTTCCTATGATGACTGGAGCATCTCGGGAGATGAGGCTGAATCTCCGTAAGTTACTTTGGCTGATGGTGATGATGGTCATGATGATGGTGATCTCAGCTTTGGACTGTTAGACATACACTGTGGCCATTCTCAGACAAAAATGTGGGACACACACAGTAGGCAGTAGCCCATATACTGATAACAAAACTACATCAAGTGAAGGGTCCAGTTGGTCTTTTTGCTATACCGTTTAAAGGAGAAATACCTAAAGGCTTCTCCTAAGAAGCCCATTCCTTAAGAATTTGAATGTTTCCTGGAACCTATGAATATACCGGTTCTCCCTCTACTTTGATGCCATGGCCCTGAGTGACCTAGTTCGGATTCAGATTATATCCTTGGTTGACTGAGTTCTGATTGTCATCAGAATCTCTGATTCTGATTCTGGAACTGTGGTAAGACCAGACTGGCTGATGTGCTGACAACCAAGTTTTTTGCTCCTGTGCTGAGAACAGGCAGGCCCATTGAGAGATAACATCTGTGCTTCCTACCACAGGAGTCTGCTGGAATGTGTGGAGGAGGCCTTGCAGGAGAGGTAGGCCACTGGCTCCCAGTTGGCTCCGCTCACGCGCCATCATGGCTCAACTGAAGCTGCAGTTGCGCCAGAAATAGAGGCCTTTTAATGCAATCAAATGCTTTGTGTTTAACTTTACATGCAACTCTGACTCTCACCACCATTACAGCTTGACAGTAGTGACTCCAAAACTGAACCACTAAATGGCTTGTATTTAGATATTTATCAGTTGAATCAGTGTGTTGTCATGTTGTCAATCAGACTTCTCTAATGATTCTCTCTCTCTCTCTCTCTCTCTCTATCTATCTATCTATCTATCTATCTGCTTCCTCCCTTCCCTCCCTCTCTTTGTCTCTCTTGCAGAAGTCTGACCATCAAGAGAGTATTCTCCTCAGAGGTATGTTCCACATAGATGTGTTAGCATAACTGATGATTTCTATGCCATTTAATTGCCAAGTAGGGGGCACTGTGGCACCCACAGAGTGTGAATGGGTGCCACCCTTAACTGCTGCATCTGCACTAAGGCATACAAACATGTGTGAGTGTGTGTTTCTGTGAATGTGTTTACACTCTTGCAAGGTTCAGTATATTGGCTTAAAATGTGGGTCAAGGGTAGTTTTCTGACTTGGTGTGCTTTGTCCCGCAGTGTGTGTGTGTGTTTGTGTGTTTATTTATTAATAACAATTTATATTGTTCTGTAGTGGGATAAAGGTCTCAGAAGCAGAAGTCAGTTAAACTATTGTTAAGCATCTGTTTATCTGTGTGTGTGTGTGTGTGTGTGTGTGTTTGTGTGTGCGTGCGTGCGTGTGTGTGTGTGTTGGTGGATAGTGGAGTAAAGGTGGTTTCAGACGCAGTGGTCTGTTCAACCCTCCTCCTGCCTCCACTACGGCTTCTCTCCCTGCCATTGGCTCCTACCCACCAACCCTCCAGGACAGAGACCTCACTCTGAAGGCCAGTGCCACACTGGCTCCAGCCTTGGGCCATGACACCCCCTCCAGGCCACTGTCAGGTACTACATGCACATGTGAAATACAGTACTACTTGCACAAGACTCTTGCACAAGCACTCTCTCTCTTTCTTTCTCTTTCTCTCTCTGTCTTGCACACATAGTCTGAGTGTGATCTGTGGGTTCTTCTTTGTCAGAGTGGCTTGAGGAAAACAAACCATATTACGTGTGTCATTTGTCAAAGTGGGAACATAACTTTGGAGCTCACAGTACTGCCTGTCTATGGTTTCTGTCTGTGCATAGCCCTAGTTCTGGACATTGTTTTTCTTGGACTTGGTTGTGCTCGAACTGAGAAATACACCATTACGTGACACAGTACACAATACCATCCATCCCCTAATCAGTGATGTTTCAGAAGCAGTAAATTGAGTAACTTCAAGTGACTTAGTTGTATCAGTCAAGTATCAGACATCTTTCCACCACAGCAGAGACTGCACCTTCTTAACTTTAACATTCTCTACTGATACACAGTCCTATCCAGGTGCTCGGCCAGTCACGATGTCCGGGACTGGAGCAGTGACACTCTTGTGCCTGAGGGGGGCGATGGTAAGGAGGAAGAGAAGGACTCTGAACAAGGCTCCTCTCCCCCTAAAGACACCGCCCTCTCTCCCGAATGGAGCACTCTGAGGCGGAAGAGAGTGGACTCGGTGAGTGACCTGGGCCAGACCAGGATCTGGTGCGGCCCACTGTCAGAGCAAGATGGGCCTGGGCTGAAGGAATTCATGGCAACAGACCAGAAGTGTTCCTTAGAAGGGCTGCCTAGTCTGTATATATGTCAAGGCATGTTGTGTATGGTGTGACCTATCAGTAACATTATACATCAATTTAAAAAAGCGAGTTAACACTAATTTACACTAAAACAGAAATATGTGGTCTGTTTTCCATAACAAAGCAACAATTAATTTCAATCTCCCAGATGTATTTTTTTCTCACACTGGTTTGATATCTCTGTCTCAGAATGAGTTAATCGTTGTAACAACTAGATCTAGAACTAGAATCACCCCCTTTGTGTTGTTTGTTTTTGTCTAACCCTTTAATTTGTAGAGAGCAGAGTGTCATGGGCTGCCTCCTACACCCCAAGTACATGTAAGTGGATCTGTCTAATAGTACATGTAAGTGGATCTGTCTAATAGCATGCAACCCGGAGACACTACATGAGTACTGATTCTGAGACCTGATTCAGATTAACATTAATAATATTTTGCAAATCAGTAGTGTAAGTTAGATCGCTGTGAGTGACATACTCTCAGCAAGCAAGCATGTTTGTGATGTAGATACTCGTGGATATTTCAAGTATGTTCTTGAGGGAAAAAAGGAAGGACACAGAATTTATGCAAAGGTAGAAGTTTAGTTTTGTGTTAAAACCACACTTTTCAGTGTAAGAGTGAAATTGCTGATAGAATTGTTGTTGATGGTTCTAGATGGGAGCTTGCTTTTCCAAGGTCTTCAATGGCTGCCCTCTGAAAATCAACTGTGCAGTGACATGGGTCTTCCCAAAGACCAGAGGCCAGTAGAAAAATATTATACTGATATACACTACCTTCCACACTTGTTTGAGTCATTCTCTTTCCCAAATGATAATAAAACCATGTGCGTTTTTGAACATAATTAACCGTTTAGCAATCACCTAGATGACTTCCATAGTCTTTTTAAGGAATTGCTCTGTGAACTGCATTCAGCGCTTCAGTGTCCTTGTGTGACCTTGTGTTGACCTTCATCTCCTCAGATCAGTACCTCATCCTAGGAGCAGAGGAGGGCGTCTACATCCTCAACCTTAATGAGCTTCATGAGGACACACTTGAAAAGGCATGTCTGTGTCTGGTCATACTGTTCATACCACAGCATTTGGCTCCTCTTGGCTGCTCCACTAACCCGTGTGACTGCTGTTTATTTGACACATGGGTGGTTGGGAGATCAGATTTTGGCCTGCTTTGGCTTATTTTGATGGTTCCTTCAAGAGTGTAATCGGTGCATGCAGGGAGGTTGTGAAATATTAAGGTCATAGTAACAATTATCTGTGATAAAGGCTATAGTTAGCTAGTGTCTCTCTCTCTCTCTCTCTCTCTCTCTCTCTCTATTTACATGATTTATTAGCATGACTGTTTAGGTAGTGTTGCCAAAGCAATGGTATGGTAACACAAACAGCAAAAATATGTTAATTAAATAAAGAATCTCTCTCTCTATTTCTCTCTCTCTCTCTTTCTCTCTCTCTCTCTCCTCTCTCTGTCACACTTTCTCCCTTCCCCTTTTCTGTTATTTGGCATCTGTTTTCTTTCTGTCACTTTGTCTCTGTCTCTCCAACTCTTTATTTCTCTCCAACTCTCTCCCTCTCACACTCTCTTCATCTCTTTTTTCCTCTGCTGCTGTCTCTCCCACAGTTGCTTCCACAGAGATGCACATGGTTGTATATAATGAACAACGTCCTCATGACTGTCTCTGGTGGGTGCACTTACACCATTGTACACAGGCTAAACACACAAACATACTCACATAAACACACACACACACACACACACACACACACACACACACACACACAAGTGCATAAACACACACACAGATATACACACAGATACAAACACATTCACATACATACAGACAGATGTACTCTCAGAAAAATTCTGTCAGCTCTACTCTGCTCTATGACATCTGTTTGACATGCCACAGATCTTGTGTCTGTCTGGACGGGAAGCGCCATCTGTTTGGCTTCATTGAACAGTTCAGTGTCAGAAAACACATACACACACACACACACCATAGGGAAGTAATCTCAGGGAAGTTGTCAACTGGACATTCATTCCTTTCCCTTGTTATGTGTTGTGTTTGTGTGTGTGTGTGTGTGTGTCAGGCAAGTCCTGTCAGCTGTACTCCCATTGTCTGACAGCTCTGTTTGAGCAGCGCACCACCATGCAGAAGAAACAAAGCCACCTGTCCCTCAGCACCAACCGCTTCACTGAGCGCATCACTCACAGGTGTGTGTCTGTGTGCATGTGTCTGTGTCTGTCTGCATGTCTGTCTGTGTTAAAAAGTGCATGTGGTGTGTAGAACCATACTGTGCATATACCTACACGTGTCATTTTGTCTTTTGTATTGTGTGTATATGTGTTTGAAGATGAGTATATTCGGTAAAGATAAGTATGTGTGTGTCTTCTCACTCAGAGCAAGAGCTTAAAACACACTGCAATATTTATAGGAAGCTAAACAGGAGGGCCTTGAAGAGTGTCTGATAGTGCAGTTTTTCTATGTTGATGATCTCCAGCTCTATCTGTCATTCCCACCTGACGCCTCAACGGTCTCAGCACGAATCTCAGATTGTCTCTCCCATCACCTCCAGCTAAACCTCTCAAAAGCTGAATTGCTGGTCTTCCCCAGCAAGCCAACCATACATCTTACCATCTTCATCTAAATTTACTCCTTATCTCTTGCTCTTACCAAAGTAGCAAGAAACCTAGGCGTCATGATCAATGACCAGCTGACCTTTAAAAATCATGTTGCCTCTGTCACCCGGTCTTTGCATTATTCAATAATAGGACAGATTAGACCACACCTAACCCAACAGGCCACCCAACATCGGATGCAAACTATGGTTATCTCCCACCTTGACTACTGCTGACTATTGTATTGCAGAATGTGTGGACATAGAAATTATGTTTTTGTGTGTTGTATGTGTGTCAAACATAAACTTCAAGAGCAAATAAATTTTTTTTCTCTCTGATGAGGTAGATGCTTATTCACACATTTATTTGTTGATATAAACAGGAAGTTTGCTGTGTCAGTGAAGATTGCGGATACCAAAGGCTGCCGGAGATGCAGTGTAGGTGAGCACACCTGCGTTGTAGCGTGCCTCAGCACTGGGGATTGGAGATCAGTGATGAGACAGGATAGCACATTATCTATTTGCATAAAACTGTAGAATATACTGTAAAATGAAGTGTTTGACATTGCTGGTGTGTGCACAGAATGCTTGATATTGCAAGTAATGTTGCTGATCAGGTAGGATCATGGCCATCCCAGTCATATTTTGATTGTCTTAGCATGTAATGGTGCTGCACATTGATACAAAGGGGCATAAATATCGATTCTTACTTGAGGTGTGAATTTAGCTTGAGTAGAAATGAGATGAGATGAGAGTAACGGCCAGCCCTCCTCTCTCCCTTGTCCTTCAGCACGTAACCCCTACACCGACAGCACCTTCCTGTGTGGGGCCGTGCCCTCAGGACTGGTCCTGTTGCTCTGGTATGACCCTCTGCAGAAGTTCATGCACCTCAAGGTCAGTCAAGGTCAAAGAAATCAACACTTGGTCGAAGGTTTTATACACTGTTTCCTTTTGTTGTGTTGCACAAAATTCTGCACACCATTGAAATATAAGAGGTGATTGTATATATAATTGTATATATAATACCCTTCATTTGTCCCAGGCCAGTCAGTGTTATGGAGGACTATTTAAAAAGCCTTGAAAGGCACTTGTAGGGAATACTGCATAGGCTTTTGCTATGCGTGGTTTAGGTCATTCTTTTACCATTACCCAAGCAGCTATACAATTGATTAATGTCCTTTTCTCTCTCTCTTTCTCTCTCTCTCTGTCTCTCTGGCTATACTTCTGTCTATCAATCAATCTATCTATCTATCTATCTATCTATCTATCTATCTATCTATCTATCTATCTATCTATCTATCTATCTTCCTGCCTTGCAGCACATAGCAATGTGTTTGCCTGAGTCTCTGCCTGTCTTTGAGCTGCTGGTGGTCGTGACAGATGAGTTTCCTCAGCTCTGTGTGGGAGTGAGGGAAAGTTCCGCCAGCAATGGTGATGCCGCAACTGAACAGCAGCTAAAGTTTGACATCGTCAATCTCAATGGCCTGCCTAACTCCCAGCCAGGTGAGAGAGAGAGAGTGTGTGTTTGTATGTGTGTGGCTGTATTTGTGCTGCCTCTGTAGTGGGAATGGGCAATTCCACGCAAACTGTCACGTCCATAATGCCAGCAAAATAAAATTAGTTCAACAACCAAGAAGAGTGAATATTAAAATTTGATCTAATCATCATTCACATCAAACCATACTTTGTACCAAGTGGTCGTAGTATTTTATGTGAACATGTGTGTGCATATTACATACTGTATGTGTACTGTGTACTGTCTTTGTTGTGATCTGTGTGCGTGTGTGTGTTTGATTGTATTAGTACATGAATTCACATTTCATGCCTTTATTAAATTAACATGATGTGAGTCAGACATCTGGGCAGTATCTGTATGGCATGGGAATACACTGTAAGCTTGCACCATTTATTTATTTTTTTGACCCTTTGGTTCTTTCTTGCAGACTCTAAACCTGTTGAGGCTATGCAAGTGACCCAGCTGGACAGAGATACTGTCCTCATTGCTCTGGACAGTAAGTACACCCTTGGGGTCAGTACAACCAACACAGATTGTAACAGGCTGCTGCTCTAGACAAGATTTGATCCAAAACAAAAGCTAGTAAATTAAATGTTTTTTGGAAATCACCCGTGAAAAACATTGGATTTTTTTGTGAGTTTTTTTTTTTTTTTTACAGAGACAGTGCAGATTGTGAACCTGAAGGGCTGTCCAAGCAAAGAGTTCACATCTGTGCTAGACTTCAGTTTTCCTATTGAGACACTGGGTAAGGTTCATGTGAGGCTAATGAATGTATTCATTTAATTCAATTCAATTCTCAATTTAATTCAATTACTCAAAAGTAATTTAGACACGTTTCCCCAAAACTATTAAATGTTTGTCTCCTGTAGTTTGTTTACAAGACAGCATTTTGGCCTTTTGGAAACACGGACTTCAGGGAAGGAGTTTGCAAACCAACGAGGTAAGCTGTGCACAAGACAAGAGGATGTCATTTGCATACTCAGACACACAGTCAAACCACAGTGTTAGCACTCTATCAAGTGTAAAGTCCCAGGGGGAAAAAACGTAGGATGACAAACCGAGTTTATCATGTCTGCACTGTTAGACAACTTGCCCAAATTGCTGAGTTTTCTACAGAAAAAACAAGGGAAAAGTTAATCTATTTTGGGATATTGGCTACAGGCAGTACATACAATATTGTAGAACACTGTTACTTACCTCACCTGTATTATAAATATAACTAAACTTAATGGTATTTGCCTGAGAGTGTATCTCTATCTGTGCCTATCTGTCTTTCATTGTTGAGACACGGGAAGATGTGCACTGAAAAGCTTACACTTTACACTTCTACTATGTTTTTATGTAATGTCCCCATAAGTACAGGAAAGCAGTATCTGTGTGTGTCATTACTGTGTATACATTAACAGGTCACACAGGAGATTACCGATGAGAGCCGTGTATTTCATGTTCTTGGGACAAGCAGGTACAGAGCATTATCTGTGCGTGTGTGTGTGTGTGTGTGTGTATGTGTGTGTGTGTGTGTGAGAGAGAGAGAGAGATATTGTACACAGGGCTAAGAGTTGAGGAACCTAAAGTGTCTTTGTTTACAGGGACATTGTACTCCAAAGCATACCTACTGAAGACCCCTCCGCTGCCAGTAACCTGTACATCCTGGCTGGGCATGAGAGCAGCTACTGACAGGAGTGAGAGAAGATAAGGAAAAGAGAAGGACAGAAGAAAAAGAAGAGAAAAAAGGAGAGTCAGGAAGGAAAATGATGCTGAGAGAGAGGAGACTAGATGGATGTAAAAAAAAGGTCATGGGTTATGGCAGAGAGTGTCAGAGGTTAACCCCTAAGCCTTGGACAAGAGGAGGAGCTAGGACAGCATCCCGCCTCATCCATCCCTCTCTCCTTCTCCTCCTCCCCAAATGGGTGAGGGCCAAGCAGGGGGAAAGGATTGAGGCCCAACTGACAGGAGATAAAGCTGAGACCACAATGCTGGGGAAATCCTTAATCTCTAATCCCTCTGCTTGCATGTGTGTGTGTGAGTGAGTGAATGAGAAAAAGAGTAAGAGTGGTTGGTTGTATGTATGGGAGATTAAAAAGGACTGAAACCTCTAACTCATTACCTATGTGTGACTGTATGTGTGTGAGGTGCCCTGACTTTGTGAGCGCTCTCTTGTGGCAAAGGAATATTTTATGTTGAACACTGGAAAGCCCACTGAAGTCCACTAGAGAGATTTATTTATCATGACAGATGAAGAGAATGATTAGACATATTGATAACCAGAGGACTGTAACACCACTAGACACTTGTTGTTTGATGTCATCAGCTGTTAAGATTTGGTTGTGATTAACTTGGTGTTGTAGAACTAAATAAATAAATGTGAATCCAAGTTCACATAATTGAATATTATTGTTATTTTTCAAGCATTGTTGCAAGCTAATGTTCAATTAATTGTTCAACTAATGTTCAACTAAAGGGAGAGCACAATGACTGTTCCTATACTTCCCACTAGAGGGCACACACTGATAAGGAAAAACCGAGCTGTAGATGGCTCTGTCGAAAACTGTTGTGACAGTGAATGCAGACAAATGATCAATTAAAATAATTATATACGACAAATAAGCTGTTTTTGTTAAATAAATTACTATTTAGATATTTATGTTGAGGCAGTTGACCACAGTGCTATTTGTTCAAACGTATTTATTTCAAAAGCATAACATAGCTTTAATTTTTGCCCCCCAAAAAGTCAACCCTTACATGTCTACCATATGTTTTCATACAGTTATGTTTTCTGTGCACATAACGAGAACACAATCATCCCAGGAAAGAATTTGCAGGATGGTTTTGGGATGATTTTATGTGATGTAACCGAAACTTAATTGTCACCATCTAACATGGTCTGATAAATCCATAGTTAATTATTCAAATCCACCAGGCCTCCATCAGCATGACTAGTGTGTGTACTGGAACCATGTCACGACAGTTGTTGTGTTCAGTTTGGCGCCCAATTAATTGGCCTTTAATTCAATAACCTGTGAGGGCACGGCACAAATCACCACCGACAGCTGTGTCAAGATCTGTGTCGTAACATTTCTGTTTTGACTGGCCGTGTCAGCCAGACTGAGAAGGCAGTAGTGTAGCCACAGTGGTGTGGTTTGACCTCACCCCCAAACCCCCCCAACCGTCTGAAGACCACATTTCTTCTAGGAATGGAGCAATACACATGCCCAATAGCAATACAACATCTGTATTATACTAAATTTACATTTATTTGCATATTGGCCACCCATATTTGCAGTGAAGGAAAGATACACACACACACACACACACATTCTCTCTCTCTCAATCTCTCTCTCTCTGTCTCTCACACAAAAAAACACACAGAGACACAAACATGAATACATACATACATACATATACAGTACACACATGCATGTATATATACTTTCT
This sequence comes from Tenualosa thibaudeaui, assembly GCA_027481765.1. Classification (NCBI taxonomy): domain Eukaryota; kingdom Metazoa; phylum Chordata; class Actinopteri; order Clupeiformes; family Clupeidae; genus Tenualosa; species Tenualosa thibaudeaui. The sequence goes on along the minus strand of JAIFZK010000136.1, from coordinate 2,252,187 downwards.
TTCATCCCCAGAGATAAGCTGCTGTATTGTGCACACAAATTTACATTGATCTGCCTCCCGGTCCCCCATTTCTGCAGTGTGTGTGTATCAATGGTTACACACCTACATTCAAAAGAAGGAAAGTTACACACATATTCACATACACACACATGCATACATATTTACTTTCTTTCATCAACAGAGAAAAAACACTGTAGGTTCAGAATAAGATTATGTAGACTCACTAAATGGAGAAACAGCTTATCGACCCCATCCACCCAGCAAGCTGGCCCCACCCATGTGGGGTGGCTGGTGATGAAGTGGCCTTTGTCAGGGGCGCTGGGGCCAGGTTGGAGGTTAGGGATTGCTTTGATTGAATTCGTCTCGGATAAGCTCTACTGTACTTTCATTTGCCTCCCCTCAGAGCTAGAGATCTGATTGAGCTTGCTGCCCTCACAACCTTTGGTGCTCAAGGGGTACCACCGAGTCAAAAACCTCTGCACATGCTCTCTCTCTCTCTCTTGCTCTGTGTGTGTGTGTGTGATTGTGTTTGTCTGCATGTAAGCGTGTGTCTTGTCTGTCTGTGACGTGTGTGTGTGTGTTTTCCTGAAAGAGTTAAAACGTGTGTGTGTGTGTTTTCCTGAAAGAGTTAAAGGTAGGGTGTGGCACATAACACCAGAATCTTCCATTCTTTACAATCCTCACATCCATGTATGTGTCAGTGTCATCACCTTAAGTGCACCTTTGCTCTCCTACACACACCCCTCTCATTCTCTCTCTTTTTCTTGCTCTCTCTCTCTCTCTGTCCCTCTCTCTCCTTGCTCATGTATTTAATCTGCTGAGATTTAGACCTGCTGCTTCAGTTTAATAAATCCCACTGCGATTGCAATAGGATTATAGCCTTGCTTTTCCCTCCTGATGACTTTGGGACACGGCATACTATTTCCCCTCCTGCTCAGTCCCCCTGTGTCCCATGGACTATGCAATTCCAAGGGCCACCATCTTGCCATTGTGGATCTCTGCAACTAATGGAAACCATTACTGGCCTGTTGCCATAACAGAGGCCAAACAGCCATACTTCGTACATCATTCTTAATCATCTATATGGAAATTGGAAATGGGGAGTCATGCTGGTGGTGTTGTGTCATTCATCGAGGGAGTCGGGGACCTATGTCATGTGTGAGGACCAGTGCTTGTGTTTCTCAGTCCTACTCTCCATCCATCACCCGCTCATTGCTTGTCCATTGTCCGCTGTCCTTGTCCAATTACGACCTGTCAACAATTCTGAAACAATTAGTATTTTCTCCCCAGTTTATTTACTTAGTTGCCTATGACATTCCATAGTGTTCTTGGAGAAACATTTAAGGGCAGTCAAGTGTTTTTTTTCTAAAGTACTGATGATAATAAAAGCCTGCACAGTATGTACCCATCCCATTGTATCTGATATTGGCCCATACTTGCCCTTGATCCAGTGTGTAATCAGGTCCAGATATGTGCTGCACACAGTTATCCACCTGACCTCTGGGCAGAGGTGACCCGTGCAGCGCTGCATGTGCATGTGTGTGTGTTGGTTGAGGGGGGTGGGGGGTTGTTGCCATGGAGATTAAACTCTGAGTCAATCAGAAAGCAGGAGACAGATTATGCTTTCTCCACATGCTATCGCTGGCCGCCCACCTTAAATTGGATTTCTCAATGATGGAGGAGAAACATGAAAGAGGAGGATAATATGGAGATTTGGGGGCAGGGCGCTGAACTGGCATAGATTTAGCCATCGTACAAATGATGCATAATGCAAAACTGCTGGAGGCCTATGGCACATTTACTCAGGAAAAAATGTAGATTTTACTCTCAAAGTTTAAGTTAGTTGGAAGATTTTTAAGCTTGGTGAGTTGTGAGTCATACATGCTGGATTTAGAATTAGAATCTGGCAAAATTGTCTGCTGGCTTGGACAGCGTGCAGCTTTAGCTGTGATTTTAGCAATCATTATCACTACTCTCGCCCACTTCTCTGGTGTAAGAGGAGTCCATTTTTATGCTTGCAGTTTTGGAAGATTACTGTGCTCCCAGGATAACCAGCAGGACGCTTGCCATTTTTCCACTGACCTCGCTCACGCATGCCAGAGCTCTTTGAGTTATTATGACGGCCGAAAAATTAAATAAAAAAAGTCTCTAGTGGATCATGAGTCATGTGAAGAGTTTTGAATGCTGCCCCCTGCTGTTGAGGAGTGGTAATGCAGGTCTGTGCGCTGATGCGTGTCATCTGTTGGACCTGCGGGGTGGATCTGTGGAAGTCAGGCACCTGTCTGATAAGCCTGCTGCTAGAGGTCAGTCACCTCACGCCCGCTCACCATAGGGCTTCGCACCACAGCAGTGCAGACCGTATGTTACTGTCCAAACCAGCTGCAGGACGTGGGGTCGGCCCTTGGCTGGAAACAATGGGGAAAAACCACAAAGTCAATGCAAGCCAATGCAACATGCCACTGTACAGTGTACAACACCATGTAGTGTAACACAACACGAAACACGACACACCATGCAGTGTAACACAACACAAAACACGACACACTATGCAGTGTAACAATACAACACAACTACAAAAATGACACACAATACAGTAGATATAGGTAACATATGCACTTCACCTTTGCGTAATGTGTGATGGTGGTGGTGGTGGTGTGTGTGTCTGTATGAGTGTGTGTTTTAGAAATTTATGACGAGACCAAACAGAACTGAAATTTTATTTTTGGGGGGAATGGCTCTGCTTCTTGGTAGTGTAGACACACACACACACACACAGACACACACACACAGACACACACACACACACAGAGAGAGAAATACCACACACACAGAGAAATACTTAGGATTCCTCTTCCTAAGACACACACACATGCACGCACACTCACACTTGTCTGAGGGCTTTCCCCGGATTTAAAAGACAGAAGGAGATGAGACTGTGTGTGCGAGTTTGTTTGAGAACACAAATGTGTGTGGAAAGACAGATAATTCCCAACAACTTAAACCGATAAATAACAGGTAGTGTGTGACCACATGTAAAAACACACACCCTTCATATTGTTTACAAGCAGTGCTCTTGGTGTAGCTAACTTCCTGTGTAAGTTTGTAAGTTACGTGTCTCTTAGAGGGAAGTGAAAGGGAAGTGCTGTAGTGAATTTGTTTGCTGCAACACTCGTTGGATACACCCATAGTGTATTGTTTCCTCAGTCATCATGTTCATTTTCGATCTAATGTAGCCCTGATTACAGCTAGCAGGTACTAAAATGCTGGGTCAGAGAGGCTTAGGTTCCACCGACTCTGGGCTTTTCTGGATCAGCAAACAGAGGGAGGGCTAAATGTGAAGTAGTAGTGATTGGTTGAAGCAGAATGTATTTGCCCACCAGGAAGCAAACGTATCCCAATAGATTCAATTCAATTGAATTCAGTTTTATTTATACAGCGCCTTTTACAATAGTATTGTCTCGTGGCGCTTCACAGAAGGAGCACCCAAGAGCAACAGGGGCAAGGAAAAACTCCCTTATGTTCAGTTAATCTAGGAAGAAACCTTGGGCAGATCCACGACTCAAGGGGCTAACCCAACTGCCAGGGGTCATGCAGAAAAATTACAATCAGTAGTAATCATGACAGACTATAAGCTGCCTATGGTTTTAGCTAAGGTTCATAATAGTTCATAATAGAGTATTATCCCACTCTTACTTGATAAATACATGGTAGTCAGTCTATAGGTGGTTATCAGGAATTATGGCTGGACAATGTAGCAGCGGCCAGGCATAGTGACAAACTCAAAGGAATGAGATGGGTCATGGGGGTAACAGTAAGGGTCCATTTGACAGCGCCATTGTGAGGGGGGGTCAATCACAAAGCCTCAGGAAGGGGAGTCGGGCCCAGCGTCAGCGTCCAGGAAGGTCCTCTGTGATGGGGAGTCGGTCGTGAGATGTGCCTCCCGTAGTGTTGGTTGTAGTCCACTCAGGAGGGGAGGGTGAGAGGAGTCCGCCGGAATGCGGCAGGGATGACACTCAGCAAAGATAATTGTGGACAGAGGAAAATAGTGAATTAGGCCAGGCTCGCACATCAGAAGCAAAAAGCAGAAAGCAGTAATTTGGGCATACCTATATGCGCATAAATATACATATATACAAATACACACACACACACACACACATATATATATATATATATATATATATATATATATATATATATATATACATCCACATACACACATACACACACACACACACACATATACACACACACACATATATATAAATAGAGAGAGAGCTGAAAGAGAGAGAGAGAGAGTTGTACGGCATGACACATGAAGGTTGTGTGGCGGCACTAGGCTATAGCAGCATAACTAAGGTATGATGCATGGTAACCCAGCACCACTGCAGGGATGGTCAGTGGCTGCCCACGCTGCAAGTGGGGGCAACAGCAGAGGCAGTCCCTTCCAAAAGACCCATGAGAAGTGATGATTTGCCATGCACCATCCCTAACTATGGGAAACAGTAAAGAGGAAGGTTTTAAGTCTAGACTTAAAGGTATTGAGAGTGTCCGCTTGTCGAATGTGGGGGGGGAGACTATTCCACAGGAGGGGTGCACGGTAACAGAGGGCTCTTCCTCCTATCGTAGATTTTGATATTCTTGGGATTACAAGGAGACCAGCATTTTGGGATCTTAGGGTTCTAGGAGGGTGGTAAGGGACAAGTAAGTCTTTAATATATGTTGGTGCATCACCCTTGAGGGCTTTGTAGGTTAGGAGGAGTATTTTAAAATCAATTCGACTTTTAATAGGGAGCCAATGTAGGGAAGCAAGTATAGGAGAGATATGTTCATATTTTTTAGTCCTGGTCAGTGTTCGGCCGCAGCATTTTGTATTAGTTGTAGGTTTTTGATGCAAGTATTGCTACACCCAGAGAACAGAGCATTGCAATAATCGAGCCTGGAAGTAATAAATGCGTGTATTAATTTTTCAGCATCCTCAAAGGATAGGAACTTTCTAACCTTAGCAATATTTCGTAGGTGGAAAAAAGATGTTTTTGAAATGTGTTTTACATGACTATTTAGAGAGAGGTCCTGGTCAATAATTACCCCAAGGTCTTCAACTTTTGCATTACATGACAGTGACAGGCCACTGAGTAAGTTTTGGTGATGGGGTAGAGTTTTGGTCAGCTGTTTAGGGCCAATCATCATAACTTCAGTTTTATCAGAATTTAAACAAAGGAAATTATTAGTCATCCAGGTTTTGATGTCTAGGAGACATGCATCAAGTTTAATCATTGGCATATAGTCATTAGGCTTCATAGAAAGGTAAAGCTGGGTATCATCAGCATAGGAGTGGAAAGTAATACCATGTTTCCTTATAACAGATCCTAAAGGTAACATGTACAGGGAGAACAGCAGGGGACCTAGCACTGAGCCTTGGGGTACACCAAACTTTACTTTAGTATGGATTGATGACTCATTATGAGCGTGTACAAACTGGTAGCGACCAGAGAGGTATGATTTGAACCAGATGAATGATAAGTTCCAGATGCTTTGTACAAAGTGAAACGATGTGAAAGCGTGTGGTACATCAGGCTACACCAATTGCTGTCAGGAGAAAGAATAAAAAAATATTGATACATCATAGGAAAAGGAAAAGCAAACTGACAGCTAAGGTTAACCAATGGGGGCTAAAGCTAAGGCTAACCAATGGGGGCTCATTTTAAGTTTCAATTTAATTTACCTGCATAAATTCTCGTCAGCTGCTGGTCCACTTGTTGCTGTATGTTTTACCAAACTAGTTCTTTTTCCCACTGACAGCACTCGGTCAGTGAGTGTCCACAGGGCAATGGGTTGAAAATGGACAGTTTTCCTTTAATGAACAGCAAATATAATGGGCGCCAGTTTATGGAATTGCAATTTGTCTGTGTATGAATGGCCTCATGGGGAAACCTTACAAAACATATGTTGGACCTTCAGTGTGTGGACTTTTTGTGGACCTTTTTACTCTTTATATGAAAGAGATTTGTCATATATTTTACACACAAAGCTGTAACACTGACAACAAGGCACCTGTTTTTGTTGTTATTGTTGCAGTACGTCTTAGGGCAAGTTTGTTTATTTGACAACACCAAGTCGGCTGTATGCCTTTTCGCAGTCACAGAGCGAGACGGCGCAAATGTGGGGTGACATCAAAGGCCATGTAGGACGTCTGTGCTGATGAGGCCTGGCTAGTGTGTGTGTCTGTCAATGTGTTAGTGTGTGTGTGTGTGTCAGTGTGCGGTGCTACTGGCATATGTGATGTCTCATTCTGGAGTGTTGTGAGAGTGTTAGTGTGTGTGATTATCAGTGTTTATGTTATCAACGTTATGTCTTGATTTTTTGTGTTTGTGTGTGTGTGTGCGTGTATGTATACACATACAGCATATCTATTCATTGTGTACATTTGTGTATGTGTCTTGGTCTTCATGTGGGTGTATGTGTGTGTGTGTGTATGTGTGTGCTTCAAAATCTGAACATGGTAGGGTCTGACTTTCCCGTTCTGTCTCATGGGCTGCTCAAACCCTTTCACCAGACCACTCCTGTGTTTAAGACTGTCAAACCTCACCTAATGGTGTGTGTCTGTGCGAGTGTGTGTGTTTCAGGATTAGCCCACGGCGCTAATCCCATTAGCATCAGGGTGACTGGTCAAAAGGTCCCTGTGATGACCCTTCACCCACCTCAGGGTCGTCATTGTTGTGTCATCATGGTGATGCTCCCTGTCCTCACAGAAACTGACGGGCTAAAGAACAGAAGCAGTGAAGGTAAACACTCACTTAGAAACAATCACTCACCTATGCTCAGAGGTGTAGACCAGCTTAGTCACAGTTGATTTATGAAATCACCTACGTTAAGTGCATGTAAATACATGTATTTATTACTTAATTACTGATTACTTTATTACATAATATGATATATTACACATTCACATTTACCTACCTATTTAGCAAACAGTGGCGTCCCAATCTAGGCGTCTTGCCCTGAAACAAGCAGAGAGAAACCAGCGGAACCCTGTGTCTCCCAGGACACCTTGTCTTGGCCTTATTTTAGTCCTGAGAAGATGAATGGGATATGCTTCTCACTGGGGAAATGGCCTGATAATGAATGTTTAGCTCGTTTATTTTTATCTGCCCAAGATCTCTCTTGCCCCTGAGCAGAGAAATGTGAATGCATGGTCGTTTTCATGCCCACTCCCTGTCAGTTGCCCAGAGATGGATGTGATGCTCCTGTCAACCACCACTGAATGTCTTAGGCGAAGCGCTATTTTTTTAGTTTCCCTGGCATAACTGAACAACACACCTTCATGTAAAGTCTGGTGACAGTGATCAATGTCATAATGTTTATAAAAAATAATAATAATAATCTTTACGATACATAATTGTTTATGATGAACACAACTTTCCTATACGCTAATCTCTATGAAAGAGAAAATATAGTGCATTTCTGTGTGTGTGTGTGTGTGTGTCTTTCAGGTGTGGTTATTTTCACCATCACCAGAACTGGCCAATACTCTCACTGGTTTAGGCTATCCAGTCCCCCTCACCCTCTTTTGCTGACAAATCCACACAGCTATGTGGCACACAAAAGCCTAGATTTAGCAGCTGTCACTAACTGGGTGTCGGACGGGAAAAAAGGGCGTTTGTGTGGGATGTGGTGTGTGTGCGTGTGTGTGTGTGTGTGTGAGAGAGAGAGAGAGAATGTGTGTATGAGTAAGGTGGTCAAGGGGCAGGGTGTGATGGATCCTGGTGTTGCTGTTAATGTTCATGTATGTGTGTCAGGATGTGGGGGGGGGGTGGATTTGGGTCGTGTGCGATGGATCCTCATGGTGTTACAGCTAGAGTATGTGCGCGTGTGTGAGTGTGTCTGTGTGCGTGCTTGCCTGTGTGCATGAATGTGTGTGTGTGTGTGTGTGAGGGAGGTAAAGCGTGTTGTTTTGCTGCCCGGGCCCCAGATCTCGGTGCTAATCAAAACAGCTTTGATGACTAGTCATCAGTTTTGCGGTGGAGAGGGAGCCAGACGCCTGGCAGGACGTCAATGACATGAGGGCCATTGTTGGGCCGAGAAGAGAGCGCAAAAGAAAGAGCTGACACCAGCCTGGCAGGCCCAGCTGGGCCAGGGAGGACAGGACAGTGCAGGGCAGGGCAGGGAACGCCAGCTGATCTGGCCACCTACTCACCGCTGGTTTCACACAGTTTCTGTCTGGTAGGCTACAGACCCTGAATGCCAAGTTCAAAATGGAGTCCCGAAATTATATGACTCATAGAGACCTTACTAACAGGATTGTGGAATATAATTCACTGAGGGCCTACTCACACTGAGTCACTAAGAGGTGCTTGGAAAACTGTTGTGTTGTGGGTGTTTTCAGGTGTTTGTTAAAATCGATGTTAAAATGTTCTCTACTATAAAACAGCTTTTCAGGAAATGCCATGGGTCCTGAGTTGGGATAGTGTGACTCATCAATTACATTATCCCTGTCTGACTGCTGACTGTTAGTGCTGATGGGAACAGTGATTGAACCTTTGAACAGACCTTCTAACGAAAGAAAGAAATCAGAGCACCTGCTGGCCAATCAGAAGTGCTTTCATTCATTTTAATAGTTAATTCTGTCATTCGTTGATTGATTGAAAAAGAACCTTGACCAAGAGACCCTTTTATAATTGTGTACATGTATCAAAACATTAGTTATTAGTTGTTGATAGTGGGCCTCACTCAGGCATTTAACATAAGGTAAAAACCCAAATTCTTCCTAAAAAAAAACAAATTTGTAATAATTATTTTATTGTTTTGTATACATGTGATAGGCTATATGAAATCATCCCATCATTTTATCTTTATGCCAATGGTTTTGGATGAATAAGTTCAAGTCCTGCTCTTCACCCTGGGAAGATAATTAACACAGTCAAGTCCTCTGACAGTGACATGTGGCCTCTCTATTTGCCTCTGGGATGATGGCCTGTTTGCGCCCCACAAGGGCCCCAGAGGGTGCTGCCAGCGAGTGTGTACAAAGTTCTCAATCACTTCAGTCTCTGCAGTCTGCCTCAGTCCACCCCAGTGTGCATCAGCAAACCCCTTCAGCACTAACATAAAGCCCCTCACAAGACCATGCATGATTCATAGTGGAACCATTCGTGGGGAGAAAATGCACTAAAACAAAGATGACTTCACAACCCCCCCCCCACACACACACACATACACAGACACACACACACACACACAGCCTAGTATGCCCACAGGGAGCAGAAGGGGCTTGCTGGAAGTCTGAGAGAACTAATTAGGCGCTGCGATGTGAGAAGCCTGTAGCTGACGGAAACAGAGCTGGGCAGCAGAAATGCTTTTAGGGGGAAAGTATATCTGTTGCTATCGCCCTGAGTCAGAGCAATTCTTATCCAGTCATCATTTGGAGGTGACTGTTAATTAACTTGTCCATCGCAGAGAAAGAAAGAGAGAGAGGGAGAGAGAGAGAGAAAGAGAGGAAATGGAGACGTGTTACAAGTAGGAAGAAAACCATATAAAGGCTGAACTGGGGAGGGGGGGTCAGAGATGAGGTCAGTGAGAGAACAGAAAATACATACAAAACATAGTAAAGGAAGGGACTTGTAGGATAACAAAAAAAAGAGAGTGTGCAACCACATCTAATAGATAATGGCTCCCACATTAACACAGGCAATTAGACACCCGGAATCACATTGAGTAAAAGTCCTGTAAATGTATATCTCAATTGGGTCATAGACTTCTGTTTGTGTGACTTAGTCAGCTCTGGCAGTGAGGCGTTTTTTCTGTCTAGTGGCCAACCCTCCCACACAACCGCAATAGTGTTATGAAGGTTGGTGTGGCACCATCAGAGTGAATTACTGCGCAATGCACAGGATACAGCAAGGTCAAACAAATGATGAATACAAGAACAGCAGTATATATATACATAGGCTACATGTAGGGTGCCAGCCAGCTACCACTTAAGTCGGCTAAGCAACCACCCAACTGCGGTGGCAGCATACATGTAGCCTTTATCATGAAATCTAAGTTTTCTGGCTACATCAATAAAACCAGAAACGGTTCTAAATGATATTTGGTAAAACCTAGAAGCAGAAAAAAACTTCTCTGAATTGTATTTGTATGTTCTTGACATGAAGAGAGATAGCACAAGCACCCATGTGGTTTGGTAGGCTATGTAATTGATTGCTTGGTTGCATGGTGTATTGCTGGCCGTCACTTAGTAAGTCAGATGCAGTTTTTGTAAACCTGTAGCAAAGAGTAGTGACCGCTCCGCTTTTACCCTTTCTGCCTGTAATGCCTGTTCGTCCCTCATTGTGATGGAGATATTAGCGAATATATTTGAGGATGTAACTTGACCATCGAGTTGTCATAGACTATTTGGATAGCAGGTTACTCTTTATGGCATTTGGTAGGGAAAGCAGACAATGTTAGCGATGTTTTATGCATTTTAAATATGAGGGGACGAGGTTGTAGAGGAGACAGATGTGCCTGATGCTCCAGCAAGGGACAGCTAGTGAAAGACAGAGACGACTCCCTCCATACAAATGCCAGGAATAGAATGTTCAAGGGGATTGCTTACATTTTTTTTCAAAAGATTTTCTGGCGTTAGGTCTCATCAATAATAGATTATACAAATAATAAATCATATGAAAACAATTCCTAAATGTTTGTATAGTAATTTCTGAGCAACACTGTGTGTAAATTAACCAACAAATTTCAACTTCCAAGTTGCTCTTTCATCTTTGATTGCAACATTCTACTACAATCAATCAAAAGTAGGCTATTGCAGTGACACATGGGACTGCAGCCTACTGTGAGATAAGATGATAACCTACTTTTTTGACACGCAACAAAGTTGATGGTAATTGTTGTTAACGTAGCTCAGTCCAACCCGGACAATCAGTCAATCAATCAATAAATAAATGTTCAGGAGTCTGATGGCTCAATGGAAGAAGCGGCTTCTGAATCGTGTTGAAAAAGTTTAAACATAGTGACGTGACATAGTGACATAGGGTCCTTGATTATTTTGGAGGCTCGGTTAAAGCTGCAGGCACGGTACGAGGAGACTGGAGTGAGGTCACAACCAGTGAAGTTTGAGGCCTTCGTAGCTTGTTCATTATCTTTGTATTTTAAAATCAGTGAGTTTGTTTATACTTTCTCAGTTTATCATGGAAAATGATATCATGCTCTACTAATATCCCAGTTATTTCAATCATCATCAGTTCTGATGGCATATCTGAATCTCCAGTAATTTATATTCAAAAGCCCTCAAATAGCCTATAGGCCTAATTGAAAACTGATGTAAATGGTCCAATGATATAGGACACCGATTAGAAGTGAAATAAACTAGGCATTTTCTGGAATATTCGAGTCTCATACAAATCCATCTGGATTTCCAATAAGATTTCCTCGATGGCAGCGTGAATAAGCATAACACAGGCCTGATATCATGTGATCTTGAAGTGTGAGAAGTGGCGGTGCCTAGCATGAATTAGCCTACTGAAGTTAAGAGGCATCATGTAACCTAGGCTGTGACATTAGCTGGAAATCAGGATGCTCCCCCATACTACCATTACCTCACAGGCGCATCCTCCCCTCCCGATTCTAACATCTTTTCATACGCAGGAGGTAGGCTATATGCCACCGCCCGCCCCTGATTACCCTGAAATGACACGCTATTTGCCAGACTGCACCTATTTACGTACAATTCACCCTCCGTTTCACGTGGTCAACCAAGCCCACCCGTGAGGGACAGCGGGAGGTGGGGGCGTGTTCTGGTGTCTTTGCTGTTAGATTAGCAGGATCTTTCCGACGAGCAGGATTTGGAGCGGTGCGTGAAGGTAGGATGAGCGCGGGTTGGTGCGTTGTCGGGTTGGTAGTCAGTCTCTCACAGCCCCTCCTCTGTTGACGGTGAGGATAGCAGGCATCGCAGTTGTTCACCGGGACCAGGAGGGCAGGAGAGAGGATTGCACTCTCGCATCCAACCTGCTGCTGTCGTCCTCATCTGCGCGTATCTTTCCGCCTCTTTGTACAGGTAAGTTTTTAGATGCATTGCCGAAGCTCACCATACAATGACAGTGACAGGTTGCGCGTGTCTTTCTACGCGGTACGCAGACTGAATTCACAGTGGCTGGGATGAATATAGCCGCACCGAGCCGAACAGTTCAAATTGCACACGAAACATTACGACGTTCGTACTCAGCGCGCTATGAGTTCATCGTGGATGAAGTAGGACGCGCAGGTTACGTTTAACAGATCACCGTGACATTGCGTCCGATTCGTTAATGAAGTACGTTGCGAAATTTTTAATTTTGAATCATTAGATTTCACCCTAATCTTGACATATCTTTAATGAAATGTATGCTGTTGCATTAACAATCCACAATGGAAAATGTGTAAGCAGGAGTTAGTTGGTTTAGCTTGCAATAATGTTTTATATTGCGAATAGCTTGTGTGATAGACTGCAATGATGGCATTAGGCGTCTTCATCATTAGGCGTCCAGGTTGTTTTGAAAAGGGAAAGTTGTCATTTCTAAATCAGACTAGTGAAAAGCACATGGCTTGAAATATGGGTCCATGTGCTGGCGATGTGTCGTCCAATGTCATCGCTGGACTACGGGTGCAGGGGAAGTTTCTTGTAGATCATCCTGACTGAGAAAGAAGGCGTTGTTTTCAACCCAAAGGTGTCCTTGCGTTGTGTGTGTGACGGTCATGACAACTATAGATATGACTGGAAAGCGGCTGCGTCGTTGTAGTAATAGAACCTGGCAATGTGTTGGGGTGTGGGCCTGCTCTGTAGGCTATTTTTAATTATTATAAGGACTCTTTTTCTAAAATGATAACAGTTGACGTCATATGCTTAATGTTATCTTTGTTTTTACTGTAATTTTTCCTCATGAAGTTGTATAGGCTATTTTGAAAGTTGTTCTGTGTTTTATCGTCTGGAAAATAATAATGCGTTTTAATATATCAAATATTTAAGATACCTTTAATATACGCACTGTTTAACAGTTTTAATTCAAATCACTGAACATTGAACATTTAGCTTGTCTAGTTCAAATTTCTTGTCATTTATTAGGTTGCTTTAAAAGTTGCTACAGCATAGCACATTTTTAGCACAACACAGACTAATACTGTAAGAAGGGGTCTTGAGATGACTTAAAATAGGCTTCTTTGCAAACCCAAACGCACATTTGTTTAATCTTTTGAAAAGGCTTCCAGTCATACAATCATCTAGTTTATCAGGAAGAACACATTAAACCTGTGTGCGTGTGTATGTTGTGTGTGTCAGCCCCTTCGATTTATTCTGCCACCTAGTTGGCCACTGCATGGATCATTGTCAGATCTGTGTGGCAGGTGCCAGATCAGAGCCAGCAGTGAGCCAGACGAAGATGATATCCAGCCTGCTGGCCCTAGATCTTTTTTTTTAGATCCTCTTTTTGGTTAAGAGCGCAGTTGACCTTGCCTTCCCTCCCTTTGACCTTGACGGTCTGTGTGGTGCTCAGCACAGCTGCGCTGCTCAGATGGTTATTGGTTGTCAGCGTTTGGAGACTGCTCTCTGTGGATCTCTCTTGGGCTCACTATCCAGTATCCAGTGGATCATTGCCTATATAACCTCTGCTATAGCAGTGACAGTGACCTGATTTGATTGGATAATACTTGTATAATGATGTACACAGATTGTGTTTGTTATATTGGCCTTGCAGTGTTGCTTGAAACACATCTATGAAAGCGTACAGGTTATCGATAACAGAAAATTGCGTCTGATTTTAGGTGTAAATCCTGTAATGTTTTTTTTGTTGTTTTTATATGTTCCCCATATTTGTATATGATCGCCATATATCTTTCTTTCCCGTCTGATGGCCTCTTTCTTTCTCTGTGTGCGTCCGTGTGTGCGTTGGACTTGTGTGGTAGTTGTTCTCTGTCTGATGTAGGTTTGAGGTGTTTGGCCTCTGTGTGTTGTCTCTCCATATCTGCCTTTCCAAGAAATTTCCACTGTTTAATGTGAATGTATGTGTGTGTCTGTTCTTTTCTCCACGTAGGGGCTAATATGAGGAAGCCTGTTGGTGTTCCCGACCCAGGACGGCATCAAGCTCCAGCTGACTCTCTCTAAATCCCCCAGCTGTCCCATCATGCCTCGCTCCCGATAGACCCCCTGACCCCCCTGCTTTCATAACCACACACTACGGCATACACTCATTGACCCCCCGCACGGATTCCCCCCAATACACACACACATTCACCCAAAGTAGCGATGGGCCTGGACGTGGTGTCACACAAACCCCCGTCGAACGCCGGGTGCAAGTGGCAGCAATGCCTGCATGTACGCAGGAAGCTGAGGCCTGTGCGGATTGCTGGCTTCCTCCTCAGTCTGGCAGCAATAAGCACAGTCCCTTTTGCTCTGGGTTCCTTCCCCTCGGTCTTCGGGACGCACTCGACAGATGTCTCCTCCTCCTCCTCATCCCCGTTGGGTGGGGCGCTCGTCCCTATCAGGACTTTACTCTCCACTGACCGCTGGCGCTTGGACGAAAACGCTTCGGCAGAAGACACACCGGTGGCCATGCGCTCCTCCTCATCGGACGACAATGAGACACAGGGCGAGTACCCGGAGGACCTGTTCTCACTGGCGGAGCGACGGCAAGGCGCTGTGCTGCTGCACATGTTCGGCATGCTCTACATGTTCATCGCGCTGGCCATCGTCTGTGATGAGTTCTTTGTGCCGGCGCTCACCGTCATCACTGAGAAGTTTGGCATCTCCGACGATGTGGCTGGCGCTACCTTCATGGCAGCGGGTGGCTCTGCACCTGAGCTCTTCACTTCTGTCATTGGCGTCTTTATCTCTCACAGCAATGTGGGCATCGGCACCATTGTGGGCTCCGCCGTCTTCAACATCCTATTTGTCATCGGCATGTGTGCGCTCTTCTCTAAGGAGATCCTCAACCTCACCTGGTGGCCGCTCTTCCGCGATGTCTCCTTCTACATCCTGGACCTTATCATGCTCATCATCTTTTTCTTGGATAACTACATCAGCTACGGGGAGAGCATCACTCTGCTGTCGGCCTACGCCACCTACGTGATCTTCATGAAGTACAACTCGAAGGTGGAGTCTGTTGTCAAATCCTGCCTGAACCGGAATCAGGTTGTGGAGGTGGAGGCCCAGCCAAAGGTCAGTCCTGCTTTTGTAAAATTTCTTAAACTTTTTCCTCCCCATATTGAACAGCAGCTGGCAGTAGCCCCTAACACCCTCGCCCAGTCCCCAGGAGGGTTGTCCCGTCTCAGAGAGGTGCAGTTATTTGTGAAGTCTCAGGAACACAGGCGTCTTAACGCCACCGGGTAGGCCTGGGAATGTTGCCAGGCAACAGGTAGACATTTTCTCTCCTGAGACAGCCCTCTTCCTCAACATCATAACTCTCTCCCTCTCTCACTCTCTCTCTCTCTACTCTCTGTATCACTCTCTTTCCTGTCTCTTTGCCCTCAATACCACTCTCTCTTCCTCTCTCTCTCACTCTCTCTCTCTCTCCCTCTCCCTCCCCTGCTCCTCTGTTGGTCTCAGTACTGTAGATATTGATTTGAAGTGGCCAGGTGGGCTGTTTTTCCTTCTCCCAAAATGAATTCTGTCATCTCTTCCTCTGTCACACCATTTTTTACCAATGCAGGAATAGTGTGGTGGTCATTTATATGCAGTAACTGTTGAGTAATTGACTTGTCACTGCCTTTCTACTTACTGTGTCACTTAAAGCCATCAAAATATTTATGATATTATGTGAAGATTAGGGTATATTTTCTTAAATTAATCTTAAATAAATTAATCCTCCCTTGTGTAAATACTAGACTATGTCACAAACAGTGTGAGTTAGTGGCATAGCAAATGAAAACAGAAATGGAAGAATCCAGTTTCTTGTCCACCGTCTGGTCCCAGGTATTTAGGAAGCAGCATGTGGTAAACTGGGGACTGCTTGCTTCTAAATTGAGGCCATGTCTTTGTACCTTAGGAAATGCAGAGGGAGTTAATTGGATTATGAATTAAGCGTAGGGTATCGTTTGGTAGCTTAATTGGAATTGAGACGGGAGACCTGCTAAGCCGGGGTAGAATTCATTTGGATTTACTCGTCAACCTTCATTGTATCCATCTGCATAGGAGTGGCTTGGCAAGGTATTAAAATGCTTTTAACTCAGTGGCTTACAGTACAGGTCTCCATGCAGTTGGATGTGTACAGGATCCTAGGTTGTTTCTCACTGACTTTTACAGATTGTACTTTCATCAGCATTGCTATACAAGCGTAATCCAAATCGGCTAATGACTCTTTTTGTGCTTTTCTCTTCACCCTTAGGGAGAATAAGCCAATTGAATGCATTGAGCGTTTTATTTGCATGTACACGAGAAAAACAGAAGCAAACAAACAAACTAAGAGATGGGCGGTCACACAGAAGAAGCTAAGCTAAAACAGCTTTTACAGACTGGGTGAAAATCTGCCCATCAATCATAATGATTTTAGCCATCTCTGCTGCCAGCCCTGCATGTGTGGTACTGGCTATGGACTGTTGGGTCACGCAAGCCTATGTAGCCTTTACAGGGATTTAATAGAATTGAATGTCCAGTGCCAGTGTCACTCTAGGTTAAGCTGAACAAACTGTGCCCTACTTTGGTTAACAAAATCCCTGGAAATATGGGCATTCCAGACTCTCCAAACAATCACGTTTAGAATATTTCAAGAATCAATTGCTATTAATGCAGGATTTTCAAAAAAAAAGAACCTTGAATGACCTTTGAATGTGGATGTCCTTTGTATGAAAGAGTGCATGAAGTCAGGCCTGGGATTGTTGTTTGTCTTTAGGTTTCTTTGAATTTATGTCACTATTCCTGGGATAATGTTGGTGCTACTGTGAACAAAAAATACTATTGTGTAGGCTCCATTGGTCACAACCATCTTGGACTTGTCACCATTCATGACGTCTTTCTAGAGACAGCGTCCAGTCACTCTCTACAATTCAATACGGTTGCTGCGATTATCCGGACAGATTTAGGTTGCTTTGCAACATGACCTGGAAATGAGTTTGAGAGATATGATCTTCTGAAAAGCTGCACTGTAAAGCTCAGGATTTAGTCAAAGTACATAAAAAATATTTAATTGAAGGGTAGATAAAACAACACTCTCTATCTGCGAGGAGAGAGGTTCGATTTTTAGGTTAGGCCTATATATTTGTCATATTTATGTTTTGTGTTATATAACTTTAGATACTACGCAGTGTTTTTGTCTCTTGTGCTGAGCACCACAAATATTCCACTGGGCTAGAGAGAGAGACAGAGAGAGTTGTTCTCTGTTCTCCTGTTATGTCTGACCTTGAGCTGAAATGCACTCTACATCTATAGAGTCATGGGGGAGTGGGGGGAGGAAAGGAGTCAAAGAGAAGAGAGAGATAGAGGGAGGGGAGAAAGAAAGAGCAAGAGATCTGATGAGCGCAAACTCCTTTCTTTCAGTGACTTCCCCTCATGTGAACACTAACACACTTTGTTTTTTGCTCTCTTTCTGTCTTTTTCTCTGTCATACTGTGATTTGCCCCCACCCCCAATCCCTCTCTTTCTCTCTCTCTCTCTCCCTCCCTCAGCCCCCAGTGACTAATTCCTCTCACTGCCTGATATGTTTAGAATGTATTTCTGTCTGCCAGTGTGGCATTGGATTTTGATCACAATAGCTCAGGATTTTATGTCTTGCTGAGACGCCTCAGCTTTGGAAGTTTCAGGCTACGCAGGCTATTGCACAATGGACGACACGCTGGCAGTTACAAAGAGACCTCATTGCTTCAAGCTTTCACTCTAGCACTCATTCATCATCCGCTACGAAGATGAAGAAAAATAAATAAGGACATTTGATGGGGAAAAGAAAACTTTTGGTGAAGGAATTAGCTGTGTGGGGTTAATGGTCTCTGCATTCTCAAAACTTGCCCATTTGAATCCTGTGTATCTTCTTTTACATTTAAAGCTCACAAGGGTTATGCTGAAATGATGCACTTTGCCACAACTGCAGGGAAGTCTGCTGAGTATGCAGGATAGCAATAGCTATAATGGTGATTAGGCCTATTGGAGATATCCATAATTTAACAGTCCACTAATATTCTTGGAACTCCAATGTCCTTAGAAATGTAACTAGATGCTGTAGCAGTTTTGATTTGGTTGATTAGATATTTACAAATTACTGAATGCTGCCTACCTACTTCCCCTCAGCCTTGGTCCTTACTCCTCCTGGTAGTCTGTCTGTCTCTCCCTAAAGTCTGATGCATCTGACTGCAGGTCGCGTCTGTCTGGGGCCCTTGTAAGTGAGGGGCAAGCAGTGTGTGGCTGTTGAGGCACATGTGCCATGTAGGTGGCTTGCGGCGGACAGTCAGTGCCCCCCAATACTGTCACAGTACAAGCACAGCAGGTGATGGAAGAGCATGAGAGGTGGAAAGCAGATGGGGAGGGGCAGTGTTGGGGGCGTCATGTGATTAGTGCAACCCTAATGAAGCTGTCTGTGGTGAAGGAGAATGAATGAGAATAGGTGGGCAACTCTAATGCTTCATGCATCATCCTCAATTCTTGCCCACTGTTGATCTGGCCAGAAACACTCAATAGAGCCTAGTAATTTAGCAAGTGACTTTTGACCAGGCTTATGAAAGAATACTGTCCTAAACAATGTTAGATTCTGAATTCTAAAACTGCTTGTTCGGTTCCTTGATTGTGATTGGCTGAATCGCATTCCAAGGCATTGTAAATCCAGCACAAACACACAGGCTTGTCTCTTAGATCTCACTGTTGTAGCATTTAATGTTTTGCCTGGCAACCACTTCCCCAAATATCTATATGTTTTGGCGGAAGAATGGTTATTTATTAATACACTATTTTATTTTTTAATTTGATCAATTTTATTGTATCAATATTATATTGGTTTGGCTGTATTTAATGAAATGATATCAAAGATTTGTTATAACAGTTTAAGAAAAGCAATAAGCTGCTCGAGTCTGTGAGTTTGTGCTGGATTTAGAACAGCTAAGGGGTGTTGTTTGGCACGACGCGAAATTCCACACAGCATTGGGTGGATGAACATTCTCATGTTCTAATATTCTCAGCCCTCAGAGTGATGATGCCTGCTTAAGGGTTTTGGAATAAGTAGTGTCAGTCCTCACCAGGGTGGAAAAGCAGAGGCGACTCAGGTGCCTCATGTCTCAAGATTATCAGACCATGGCCCAAGTCTGGCACGGATCTGGCCCAGAGCATCTGCTGATGAATGAGGGCGGTCAGCGGCGCTGTGGGAGGATAAATGGCAGGAGATCAGACGGAGACAGCTGGAGGATGAGACTGAGCCGCTGGCGCTGCTTCAGCTGCTCCATGCCCACATATGGGCAGCCGAGTGTGGCGTGACGCTGACAAAGAGCAGAGGTGCTCCAGCGGCACATATGAAGCACTGAGGAGTGTCCGAGAGCTGAAGGGGGATGAGCGGAGGGGAGATGGACCAATCCGATGCTGATCTTGGAAGCCCACCAACCTGATCCATTCATGGTTTGCATCAGGGTGTGACCTGAGCCAAGGCTTGCCGTAATCTGCCATGCATCTGCTGCAGAAACACTGCGGAGAAATTGACAAGTTTGTCTGCTTCTGTCTGCTTCAAGGCCTCTTTGCACAGACGGCGCACATGAGTGCGACGTACTCCACTTTCGACGGTCGATTACATTGTTTCCAATACAAGCTCACAGCCTGCCCCAATTACCAGCCACTTTAATGTAGATTACGACTCAGTTCTATTTTTGTCAGCAATGCTCAATAACAGCCATTGTTTACTGGATGTGTGTCAGTTGCTGGTGTGTGTGCCACATAAAAATGGTTCCTGGGATTATGCAAATGACATCTGGTCCTTACATTATTTTGTTAGGACAGATAGATAAGAGTTATCTGTTTTTTTCGTGGGACTACTGTATGGAGGGGGCAGGTGTTTGGCACCCTCCTGCCAGACACGGTGATAATGGGGGCTGATGGAGAGGAATGGAGGGTGGAGCTATGTGTAGCCTACTGGGCTTACTCCAGCTCCTCCAAGATGAGTGTGTGTACATGTTACAAGTTTGACAGCACTTTTTTGCTTGAGCAAATTTGTGCAAATGTGTCAGGTTGCTTTTCACATTTGGCTAAAAGTGAGGCGTAGCTTAGAATGTTGTCATTTTAGATTATGAAGCCAATGTATTGATGGATCATTTTGTGTTAAATAAGACACACATGGCACATATGATGTGACCATACTGTTAGCCAGACATTACCTCCAATCAATCAGTCGCATACATATGCTAATCAATACTGTCCCAGACATGTGCTGTGCCAACAATATAACTCCCACCCCAGCCTGACACCCATGGCAGCTCTCTGATTAGATTTGTTATGTTAGCCAATGGTAGCTCTCTGGTTAGATTATGTTAGCCAATGATACATTGGTTAGGTTAGTTGGTGTGTGCCAGGTTGCACTTAGGTGTTTATGTTTGTAAAAAAGTGGACACTGATCTCTCCTGCTGCCTGCCTGTGTTGCTGTTTCAGTCTAAAGGTGAAGGCCCTCTGCAGGAGCAATCCTTGCCCCATCACAGAAAGCCTGAAATCCAGTTAGCTGGGCGAGGCCTATACAAAGACGTGGCTTTAAGTGTGGGAAGGAAAAGCGCACACACACCCACATTCACACACACACACACATACGCACGCCCACACACACACACACACACGTGCCTTTGGATTCAAAGTCACCTGAACAGCAGCTGTAGTAGCAGGGGCAGCAGCCACTTCAACCTTCAATTCAGTCCAGCGACACACAATGAGCAGCATTTTTTACTCCACATTTTTCTCCTTCAGTGAAAAGGTTGTGTGTTGGTCTGAATGAGCGGTAGACTGTGCATGTGTGAGTGAATGAATGTGTGTGTATGCCTGTGCACCTGTGAATGTGTTTGTGTGACTGTGTGTGTGTTTTGGTGTAGCATCACTGACGTGAGATTACTCAGAAGTGGAAAGCTATTTTCACTTGGCTCTGGGTATGCAAGGGAAGACCTGGGTGCCCAGTCCTGCCGAACCCTCCTCCCGCCCATCTGATGGTGGTGTTGGTGACTAGCCTAACCCTGGAGCAAGAGAGTGTGATGTGTTGTGGTGTGGTTTGGCAAGCCTGGCTTGTGTAACCTTTACAGATGACTCATTCCATACAACAGGCAGGGGATATGCCAGACGAACACCTGTTCATGAAGCCAATACTGTTGATTAAGACAGTAGCAGTTGCATTGATTTTTTGGACAAGGAGAAATGTTTCAAGGACATTTGTGGTATGGCTGTAAAGGAACCGTTTCATTTGGAAGTGGTCATAGCAGCCCTTGTGTTAGAGTATTATTGTAATAGTACTATTTCTATCTGATACCCTACATTTCACAATGGCATTTAGTGTCAATGGCAATTTAATAATGCATTTCTTTTCTAAAGTGAAGGTCATTGACACATTCTGGCATATTTTACTGATGAATACTTGTTATTCATCATGAACAGGACTTAAATGTGGCAACACTATTTCAATGAATAATTTTTAGTCAGAGGCATCGTATGCTCATTGTAGTCGTCATTGTAGCTCACTGTAGTGTCAAATGCCTTCCCTAGGCTATTTAGGCCTAGCACTGTGGGATCTAACAAACAGGCATTCTCCGGTGCTGTGTTATGGTAGTGGAGATTGCCATCATGCTGGCAGGACTGCAATCTGTTCGCTGGATTATAATGAATCACTCATTACCTTATGGTGTGTGAGCATGTGTGTGTGTTCCTTCGGGATTCTAGGCTAATTGTTCTTTTACAGAGTGTTGTGTTGCTGTGAGACATATTGTCTTTTTTAGACTGGGTGCTTTTTCTCATACCAAGGGAGGCGAGGCTTTGATCACTACTAAACTAATACAATAGCCTATCAGTGCTCGGAATGTGTGGACTGTGAATTGAATAGTGTTTGAGTGGAGCAGAGAGAAGTAGGCTATTGTGAACATCTGAGTGTTGTGTCTGTTCTGCTATGATGGTCTGATAGAGCCTATAGCCTAATGATTTCAGGTGGAGGCTATATTTGTATTTTTGTTGGTTGTCAAATCATTTCATTCTCAATAGCCTAAAATGGTTATTGACAGAAAATGTATTAGCATAATTGGTTAATTTACTGAAAATGTATGCTTCTGGCTAAATATTGAATTGAGTATTTTACCTTTATCAAGACATGATTGGCTGTCAGTATCTTTATCAAATAACACCTCCCAGTCTTATATCTCTTACATCTCTGTCTTGTTTGTTCCTGGTCATTCCTAAAACAGTGCACTGCATTTCTGCTTTTCACTCCGCAGCAGAGAGCGAATGCTACCTAATTCCAAGCACAAGGCCAAGTTCTTAGATTAATTAGCTTAGTCTGGAGCTTTTAGATGAGCAGCCTAAAGGAACCAGTGATGATTAGCCAGATAAAACACTAACTGAGCTAATTAGTTTAGTATAGTTTAGTGAACTATATGTGGCCAATGGTTTCACTACATTTGTACAGCTTTTAGAAAGAGTTTGGATCACTCATGTGAACAGTATGTGCATGTGTAGTCTCTTTCTCTCTCCCTCTTTCTCTCTTTCTTTGAGTGTGGGCACACATGCCTCATTTTGTGGGCACTTGATCTCTGAGCAGTGGTGGGAATGTGCTATTGAGTGTTTGAAATGAAGAAAGAAGTGGCAGAAGCTGCTAGCCTAATGAAGGCTTTGGGGAATTGCTAACTGCTAAATGACTTGGACTGAAATGGAACTGACCCCTGTCCTGACTTGTTCCCCTGTTTAGCCTTCTCATGGGCCTTAGTCCCAGAGAAGACAGACTGACACAACTATAAAACATTTCCACAATCAGTTAAGCTCGCAGACAACCACAAAGTGTGCTACTAAAATGAATGAATAATTCAGTGTTCTGATTTTAAGTTCAGTAGTTTATGTTTGTATTTGAGTCTGGTTTTATTAGCTTTTCATTTATCTCAGGGCTCAGAGAGGTCATGACACTAATTAAATCAACAGAGAATGCACAGTCACACTTCGCAATGTCTAAACTCCAACAGGGACAGACTGTGGCATTTGTGTGTGTGTGTGTGTGTGTGTGTGTGTAATCATCATCCTCTAGGTCACTCCCCGTGTCAGGTTTCTTAAAGAATCATCTTTTCTCAGCTTTCTCAGAAAACCAACAGAAAACATGTGGTCAAATACATCTTAGACAACCTCACAATTGGTTTGAATGATTGGATAACGATGCATCTTTGTTTACAGTTTAAACCTGTGTTTAATAGACCACATCTGATCGGATTACCTAATATAAGACACATTTGAAGAACAAATGTAAATTACATTCCTTAGTTGTCCCCAGGTCCATTACAGGCCTAAACTGTCAATACAGTGATTAAATGGACACTGTCTTCAATAAAATGTACCATACTGGACCCCACATGGCCCCTGTTGTCCAGGGGACTGTTGTAACCTGTGTCCAAGTTTGACCTCTCCTATGTACAGGCTCACAGAGGGCAGCGATGGTCCATCCATCACCATAGCTCAGAGGACAGCATGTTCCCATTGATCCAGGAGGAGGATTGCATTGATAAGCAGTGTGCACTCATCCAATGGGCTTGACTTCCCAGGTTTTAACCATGTGTGACCTTCATGCATGTCGTGAGTCCACGTCCGGAGGGCCATTCCGGCTCTGTCTAGGGTTGGTCAGTACAGTAGCAGTTTTCACTATGGCAAAAGCCTGCGACTGGCTGAAATAAGAGATTAGCTCAGCTCTGGGCTACAGGGTCATGGAGTAGGCATTCTGCAATTAATGAAGGGACTGAAACAAAATGCACTACCAAAAAAGAAAGCCCACTGCAGTCATTTGCTGTTGTCTTCCTCCAATGTGCAATATTTGTTTAGTTTTTAGTCATTATGTTGTAACTGCTAAAGCTCAACTTGCTCCCAGACTTCTGATGTCATAGAGGACTAGTAATGGGGTGGTTTTCTTTAATATTAATAAAACAGCTAATAATAATAAAAACATTGTTTTGCCAGAATTATACAATATATTAAAATACATTTTTATATACATAAATTACACATTTATATTTGTATGAATAACCCAAAAACAACCAGTCAACAAACAGAACATTTCTTCCCAAAAGATGTAGCCTAGTATAAACATGCAAAAAAAAAAAACTTTACGTATGTAGCTTCATTACAGTTTGCATTGATTTCCAAGGCTTTCTTAAGGCTGTAAGACTTGACACAGTAACTGCAGGGAAATAGGGCTTTTTGCTGCATTTCCTGAGCTGGGTGGCCAGAGAGACCACATGGCACATGGCTCATCATCATGCCTCCATGCAGCCTGTGGCAGCGCGACACGCTGCTTATCTGTTCATCTTGTGCTCTCTCGGGCTCTCTTTGTGTGTGCTTGGATAGACTGAGTCAGGCTTTCTGAAAATACAGCCACGCGAGGATTAGATTATCTGGCACTTTCTACGTGCCCTTCCCGCCCCCATAAACCCAGTCCCCCCATCCACGGTCAACCACTAACCCCTCTGTATGTGTGTGTGTGTGTGTGTGTGTGTGTGTGTGTGTGTGTGAGAAAGAGAGAGAGTGTGTGTGTGTGTGTGTGTGTTAATGAATGTGTGTGAGTGGTAGAGAGACACGATTGATAATGACATTTTTTCACTTAGTGAAAGCCCAGTGCCTGTTTCGTCTCTCCTCTTTTCTCTGTGATGTTGATAATATGTAATAGTAGCCTGCGTCATGGAGATGAATCATTAAGATGACAGGAAAGGAAATTAAATGGAAAATATAGTGTGTGATAGTAAATAGGCAGTCAGTCATGAGATGGAATCACTAGATCATCAACTGCAAAAGAGAAGGAACAAAAGAAAACATTTCTATAAATAGTCCATGAAATGCAAATTTCTGTAAATAGTCCATGGAATGCATATTTGTCTAATCCGGAAGCACATTAAGTAGGATTCAGGGCCTTGTCACAGAACTCTCAGACTCCCTCCCCCCTCTTCTCTGGTGGTGGTATGGGAGGAGGAGGAGCTGGGGGAGGGGGTTAGTTGAGGGGCTGATGTTGCGGCAGAAATGGAAGGTGAGATACTGGATGCATTAACAGACTATAAATAGCAGAGGCAGGGACCCACACCCTCTCTCTTTCTCTCTCTTTCTCTCTCTCTTTCTTCTTCTCTCGCTTCCCTCTGTCTCTCTCCTCACTCATCCTTCTCCCTTCCTCTCTGGCTAAGCATATTACACACTGTCCACAAAATGACAAAAGTGTTTTGAGAGCAGACTTTTCCCTTTGTGCTGTATAATTTTCTGTGCCCATGTGAAAGCATAGAGTGAAAATGCTGATGTGGAAAATCATTGCTATAAAAATGATTTTGGGCATAACCTGTGGTGCAAGCAATACCTGTCTAAGTAAGATTATGTCTAGAAGCAATGACACTACATAGTTTCTTTTGGTCAATGTAGGCTACCTTGACAGAATGTGCCGTTTGTGTGTGAATGTCAATGTGTATGTTGAGTCTTTGTGAGGGATAAAGAATGAGAGCGAGTGATGGAGAGTTTGAGCAGGCTCCAGGTTGGAGGAGTGGCCAGGGTTGAAAGCACTGCTGATGTGTTTGAAGCATCAGACTCTGACCTTTTTCTAACCACCTCATGTACGTCCAGCTCAGGTGAGCCCTGACGAGAGAATTCATCGCTGTGGCCCCCACCTGATACCTCCGCTGCAAAACATGTCATTTTGTCAGTGCAGTGCACACTTGTATGGCTCCTCACAAGAACCGTTTCAGATGGAAGCTGCTTCCAAAATACAGGGCTTAGACTCACAATACAAGATAGTAGACCTGTCAAGTTATTAGACAGTCTATAGCCCCATTTATAGATTTTCTGCCACTCCGATTAAGCTATTCTGGGTCATCTATTTACATGCAGCCAAACCAAAGGAGGGGAACTCATCACACTGAAGCAGGCACATTTTGGATGAGAGGGGAGCACTGTAAAATGCTGTCAGTCTCTGAAAGCTATTGTTACCTTGGCAAAAATATCACCAGCCTACATGGTCCCATAGTTGTCTGGCGTGTACGTGTAAAATGTTGTGGATGATCACAGTGATAGTGAAATAGCTATCAGAGGCTTTATTTCCACGAAATTCAGGCTTGCTCATGTTAAAAAGGAGTGATGAACATGCACAAAAAAGTACACACACACACACACACACACAGTATAGCTTTAGATAAATCTGAGAATGAATAGATTCACATTTTCATTTCAAAGTAAAATCAAAGCTACCACGTCATTACTTGTAGTGATTTGTACAAATGTGTATTGTGAAGACATGTGGAATGTGGCCTGGTCAGTACAGATGTGTGACTACTAGAGAGGGCACTCTATGCAACATAACTCAGCTAATGTAGCTTCTAGTATTTTACAGCACCTCCACCTGTCATATATCACATGGGGTGGTCATATATCATATGTGTGGTGTGTTGTGATACTTCCCTTATTAAGACAGGCCATTACCAGTTTCCCCTACACAGTTTTTTTCAGTGTTGCACAAGTCAGGCTAAATCATTTGCTAAGCCAGTAAATTATTTATCCCTCGTGGAACTGAATGAGGACATTTGTAAAGCCATAAAATGATCATCTTTCTCAGGGATGTTTCTCTCTGTATTTGAGCCCCATGTTGACCATATTAAATGGCAGATTGCACCATGTTTGCCTGCATGTTAAGTCGTCGCTTTGGGAGTCCAGAGTTGATTTGAACTGAACAGACATGATTAGAAATGCATGAGTACATAGGCCTCAGAAAATCTCTCTCTCTCTCTCTGTCTGTCTGTCTGTCTGTCTCTCTCTCTCGCTCTCTCTTCGTTCTGTTTCTTACTGTCTTCATCCATGTCTTAATGTCTCCCTTTCTCGGAAAATACCAAACTTGCCTTGCATGTTAATCAGCGTCAGTGATTTGTAATATTATTATCATGTTATGTGAGTGAAGTTTTCCTGTCAGATTGTGTTGTGAAATAGCGATGTTGACACTGTTTTTGGAGACGTGTGCAGATGCATGATTGACACTGAACAAACAAATGCAGCCACCTACACGCATTGTCTTTGAGAGACAATCTCTACGTATCTCAGAGAGACACATCTACTGTATGACTCACACACACACACACACTTTGGCCGACACAAAAACGCAAACACACACATACAGAGTCACAAGTCCACACACACACATTCAGATAGTAACTTCACTGCAGGCCCAGAGATAGGCTAGGCGCAATTGAGGCGCAATTGAGCCATAATCTGATAGCTGCACTGAAATAGGACCCTGGGGCCCACTTTGATCTGTTAGAACCCTGACCAGCCCACATGAACCAGTCAACACACTCTCAGCTCTATCTGGCCTGGATCTGGCCCTGATCTGGCTCAAAGTTGGTTCTGATGCAGTTTCTTATCTGATCCAAATATGCATTCTGACTCGACTCTCATCCATGGCAGAGCTGGTTCTGCTGGGTCTCAAGAGGTGCTGACGTTGAAGCCATTTGTGCCACAGTACTCTTGTTGCTTGTGTGAAACATATGTTTGGATTGTATATTAGCCTGCTTCTTTGTGTGCTTTCCTAGTGTGGCATGTTCATTCATGGCAAATCATGGACTTCTGTGCAATGTCACAAAACAAAAGCATGGGAGGGGCGGAAAGCAGCATAAAACAGATGTAGACTCCCTCAATAAGAAATAATGAGCAACAAACAAGCAGAGGTTAGAATGAGCTGTATGATGATGTGTGATAGATGATGCATGTGTAAGGGTTCTCTGTGAGTTGTATTTGAGTTAATAAAGCAAGTGAAGTGAGCTCTGAAATTATATGTTATTATGATGGAGTGATAGACTCACAAAGAAGATATATACCATAGGAAAAGTGACAGCCGACAGCTAGGAAGGTTTTGGTGTATCTTATCTGTGCAGCAAGTAATGGCTAATAAGCTAATATTGGTAAATGGGAAATCTAGGTATCAATCCGTATAATGCTGACTTGGGAGTAACACGGTTCTTGGTAAAGAGATTGTTTGTGTGGGCTTGCATGTGTGTGCAGTCTCATCTTATATACCTCAAGATTTGCGAAGGGTTGAAACAACACGCTATCAATACTGTATGAGAGGTGTGTGTGTGTGTGTCGATGAGAGTTGGGTGTCTGAGCTGTTGAGGGCAGTTGTTTGTGTTCTAGTAGCGCGGCCCTGTTGTCTTGTTGCATTTGATTACTGCACTGTGGAACAATGGTGCCAGAGCTAGCTTTCATTTTCATCTCAAGAGCCCAGGGAGTTATTATTATACTCAATCATATGCAATTGAAAATTTAAATGTGAGAATTCATCTCTTTTTTTCCCACCCTCCACACAGTCCCTTTTGTCTTGCTTGTTGTTTATTTATTTATTTACTTGTTGTATTGTTTCTCATGCCTCCAAGTGTGTGTGTGTGTGTGTGTGTGTGTGTGTGTGTGTGTGTGTTAGGTGATTATCAAAGACTAGACAAGGCAAAGAGGAAGAACAAAAAGGCTGTGTAGATAGACTTTTTCTCCCCTCTGTCAAAACGCTCGCTTGTGAGTGAGATTTTTTTTTGGGAACAGATTATTAATCAGATTATTAATCTTCCCAGCTGGCCAAACAGATTCTCTTGTGGCCATGTCATGAAACCACAGCAACCATAATCAGGATCAAGCTGCCATGGCACTGAATCCCCCTTCTCATGGCACGCGCACACACACACACATGCACACACACGGATGCACACATTCACAAATGCATACACACCTTTGCTACTCACTTTAGCATACAGAAGAAACACACACAAACATACACACACACGCACACACAAACTTCTCCTTTGAGGATTCACAGAGGTGTGTATTTTGTGTGTGTGTGTGACTCTGACTGCACCAGACCAGATCAGTATTTGGTCGTTAGGTATATGTCTGCCGGCACTGTTTGAAGCTTAATGAGTGTGTGCTTGTGAAGGTCCAGTGAATGAATGGCCGCTCATGAATAGGCTCTGTGTGTGTGTGTGTGTGTGTGTGTGTGTGTGTGTGTGTGTGTGTGTGTGTGTGTGTGTGTGAGTGTGTAACTCGAGCTGCCTTCTTTCCTCTCTTCAATGGAGGCTATCTGCATGATTTGATGATGCGGCCATCGAGTGGGTGACTGTTTGCATTGGTGGCGTCTCAAGGGCCAAACACAGAGCATGGCTCAATCACTTCATGTGCTCTATGGCCCACAGAGGGAGAGAGAGTAGCAATTTAACTCTTCCTCCCTGTGGTACTGACACACACACACACACACACACACACACACACACACACTGTTACACTGTAGGTCTAACAAACAAGATCATATAGCCATTGTCATCCAGAATCCGTTGAGGGCAACAGGGTCAAAACATCCCACACTGGTGCTCTTGCTTTAGGCTTTGCAGCCACAGTCTCTGGGACTGTGTGTGTGTGTTTGTGTGTGTGTGTGTGTGTGTGTGTGTGTCTGTCTCTGGGGCTGTCTGTCTGTGTGTGTCTGTCTGTCTCTGGGGCTGTGTGTGTGTGTGTGTGTCTGTCTCTGGGGCTGTGCGTGTGTGTGTGTGTCTGTCTGTCTCTGGGGCTGTATGTGTATATATGTATGTGTCTGTCTGTCTGTGTGTGTGTGTGCATGTGTGTATGTGTGCTTGCGGGTGTGCATTCTTGTCAGGGGGATATTTTCCTCCCCATATCTTATTTCTTCATCTCCTTCTCTGTTTCAAGCACTGACTGTAGATACATTTTATATTGGATATTAAAGTCATCATTTACTATAGTCATTCATCTGAAATTTAAACAAATGATCAACTCCAGTCATCTTGAAGATTTTAATACAGGTCATTTTACCATACAGTGTAACATACAGCCTAATATAACACATAGTCTCACAATTTTTCACCAGTGTATCCTCAGTGTATCTCTCTCTTTGTTTTCCATCTAGCCTAATGCTTTATGTCCTGCTCCATTTTTCTTTTCTCCCTTCTCTCTCTGTTTCTCTCTCTCTCTCTCTCTCCATTCCCCATCCCCACCCCTCCTGAGAGAGCAAGACAGCTGAGAAATGAAGGTACTCAAGGTGAGGAGAGAAGGCATCCGAGAAACCTGAGAGTCCTGATCAATGCTGGGCTATTTTGGAAGCTGAGAGGGGAATCAGCTAATGCAGGGTCTCCCACAGCAGCAGTGGCAGCAGTGGCCCAGACAGGAGCACTGACATCCAGGGGAAGGGCGTCATGTTTCAGCCTGTTCTATAGCTTAGCATCGTGTAGCCTAGCATAGCCTTGCAGTCTTGTGTTGTAGCTTGGCCCAATGGGTGTGCGCGAATGGGATACTCTAGACTGCTAACGACTGCAGGCGCATCACATGCTGCACAATCCATCATGGTTGAAGTAGGAAGCATTTGGGGACAGAACAGAGGAGAGAGAGGGAGGTGAGAGAGTTGGAGAAGGAGAGCAGGACAGAGAGAAAGAGAAAAACTGAGAGATAAGAGAAAGAGAGAGAAAGAAAAAAATGGACAGTGTGTTAGTAAGGTAATGAAGCCGGTATATAATGTTGTGACTAAATCGGATATTCTTCTGCAGAGCATGAGGATGATGGTAGTGTGTGTGTTTTTTTTGTGTGTGTGTGTGTGTGTTTGTTTGGGCTCTGTGAGAGGCCTGAGAGAGTGAGTCACAGCAGTGTTTTGATGGGGCTGCAAAGAGTGATTGCAATCAGGGGAGCCTCTGATGGACATGAGGAGAGAGAGGAGTGTATGTGTGTGTTGTGTTTCAATGGAGGGGAGATAGTGAAAAGGAGGGATAAAAGCTCTCTAACAGGTGAAAAAGAAACAGAGAGGGGGATGTTAGGAAGGTTGAGGAAAGGTAGAGTTCCGTGGTTGTGAGGATTCAGTAGGCTGAGGTCATTGGCTCTCTCTGCTAGCAAAGATGCTGCAGCTATGGCTCTCTCGCAGGTGGCGTCTCCAAGGTGACCCCAGGACAAGAGCAGAGAGAAGGATGGGTCTCCCTCTCTCTCTCTATTCCTCTCCTTGTCTGTTTATGTCTAGCATGCCACTTTTAGGTTGTCAAAGTCATTCTCTGTCTCTCCATCATTTGCTGTCGGTCAAAGCTACATTTGTTGTCTTCCTCCCTCTTTTTTCCCCTCCAACCCCCCCCCCCCTTTTTTTTCTCTCTTTTTTTCTTCCACTCTTGCTCAGCCACTGCATTCGTCTCTCTCTCTCTCTCCTTAGCTCTCTGTCCGTCACTGCATAATGTGAGCAAATCCAAGGTCAGTGGGTGCCTCTCTGTGCAAGGGCTGACCAGAGCTGATCACTGTCCCGTGTTCAAAATGTCTGAGCTGCTGACATGCTGATGAAGCCCATGGGAGACTAGCTGCTAACGCTAACACTAACACTGCAGCTGATGGTTTTGTATCATGCTGATGAGTGTGCGGCTCCCGCTGTCTGGATTTACAAGAACATGTGACAGGTCATCAGAGACAGGAGGAAAAGGCTGAGCAGTATAGGTTAGGCTAGGCTATGTGTTTGTGTGACTATTTGTGGGCTGGGGAGAGAAAAGATTACCTTGCTGCTTTGGCCCAGGCACTCAACCCTCTAGAAGCAGGGCAGCTTATGGCAGTGCATTTGTTCTGCCAAGCTTCACAGTTTAGTTAGCTCAGTGGTTGTTTCCTGGGGGAGATACTTACATCATAGCCTACACTCTGGTGCTCGGGTCCTAACAGCTAGCTGCTACCACTGGTGATAATGCTGGGGCTGAGGGTGTGGGTCGTGCTGGTTGGATTTACAGGCAGATGACAGGGAGACAAGAGTAGAAGCCTCCGTCCATCGCTGTGCTGTCAAAATAATAATGATAATAATGATGAAAATAGCCCCTTAGAGGAGACTTTTGTGTGGTGTGTGAAAAATGTTATATACCATATACAGGCAGATTTAGAATCATTTGTTGAAAAATTTTGCAAATTCTTTATGTGTAGGGCTTCACATCGCATTGCAGACTTACTTGCCAGTCGGGGAAGAAAACTGTCGGAGCAGTGATGGCTTATAGTTCTAATTCAGGAGACCCTCAGTAAATTTCCACTTGACATTGTGTAGGTGCTTATGAGGCTATAGGCTATTTTAATGTCACAGTTTGGCTGCTGGTGTATGTGGGGCACTTTGACTTTCTTACAGGCTAGGCTATCTTTAATGCATAAGCAGACTATCCTAGCCTTCATGCAGGCTATCCTATCTTCAACATCAAACTGCTTGGCTTGCCCCCATGTGAGTCATGACGATTGGCCTGTCCTTTTTACTCTCAAACTATGTTAAATTGCATGTTCATCTGCCTAATTTTCAAAATGTCTTGAGGAAGAACCCCCTGAACCCCCACATAAAAAGGGTGCTAACTTCTGGGCTATAACCCTGAATGTTTTAAATAGCTAGCGACGCCCCTGCACACAGGCCTCGGGTGTTATTACCTCTCAGAAATGGACTGGGATAGATTAACTTGCTGTAAACTGCAATATCTTGTAACATTTTTTTAAGCTGGAGTTTGGAACAGTTCCTAGTTAGCATTCTCTTCCTCTCAGGTCCACTGCAGTACATTGGCTGGTCCTTGTCTGGTTTGCATGGTGTCCATTAGGCCCATAGTGGGCCCACCCCACTATTTGAGAAGGACTGACTTGTGTTCTCAGAAGGGGAGACACAACAGGCACAATGGGAGTAATCAGTTAACTCTACATGCAAGGCTTGTTTTCATCAATAAACACACACACACACCTCTTTGTGTAAGGACACTGGCCAATGGGCATGAGTAACTAGGCCTAACTAAGTACCTCACATTTCAAATCATTCAGTAACTCCACTGAATAGCCTACCTCTGCTAAACAGTGCTCTGTTACTGTCTTTCCCCTCCGTCAGTTGTTGCAATACAACAGTAATCTGCTTGTCTGTTGTTTCTGTAAATCACCAACTCCTGTAGAAAAATAAATGACAGATGCTGGTAGCTTTGTCTTGATCGTCTGTGGCCCACATGTGGCTCACATCCTGCCTGTGTGCCGCCTGCATGACCAAAGGGTTAATGGATGAGTGGATGAGTGGAAGCACAGCTGGATGAGGGGCTAGAGGAGGGCTAGGTCAAGGGTAGATGGATGTACTGAACTAATCTATGTACTATAGGCCAACTGCTAAAACAACACATTTCCTAACTGACTTCTGTCATGTGAAAGGGGAGAACAAAGAAAAGCAGTGTGGTGCTGGCAGTGTATCACTGTGCAGTTGGTCTCTCTGTCGTGTTCCAGAGTGTTCCGACACCCACGCGTGGAACAGAGGACACGAGCACACAAGGCCACCTGCTGTGGTTTTCCTGTTGATGGTGCACTGTCCTCATGCAGGGGATCTCTGGGATTACTGGGGTGGGAAGTGAAAGCTAGGCTTCTATCTAGCCAGGGTTCTCCCTGACTAACCTCTCCTGACGGGGACCACGGCACGCATAGTGTCTGTCGTGGCCTTAGAACACCTTTTTGTTTGGTGAATGTTTTTTTTGTTTCGGTTTCTCTACTGATAGCTTTACAAATGAAAGACAGAGTGATTTTTTTCTCTTTTGTTAGAGGCAGGGGCCATTTTTTGGAGTGCTATTTAAACTGCTCCAGGTGAGCAGTTTGGCACCTTTCACAGCAGCCTC
The DNA here is from genome assembly GCA_027481765.1 of Tenualosa thibaudeaui. Lineage (NCBI taxonomy): Eukaryota > Metazoa > Chordata > Actinopteri > Clupeiformes > Clupeidae > Tenualosa > Tenualosa thibaudeaui. The sequence continues at coordinate 2,218,425 of JAIFZK010000136.1, read as the reverse complement.
TGCCACCGATGTATAGTGTGCTTGGGGAAATTTGAGGCATACATTGTAAAGTGTTTTGGGTGCTCGGAGGAGTGAAAAAGCGCAATCTAAATGCAGTCTATTTGCCATACCATTTCAAGTGAACCGACTAAAATAAGGAGGCCAGTGCATTATATTCTCTGTTTTATTGTTTTTTTGTTTTTATTTTTTGTCTTGAAAGAAGAAACCGGTGTAGTAATAGTATTTACTACTATTATTTGACAGTATTTGCTACTGTCAGCCCCCCTTGAAACAAAGAAGAGTATGTTGACAGCTGCAGGTTTTGAAGGGCAAATCTCACACCCCACCATCCACCACCACCACACACACACACCTCTCCTCTGCCCCCTCAGTTGCACACCTGCCTCTTCAAAACAATGCCAGTGTGATTGAGGGAGATGGATTGGAGCCTAGATCTCCTAGTGGCTTGCACATGTGAGCCCCTCTACAGGGAAATCAGTGCGTTGACAACAATGCTAATTAGTTCTGCTTGCTGCCTAACTGAAGGGGTTACTAATTATCAAGTGGACGGCTTGAGTTTTGTGTTTTGTTTGTGCGTGTGTGTGGGAGGCAAATTGTATGTCACTTCTGAAAAATCATCGTTATGTCTTTCAGCAAACTCTTGTACCCCTGCTGGGGGAGCATGAGAGAGAAAGAGAGAGAGAGAGAGGGAGGGAGGGGAAGAGAGAGATGAGAGGATGGGCTTAAAGCAGAAAAGTGCTCTCTCGTCTTAGATTGTGCAAGAGAGCAAGAGAAAGAGAGATGGACAACTAGAAAGAGAGAGAGCAAGAGAGAGAGTTGATGAGATGAAAGCAAAGAGTGCACTGTTGTCTCAGGTTGTGCCGACACAGCAGTTCTTCTGCGACAGCTCAGAGATCGGGGAGTTGTCAGGGCGACGGCAGAACTGCTGCGAACGCACGCGATGTCAGATGACAGTTGGGTTGCCCCCTCTGGAATGTTCTCCACCCTCCTAGAACACTCTCCTCCTCTCTTCCTAACCCCCCCCCCCCCCACACACACACACACACACATGCACACACTTACATTCACACACTCCACATCTCTGTCCTACACCTAATCGGCCCATCTATTGAGCTGAACAACCCAGGTGTATCTTCCTGCTGAACTAAACCACTTTAAATGCAGCCCAAAAACCAATCCACAAAGAAACCTAAAACCCTGGAGTGCTCCAATGCAGAAGCCAAAGAGGCTTTTTTACAGCTGGGTATGGAACGCCACGTACTGTAGTGTTCCCAGACCAGTTACTCCAGGCTGCCCTTCTGTCTCTAGACTCTGCAGTGCTGTGAAAAGGAGCATCCACCAGAATTTGTTGTTGTTTTATGAAAACTGTTAGAAACATTTTTCAGAGATTGAAATAGAGAAGTGAGAAGTGTTTTCATGGTAGTGTGTTTGTGTATTTGTGTGTGTGGAGTGGTGGTCGCATAGTGGTTAAGGAACATTGTGGGTTCGAAACGGGGCTGCCACTGTTAACCTGTGCCCTTGAGCGAGACGCTTATGTTACTCTAGGGGAGACTGGCCCTGAACTATTTGATACTTGACGAAAGTGTCTGCTAAATGCTAATGTTTGTGTTTGTTTGCATCCATGGTACTGAATGTCTTCTGATCTATTGCACTGAGTGTCTGTTGAGAAAGGTGCACTTTCTGAATGACCTATCATGGAGAAGGTTGCCTAAAGGTCTCCTGAAAACCTTCCAATTTTTGATGTACTTTAGGTTTTTTATTATTTTCACTGTGACAAAACTATCTGGTAACAAATAGAGTCCTCAGATCATGATGAAACACTCTCTTCTTCTAGTTCTTCTCGGTCTCCGTCTGGCTTGCCAAAACAATCCCATCTCTAATGCATTGCCATCTCCAGCCAAATTGGGTTGTCATTTAGACCAGGGAGAAATGCACTCCCTCTGATTTTAATGCTTGGGGCAACTGTGCCACTTGCTTGGAATACCAATGGCCCAGGGACAGTGACGGATGTCCTCAAACTCCAGTTTCTCCGAGGAAGTTTGGCCCAGCCATCGATCATGATGTCTAAATTCAATTCCCGCTTGTTTTTTTTTCCACTGTCTTTTTTTTCTTCTTCCTCTTCTGCATGCACATTTTCTGGCTCGGAGTCTGAGTAATGATCAAATATTTATAATGGCTAACAGTCAAACAGGCAAACAAACAAACCAAGTAAATAGACTGCAACCACTAAATGACGTGATTGCAAGCACTCACGGTAGGATTGGGTCACAGTGGGTCATTGGCTAAAAGGAGCCTGTACCAGCACTCGAGAGAAGGCTAGCAGCCTTGACTCATATTTCTTTATGGTGTGTTTGTGTGTGTGTGTGTGTGTGTGTGTGTGTGTGTGTGTGATGGTTTCTGCATGTGTATGTATGTGTGTGTGTGTGTCTGTGTATGTATGTGGAGCTTGGACCAGCACCCAAGAGAAGGCTCGCAGCTAACAGAAAACCATGTGTTTATGGTATGTGTGTGTGGTTGTACGTGTGTGTGTGTGTGCACAGAGAGGAGGCAGGCCTCTAACAGGCAAGTAGAGCTGGCCCAACGTGTGGCTCAGGTGGTTGTGCAGTGTGGCCCAGGACCTGGCCTCTTCCCACCTAGTCAGGAGTCAAACACAGGAGTGGCAACATGATGGCTGCTCTCCTGGCTCCTCCCCATCCTGCTCCTCTCATTCCACTAGTTCTCATCTTTTACCCCTTCTCTTCTTGTCTGTGAGTCTTTCCAACTCCAGCCTTCTCACTTGCCTGTTTGTTCATGTCTGTTTGTCTTTCTGTCTGTCAGGGTGCCTGAGTTGATGTTGGTACGCGTTCCTACATACTCACATACACAAATGCTTCCTTTGTTGGCTTCTGCAGGTTTCTGAGAGAGAACTGTCACTGTCCAGTCCCTCCTTCATTTAGTTGTACCACTCTAGCCAGTAGGATGGATCCTGCTGTAAATCTGCCCTGTGCCATGTGTGTGTCTACACATGCTCAGCCTTCACAGACTCAGCCTTGCAGAGCTCCCAAACAGAGCCTGTGTGTGCATTGATTGACACACGTGAGAGGTGCATGGTAGGATGGTGTTGATCTTTCAACCTCAAGAGACAGCAGAGGAGGCAGCTACCCCCAACCACCCTGCCACCACCACCACCACCACCATCTTTCTCTCGCTTCCCTCCAAGCCTGGCTAAAGCTCCAGATCTGGAGCTGTTGCTATGGGAATCATGTCTGGTAGACAGTGGGAAACATTAATGTCATAAATATATTCACTGCATAAGAGGAGAGACCCCGGGTCCCATAATCACCTGAATCACCTATTGTGAGGGTCACATCTCAGCCTCTCACTTCCATACTATTGGAGAGGAAAGATGAGGAACACAAGGATTCAGAGGAATGGCTCCACAATTTTGTTCTGTTTCTTTTTTTGACTGAGGCGTCACTAATCTATTGGTTGAATGGACTTGCAAAATAGAGGTACAGTTTTGGGGGAAAAAATGAAGGAAATGTATGAGGCCTTGTGCCATTCTTCTTCAAGTGTAATCAAATGTAATAAAACAAACTCATTGTATAAACATGGCCACAAATGAACCTGAACATAAAACCTGTATTTACGGCAACTCTTTAAAAGTAGAAAATGATGCAGTGCTGGTCTCGTCTGTAATCAATAACATGTCCAAACAGAGCAATCTCTGCCATCCAGTCAGCCTTGGTGAGGCTGCTCCTTCAGACATAACCTGGCCTGCTGGGGCACTGTCGCTGTATCATGCTGCGGAAACAAGGGCTGACACAATAGCACTTCAGGAAAAATGAGCACTCCAGTTTCTGTGTGTGTGTGTGTGCGAGAGAGGGAGTGTTTATGGGTGTGTGCACATGCATACACATGCATGTTTTACATGTTTTTTAGGCCTATGTGTTGGAGTCTGTGTTCATAGATTTTCATGGCATCAATATTTCCATGTTTCCAGTGGCATTAAAGTGCATAAGCATATTGAGTGAAATATAGATAAATGGGCTTGTGTGTGGAGATGGGTGAGGTGGTAAAGGCCTGGAGAGAAGCCAACAATTTGCGCCTTAAGATGCCAGCACTCCTCCCTTGGCAGACGGGCCTGCGAGACGTCTAGACAGGAAATAGACTGGCATCAAGGCTTTGTTTGGCCTCGTTTGATCTCCTTGTTAATCACATGCTCAGGGTGCTGTAATGATAGCATGGCTCTTCTACTACGCATTGGCCGAACTCTTGGGCTGGCAACACATGCTTCTCTCTCCCTCCCTCCCGCTCTCTCTCTCTTTCTCTCCCTCTCTTTCTCAGTATGTTTTGGGCAAATAATTGCGGAGAACATTAATTGAAAGTCAGGTGAGGTGTGTTTGTGAGTGTAATTGTGAGAGAGAGAGAATCACACACAGCATGAGAGAGAAATAGAGAATCTTCCGGCTTGTTTGTAGTAGAGCAGTATCTTTCCACTGCTGGTTGGGTGTGATTGCAAAGCCTCCTCCATGCAGGGTCCCTGCAGTGAGCCATTGCGAGGCTGGGCCTGAAGACCTTTCCCCATGTTGCTTGTCATCTCGTTTGCGTGCTGACGATGTTTAATTACAAACACGAATGTCAGTGTTGCCACCAGCACCACTGCTGTATTCACACAGCCTAGGTCTCTTCTATTCTATTCTATTGTGTTGTATTGTATTGTATTGTGTTGTATTGTGTTGTGTGTGTTGTGTTTCTTCCTCTGTATGTTTTTTTTTTCACTGTTGTTTATTTGTTGTGTTGAAAAAGGGTTTTTTTTGTTTCCAGTCCATTCTTTTCATGTTGTCATGACGACACACTCTATTGTCTATACTGTCTTTTCACCTGTCTGCTTGCCGTGTGTTTACATGTGTCTTCTTGTGTCTCTCTCCTTCTCTTTCTCTCTCTCTTTTTTTCTGCTGTCTTTTGCTGTCTTCTATATTTGATTTGGTCAACAAAGGGAAGCCCTGTGGGTACAGAGGATGAGAGCAAGCTATCGGTAGGTCCCGTCTCTTTGTCTGTCTGTCTGTCTGTGCCTGTCTATTAGTGTCTATGTGATCTAGTGTTTGTTTGTTGTTGTTTGTGGGCTGTAGTTAGTCAACAGTAGAGTACTGGAGATACTAACAACTCTTCCTTATTCTCATGCTACACCTAAGCTTGTTCTCTCACTGAAATCAAATCCTATTGAACCCCTAACCCACCCTCTACCCCCAGTAAGTCTTTTGGACATGAATGCCATCATCTGGTGTTGTTGTTTGAAAGTATTTGCAAAGAATGACCAGGAGAGGTCCACAGGTTGTATAAAAGTAATAGATTTAATAGCAGTACGCATGTCTCAGAAGTGTACAGCAGGGTAATTTGCTTTCCAGCCAATAGGAATCAGTCATGAAGAAACCTGATGGTGGGAGAGGTATTTGTCTGTCATTCATCCCTTTTTTCACCTCTTTTTTGTGGTGGACAGTCTGGATTTCTGGCCAGTTTTTACACACTGATGTGTGAGCGTACGCACACACACACACACACACACACGCATAAACACACACACAGAACATCCAGGAGATGACTTTAGACCAGAATCTCCTTGACGCCCTGCGTCTGTTCACCGACAGCCCAACAGAGCTCCCGACGGCTACCAACCTCCCCAGTCCCCCTAACACACACACACATACACACACATGCACACATGCATGCACACACAAACAAACAAGCACACACACATTCATTCACACATCCAAGCAGCATGCATGACTCCTCTCAGCAGCCCTCTCTCTTCCATGGTTCTCAACCACGACCTTGTGAAGGCAGAAAAAGGACAGGGAGGGAATATATAGGCTACAAGAGATAGAGAGGAGGAAAGAGAAAGAAAGACAGACAGAGAATGAAAGAGGAAAACAGGGAGGGAAATATGGATCTGAAGAGACAGAGATGCCAAGAGAAGGGGGGAAAAAGAGAGAGAAAGTTGAGAAAAGAGAGCGAGGGAAATAGGATGGACAGATAGAGAGGGAGACAAAAAAGGAGAGGTGTTGAGAGAAAAGATGAGTGACAGAGTCTCTGTCACCGAAATGGACGTCTGCAGAGGCAAACCTTCTGGAGATGATGACACACATCAGGACTGAGGCACTGAAGGGAAACACTGAAAAGTAAACAAGAGAGAAAGAGAGGGAGAGAGAGGAGGAGGAGAGAGAGAGAGAGAAACAAAGGAAGGGAAGGAGCTAGTGAGAGAGAGAGAAGGGATGTGAGTAAGTTTGTCTTAAAGAAGTTGTAAAAACTGTAAAAAAAAAATAGAGTAAATAGTAGCCTACTGAGCTTTTGAGCTAGCTAGTGCTGGGGTAGGTGACCTCTGGGCAAAGTCAGGACCTCTGAAAGGAAGTGAAAGGTCAGAGATTAGAAGTCAAAAGCCAAAGGTCATGGACGCAGTGGAAGCTATAGAGAAGAGTCAGTGTCAGTGGAGTCTCAGCCAGGTATCAAGCAGGTGAAGGCCTCCTCTGAGCTTATGTGATGAGCCTGACACCCTGTCTTCCTGGCAGCACTGCACATTCCACAGATTTTCTATTCTTTGATCTCTGTGGTGCTGATGGGTTAATCTTAGGCTCAGTTTGATCTTTTCTAGTCAGATTCACCCGCGGCTTTGCTTTGTGCACATCTACTGAGAGAATAGTTGAAAACAAAACACATTGGCAGGCACACACGTGCACGCACGCACGCACACACACACACACACACACAAGCGTGATGGGTATACTTTGCCACGCGTGTCCCAGTGGTGAGTCATCAACATGCTTTTTTGCTTTTTCTTAAAAGTGCCAGCTATCTCATCACCATTACATTGCATTGTTTGGGCACAGTGTTTTGTTTGATTTTTATTCTTAGCTCAAAATGGCTGACAGCTTCATCTGACTTGATCGTTTGCATGCCTGCAGAACTTAACAAAGCAGACAGTCATCTTTACAGCTGAATTTTCTCTTGGTGGTAGGCAATGTGCACTTTGCAGGTTGTCTCCATGTTGAGGGAAAGAAATGGGTTTTTTGTTCCAACACTATGAAACAGATGGATGTGCTAAAGATTCCATGTTCTTCTCCCGAGCTGTCTCTTGATCCCCAGACTAGTTCCCATAGTACTCTGGATTCCTCTTTCCTATTTGCTCCAATCAGTACAGACTATTTGTGACTGACATATCTGTCCTCCAATAGGCAAGACCTCGGCTCCAGAGAGGAGGAAGTTCCGCCTCCCTGCACAACAGTCTTATGAGGAACAGCATCTTCCAGCTGATGATACACACTCTGGACCCTCTCAGTGAGGGTAAGGTCACACACACACACACACACACTCCTCAAAATGTGAGGACAGCCAGATCTTCCCTCTGTGGTGGCCTCCCCATTGTCACCATGACTACCCAGACAGCTGTTAGCGCTGGAACAAATTATGTTTCATAATTTTGTTTTAAAAGTCTAAAAGCTGTAGAATGGTCTTATAACCATGTAATTTCACCAAAAAAAATGTTTTTCATAAAATTAGTATCTCAAACAAGACATTTATTAAGTCTGAGTATCTAAGACTCCATAGGTGGAAGCATAGCTTTCTTTCTTTTTAATGTATTTTTAATGCTATATTTGTTTATTATTTCTATTAGCTCCCAGTTTCCTCTGCACCCACACTGTTGACCTGTGTGAAATTGCTACCCCATATGTTGCAAAATGTGTATAAAATTATTTGCGTTCATTTGTGTATGTTTGTGCAGGCAAAATAAACACTTGTGCACAAACTATTTTAGAGATAGAGAAACATTAATTTGGGATCATTTGTGCCTCATCTGTACACATTTATGCAGACCAAATGAACATGTGCATCAGCATGTCTTACGTTTATTAACTCATTCATTTGATGTGTGACATAATCAGCACCCCTGCAGTAGAATCCCCATAGAAACCCATGGAATGTATATCTCTGAAACAGTTTGTGCACAAAAGTTTATTTTGCCTGCACACACTCAAATGTTCTTACACAGAATTGCAAGATATGGGGTGCCAACTTCATGCAGGTGCACGGTAGTCATGGGTACTCTGTCTCTTAACTACTAGAAGGATAGCTTAATGGACAACACAAGGTCTGGGTCACACACTCACTGAGATGATGATATAATATTTGTAATGTAATATGTCCTAAGTAAGGGGTATTATATTGTCTGTCAGTCAGTATCGGAAAAAAAGTCCTTACTGGGCAAAGAGGACTCCAAAGTGAAGCAGAGGCCAGACAGGCCTTGCTTTGTCCTGAAGGATTTTATTTTCCAATACTGACCAGCAGACAAATCATCCTCCCGTTTACATCTCCTGCTGGGAAACAAATGAACTTAACACAAACTAAATTTGAAACACTCTGTAGCTCACAGCCTATACTGTAATATACTGTAGTCTGAAGTGAACACCAAATGCTGTAAGGTCCATTAGCCCTGTAAACCACAGTTGTTTGCAGAGTGATATGAAGACATGAATTAGAAACACGAAACCCATTGCTGTTGGTCAATTTATCTAATTGTTCTGATTTCCGATCATAAGGGAAGCCTATTCAATCAGTGGAACATTCAATACTCTGAAGAGGGCGGTGGTGGTGTAGTGGTTAAGGAACCTGGCTAGCATGCAAGTAGTCTAGAAAATTGTGGGTTCCAATCCTGGCTGCCACCCGTTGTGCCCTTGAGCAAGTCACTTAGCCCTACGTTGCTCTAAGGGAGACTGGCCCTGATGTAATTGATAGATGACAAATGTAAGTCGCTTTGGATAAAAGCGTCTGATAAATGCATAAAAATTTTTTAAAAATAAGCCATATCATGTAGTGCAAGTGAACACTTAATGCCATGAGGTCCATTAGAAAGAGTTGCTACACTAAAGTTGTAGAGTTGTCCTCAGGGTCTGTTTTTATAGATGATTGCTGTAGTATCCCATCTGAATCCATTACAGTGACCTATGCATTATGTAGGCCTTAGTATCCTGCAGTGCGGTCTGTAGTGGTATTCTGCTGTTACTTCTTGGGATAGGCACAATGGTGACAGTGAAGATTTATCATTAATGTGTAAATATGAAATCAGCTCCATCTAGTCACGCTAGGGCAAATGCCATTCACTGAATCCCACAGATCTGGATTTAGCCTCAAGTGTTGCTAGTCTGTGTTTCGGGGAGGCGGAGGCTGCTTTACTTATCTAGGACTAGCAGATGCAGTGAGTCACTGTTAGCGGCAGCTTCCAGGTTTGTTTCCCTCTGGGATCAGCGGCACACAGCGCAGGAGAGTGAGATGCTGTCGAGGCTGATGCTTACCACCAAGCTCCCATTCTGATGCTATTTTTGTTTTCTATTTCATCTTTTCCTTTGACAGATATGATTTGTATTATTTACTGAGGTGTTACTAGGTCCCTTGCTGTCAGTACTGATGCAGTGCTTCAGCTGCCACTCTTTTAGGTGTTTGAGTCTAGCAAATCTCACGCCATTCCTTGTATCATAGAATGAGAAAAAATGTTGAATTGTCGACTTTGCAAATGCGAAGAACAGGAAAGAGAGTTGCCTGTCTCTGTATCTAAAGAATGGGAAGAATAGAGTTGTTTAAAGGAGCAGCCAAAATGCACACTTTCATTGACTTGTATTTGCTATTTAATACACCAGCCACTTTTGGTATGGCTTGGTATTCCAAGACAGCCACCCCTCTAGTTGGTTATAGCTTCAGTGGCTATCTAGACAACGTGGAACATAGCCTACTGTAGGGTGGAGTGCCATTGTCAAAATGGTTGTTTCTTTGCATGCTGTAGCTAATTCCCTCTACATGTCAAATTGATAGGTTCAGTCTGTAATTCCAGGCCTATCGACTTTATGACAAATTCAGTGAGTAGTCCTAAGCTTCAGTGAGTAGTCCTAAGCTGAAACAACTTCCATACATAATTTGAAAAAAAAAAAACAAAAAACAAAATGAACCCTGCCATGAACAGTCTGAGCTGATGTAAACAGTGTTGCAAGAGCAGTGAAATCACATGACACTGAATCACAAAATGCATCGTAAAGATGATAGACTAAGTGAGGTGCAAAGTAGAGAGAACACGAGAGAGAGAGAGACAAAATGAAGAAGAAGAGGGAGAAAGGAGGTCTAGACATAAGTCCTATGAGTCCATCTAGCCTCCTGCTAAATGACAATGATAGGTAACTGCAGAAGGCCAAGGAGAGGAAATACAAGAACTGCAGAAAGGGAGACATGCTAGTAATCAGCTGCTCAGATTATTTCTGAAAGGGGAAAAGCGTACAAAGTTTAATAATCTCCTTTGCTGTTGAGCAAATCTCCAGACAGTCCAGGATCCCCCACACTAAAAGATCAGCTGTGTGCTAAAGATTAGCGTTATTAAAAATGGACGCCAGATTTTTTTCCCCTGTAGCCAGAATGAAGATGCTAGGCTAAGCTCCGGCAGTATCTCTGGTAATGCCAAAAGTCAGCACAGCACTCAAAGGAAGTCCTACATTAATCTTAAATGACTATGTTTTAGCTCACAGCCTTACTCACAGCTAACATTTAATGGACACATTATTAATAAGGGTTTTACACTAGTGAAAGTGAACTTTCTCGGCTGTGACTGATCGTTTTCTGATTAATTACTGTATTCATTTAACTATGAGACCTTTATGCACCTTAGGGGAAGACTCAGAGACAAATAGACATTTGCAATATGCTTGTCACTGGTGCCTACACAGGCATAGAGCATATGCTGTGTGAGTGTGTATGTGTGTTTGTGTGTGTGTATGTGAGAGAGAGAGAGAGTTTGTGTGTGTGTGTGTGTGTGCGTGTGTGTATGTGTTTGATTGGGTCTGGCGTGTGTGGATCAGACACGCTCTCTGGTACATGCTTGGGGCCTTACCAGTGATGACTCATCATCAGCCTGCTCTGCTCCTGTTTAAATGCTCCCAGCTGACTGTGCTTCCTTATATATCTAGGACTACTTCAGACACACCGCTTAAGACATCTATTATTAGAATCCTCTTCATTTGCAGATAAATAGGTTTGTAAACAACAACTAGCTCATTGTGGTAAAATATAGGCGAAGTTGTACTTAGGAACAGATTGACGGCAATCAAAATATAAGGTGGTAGTTAGACCCACATTGAGCCTGTTCCAAACCAAGTGTCACTCTAGGCTAATTGAGTAGATTGAAAGGGCTAATGAGTAGATGTAATGTGATATGTGATCTATATGTCATATTTCCATATCTAAGAGCTAAACTGACATATGTAGATAGCTTTTTTACTCAAAATCCATTATCATGATTTAGCTACATGACAGTTTGATGGATTGATTTGTGTGTATGTGTGTGTGTGTGTTTGTGTGCTTATGTTTGGTTTTCAAGATGTGAACAAAATGTATTGGGCTAACACTGAGTCAGGAATGACAATGGGGTTCTCTGCTAGGCTAATCTCTAAAGAGTAGGGGTAGTGCTAGGCTATATTGGGAAGGTCCATGTCATGCATATTTCAGAGGCTTTTAAAAGTGAAGCAGGCCTGGGTTGAGTGGTGCTGGTCTAAGGGGCTGTGTAAGGACAGCAAAAAAAAAAAAAAAACACTTTGAAGCAAACAGATGTCCCTGTACATACACATGTGAAAGTTGCTTACGTCTTGTGTGCTAAAAATGCTTAGTTACTATCAACTGAAACAAATGTTGTGCTTTGCATAATGTGTAGGCCACCTGGCCTTGAGGTGTGTGTGTGTGTGTGTGTGTGTGTGTGTGTGTGTGTGTGTGTGTGTCATACCGTATTTCAAACACTTATAAAACATTTTTCTTGTCTTTGTTTTCTCTCTTTTTCTTTCTTTCTGTCTATCTTTCTTTCTCGGTCCTCCTTCTTTTCTTTGTATCTTCCTCTTTCTTTATGGTTGTTTCCTTTCCTTTCCCTCTCTTTCTATATCTTTATTCATTTCCTCAGAATTTGCTGACTCTGGTGAGTGGTCTCTCTCTCTCTCTCTCTAATTGTCTTTGGCCAAGAGCTGTGCGTTGCCATCACAGCAGCTTTGATGCAGCTTTGTTTGTTTCCTTTTGTTTTCTTCTTCCGTTTCATTCCTTTTTGTTGTCTTTTCATCAAAGACATCCTCTCTTTTGGTTGCCCTAACTTTGCCCTGTGATTTTGACGTGTTGACTTTCCCGAAACCAAAAAAAGTTTCCCTCCCGCCAACCTTCCTACCCCCCCACCCCCCACCCCTGTTCTCGTACTTTGTCCTTGTTCCCAAACTCTTGGCTGTTTTGATTTGAATGTCTGTGCGTTGGGACGCTCCTGAACACTCTCCCAGTTGTTTTCTCCTTTCGTATGGTTTGCATTGTGCCTCTTCCCTTTGCTCTCCTGTGTCTTGTCCCCTTGTACGTGTTGTGTTATGGTCTGTATCTAATTCCGACAGGTACACTGATATACTAACAAGCTGTTTGCACAGTCAGTCTGCTTGTCAGTGGGTTGTGCTGTCTGAATGTAGGGCGGTCTGTTCTTTCTTTGTCTCAGCGGGCCTCTTGCAAGAACCACTCATAAGAACATCTGCTGTCATAAAATACTTGCTTTTATGGGACAATCTAATCTTTCTTTTTTTACATCATATTTATTTTACATTCATAATTTTTTGGATGTTTTGCACATTTTAGAGTGAATTTCCCTTAACTAGCTAACTGGATGCTATGAACAGTATATAGGCTAGTTTCCAGTCTGTTTGACAAAAATGAGATTAGCAACTACGTTCTTGCATTAGGCTCACTGATTTATCTAGTCTATTTTCTGAATTTGTCTTGTTGTCTGGTGGATAATTCCCAAGGTGGATTTGGACACATGAAGCACTTGTCTCATGGTCTAGATGATGCCATTTTTCTTCCGCCTTGTCTTTGTTTGGTGTTACTTGTGTTTCTAATGTTTGGAGTTTGTGTGGTCACCACAGGTTAGTTTGTCACTTATCACTTAAGATTAGGGGAAAAACAGACCTACACATTGTAAAAGATTTTAAAAAGTTATTTCCAACCATGGTTTTGTTTTTGGCTTTCATGAACTTGCCCTGAACCGTGATGAAACAGTCTCCAGCATAGATCAGTGGCGATCTAGACCCATTATTATCAGAATATGATTTCCTCCCCCCCTGTTTCCAGATCCCTTAATGAAGTCCATTTGAGATTCTGGGAAGTTTACAAAAGCTCACTGACCCCATTAGATAGAAACAGTTGGATTCCAAAATCAATTTAAGGTTGTAAGTTCAAACCAAGTTCAATCAGGGCCTCCCCCCTCCAAAAAACAAACAAAAAAAATCACAAAAAAAGCCTCTCGTGTTTTAACCTAGACAGGTGCTAGGCTATTTCTCTTCCCCGCCCAAGTTAGAGTGCTCTTTTTTTCACTGCACTCTTAGTGCCATGGGCTTTAAAGCAGGACTACTTTAGAGCATCAAATATTGAACCGAGGAGGAGAAGGCGGCAACAAGCTGTGCCTGTCCTATCTAGCCCAGGGCTGGGAGCAAATGTCTGTCTGTCCCTCGATGCGGCCTAAAAACAAACCGCCCTCAAGGCAGTCTCCAAGTCTCACGGCAGGTTCAGGCTCTGCCACCTCCGCCGTCGTCGCCTCACCACTGCTGCGCTCTGTGTCGTGCAGCCGGTTGGGAAGCGAGCCACTGCACGTCTGAGAGGGATGAGAAGTGACATTTCCCAGAAGTCCCTTCTCAGCGTCCATGCTGACAGCTGACCTCGCTCTGTCGCAGTTGTTGTTAGCATGGGGAGTTGGCTTTTTTTTCCCCTCCCGAGCACTCTATTGTGTCTGTGCAGGCTTTATTTCTTTCTTTCCTATTTTATTTACTTCTGGAAGTCTTGGATAGTGACCCATGCGGGATGATGACGGCTTGGGGGGATTCCTCAAAGTAGCGTGGCGTCGTATTTAGGCACAGATGCCTACGATGATGTCATCCGACCTTCAGTGTGCATGTGCGAGCGAGCTGGAACCAAGCGTGGGGGATGGGGAGTGACCATAAGCCTGCGTCACACTGTCTGTATTGACTCACTAATAACATAGTCTGACTGTCCCCGAGCCTTGTCAAGGTCGTCTGGCTATGCGACCCCAGTAACCCATCAGAGCACGTCTTCCTCATCTATTCTTCATTTACCTATATTTCTAAATACTGTATAACCCAAATTAATTTCTTAACACAACCACCCAAAATTACATTAAAAACAAGCAAAGCTTCTTTGATGTTTACTTTGATAGTATAGGCCTAACTTCTATGGATGCAATGCCTTTGTCACTAGTCTGTAGGCGGGTCACCACATTACTCACGCATCATAAGACCCCCCCCCCCAAACACACACACACACACCCCACTGCATTCCCTAGTGATGTATTCCCCAATGTCCACGGGCTCTTTGACTATCTATTTATGGGACTTAGTTGTACAACCCCCCCCCATCCCTGATACTCATCCTCCACACATCCCTCTCCCCACCCAACCAACCAGTCAATCTAATCATGCACCCCTCTCCCCCCCTGCCCCACCCCCTGCGGCTTTTACAACTCCCCGCCAAAAAAATCATTTGATAAATTATCGGGGCCTAGCCTGTCTTACGCAAAGGCAGCCCTTTTCCTGGTGCGGCAGATCAATGTTAAAAGCTTTGAGCTCTCTCTCTCTCTCTCTCTCTCTCTCTCTGTCTCTCTCTGTCTGTACACACACACACACATACACACATGCCGAGTGCAGGTAGGCCTGTGTCCAGTGTGCGTAAACAAGCTAGGAAGGTCATTGACCAAGGGCAGCGAAGCCCAGAATTGCCAGACCTTGTGTCAAATGTCAAACTTTGCTTTGCTTTTGTTTTTGTGTGTGGTGGCTTGACATGTCAAATGTGTGTTCTGTCTCACAATGCGCAGTAATCCAGGCAAAGTCATTACTAGGTCATTTGTTTTTGTTTTGTTGTGTTTTGTTTTGTTTTGTCATCATTACAGATTCATTAGCTTGCCAGACAGGGTATTTTATCACCCTGTGATCCCAAACAGTTCATTTATCCTTTAGAAAATGACCATCCATGTTCTTCAGTTTCATTAAGAATATGTACTGTAGTATGTTTGTAATGCTCATTGTTATTCTTGCATTCCATTCATCTGTTTTTTTTTCTCCATTTACAAACCTTTTTTTTTGGACGGTGTAGTGGGCTTTATGTTGTTTTAACATTTTCTAGTATTAGGACATGTTAAAGCTGCTGAGTTTTGCACTTATGATGGTGTTATCTTAGATGAGAGATGTTTGTTGTCCTTTTTTACCCCCTTTCACACCTGTTCAGATATATATGTGTGTGTGTGTGTGTGTGTGTGTATGTGTTGTTTAGAGAATAAGGATAAGTGTTGCTCCTCCATTCCTTCTCCCCTCTCCTGCTGTTGGTGTCTCTGTGCCCTTACGGTTGTCTCTCACTGTGATATTTGTAGAACTTGGGACTTATGGCAAGCTAAAATACTATCACTCAATGACTGAGGAAGGTAAGATGTTCTCCATCAGATTATATGGGTCACCCTTTTCATTTCACTTTTCTTTTGTTTTTTCTCTTCACACCATTCCGTCTTGTGTTTGTTCTGTTGTGTTTTCAATATGTATTTACATGTACGTGATAGTGACCTTTTATTTTTTTCCCATTTGATTTTTGAATTCTCTCAGTGAGATTTCACTGACATAAGTGCAAATCATGGTGGACATTTTCATTGTACTGTCTCTTATTTTAGTAGTATTATTGTTATATTATTTACTTATTTATTGGTACTTGGAACATTGACAGTGAAGATCTTGTTTGTTTTGGTTTGTGTGTGAGGAGTGCTGTTATTTGTTTCTGTTTGCTTGCTTGCGTGTGTTTTCATCTGGTTTTACAACGTCCTGAAGTTTCAGCGTCGTGTTGTTGTTTATTGTAGTGATTGTGTCTCTGTTTATTTGCTCTTTATGCTATCTTAAAACTATCTTAAAAAATGCAATTTATTTTATTTACTGAAATGCCTCTTGGGGAAAAGCTCACTGATAAGAACAACAGTCCCCAGTTTACTTTTGTGGACTTCGTTTATCAGTGGATATAGGAACCATTTCATCAAACCAACCCCTCCCACTGCTGACAGGACATATGTTCTGTTTTTTTTGTTGTTTTTTTAAAGATATGATTAATGATCTGATGAATTTCTAAGGGTGGTGGGGGAATTTGCAGCTGAATTGTTATCTGTTGGAGGGTAGCAAATGCAGCTTCATTGATTCAAACCTGGGTATCCATTTCAAAGAAGATAGTAAAGTAAAGACAGAAACAAAAAATCTCACATAATCCTTTCATCATATAGTATTTATGGGCAACATTTTTTGGAATCTATCATGCCATTCTAGAATGTTTCATCTATAGGCCAATTGTTACATTTTTTGTGAACATTGAAAATGGATCATTTCATATGCTTTCATATGCAGTATAGGTCTATGCTGTTACTACAGTCTACATAATATTTTTTCATAGACATGGATAATACATTCAAGATTCAAGATATTTATTTGCCCCGTAAATAAATGCATATTGCTGTTATGCACAGATGTTTTTTCAAAATGTACAGCATATTGAACTCATCAAACAATTCACATTCTATAGACCTCCTATGTGTTTACAGACATTGTGACATAAATGTTTCGCAGTGTGAAAGCTACCCTACCTAACCGGCTGTAATGTAAAATGTGTGTCTGCTTCGCAGAAAATAGCTTAATCTTGGTGAACATTACAGAAGATCAACTGACTGTGTGAGCTAACTGTAAAGAGCTGTGCTGTCTGGACGTAAAACAAGTAACAAGCTAAATTTCAGTGTGAAAGTAGTCTAGTTAAGTAGTTTAAGATGGGATGCTGGCAATGAGAATTAGGCAAGTATATATAGCTTGTCACTGTCAGGAGTGTTAGGGAAGGTACTGTCGCATTTGAGTTGGGAGACCCGTGTCAATATCTCCAAAGCCACTAACTTGATCATGTTGTTGTGGAGATATTTTGTAGTATATGGTAGCATGACGTTTTCAAGTTACTATGACGTCCTCTCAAAATTCATCTATAGTGTACTGTATGTACCTGGAATCTAATATTTAATAATGGTAATGATAATCACTTCCTGTTTTGCACACATTACATCACTGGGGGTGGTAACCTGTTCAGCAGTCCTACTAGAAAGTAGAAAGCCTCTTCCTGTGATCGGCTCCCTCTCATCTGGTCCGTGGGTTCGGGAGGAGAGGAGCCCATCCTTCTTCTGAGGTGTTTGTCTGACCAGAGGGTTGAATACAACTCCAGTCTCTTTTGGCCTTGGGACTGCTGTTGGAGATGATGAAGGGTGTGATCTTGTCATCTTCTGACCTCAGAAACAGCCTCTCTCTCTCTCTCTCTCTCTCCCTCTCTCCTGTGGGACATGGCATTCTCCAGCATACGGCCCAATTTCAGGGTTCAGCTGCACCTCTGACACTCTGCAGAGGAAACAGAAGGTCAAACCAACCCCTGGTCTCTCTCTTTCTCTCTTTCCCTCTCAGGCTTTCCCTTTATCATTCTCTTGCACTCTGCCTTTTTATGTTTCTTTTTCACTTAACTTTTAATGACATTTTCCCTCTTTCTCTTTCTCTCTATCACTCCATCTCTCGCCATCTATCTGTTTTTACTTATCATCAGTCTCTGTCTGTCTCTATCTTTATCTCTCGTCTTCCTCTCTCAGTCTGGCCTATAATGTCCTTCTGTTATTTCCCTCAATCTATTTATCTTGTTTCCTCTCTCCATCACTCTCTCTCTCTCTCTCTCTCTCTCTGTCTCTCTCTCTCTCTCTGTGTTCTTGTTTAGCTCCTGTTCTGAACCCCCAGGGTGTTAGAGCGCTCAGACACATAGTACCGCCATCAGATAACCACAGCAGGGGTTGCTTGGATAGACAGACACTCACAGATGCATGCATGCATGCACACACTCACACATATATACATACATACATACACACACACACACACACACACACACACACACAGACAGACACACACACACTCAAACACACAGACACACACACACAAACACATACACACATAGACACACATATACACACACATGCACTCAAACACACACACACACACGTATGTATGTGTTCCTTTAACATCTAGTCAGACACACAAACACATAGCCACTCAGTTCAGTTTGATACATATTATAACAATTGAAGTTGTCCTCTGGTGCTTTATGGAGCCCAGAGGCTGAAACCCTGAGAGCAAACACTAAGACAATGTTTATTTACTCTTTGACACTAACTGTAACTTGTTTATGTGGAAGGTTGATATGCGTGTCATGTGCAAACACACTGACATACCTGTTTACACTCCAAAATAAATGCAAATACACACACACTGCACTCCAATAAACTACAGAATGTCCTGTGTACACACACGGCTCCTTTACACTCTGTGTTTGCCTTCTGTCTCATTACACATTATAGGCTAAACACCACGTACACACATATGCAGGTAAACACAGGTTTCGACTACACTCACGCGCACACACACACACACACACACACACACACACAGTTACACTCATACACACGTGGCAGGATGAGTTGCCTGCGCCCGTTTGCTTTGCCGCGCTCTCCAGTATGCATGAAGCAAGTGACGCAGACGCAAACACACAGACGCACACACACACTGCTGACGTCATGGCTGTTTCGGGGCGAGAAAACGATGATGACTCACTCCCTTTGGCTCAGGATTATACAACAGCTGCCTCGATCAGAGGAGAGAGTGAGAGAGGGAAGATGAGAGAGAAAGAGGGGTGGAGAGAGTGAGAGAGAGAGGGAAGATGAGAGAGAAAGAGAAGACGGGGTTGAGAAGAGGGACAGAGGGATAAAAAAAGGGAAATCATTAAGTAAGAAAAACACTAATGGGATAATAACAGCTTCGTCTTTGAAGGTGCGCATTAATGTGTGTATGTGTGTGTGTATGATTAGGTTAATGTATGATTGTCTGTGTGTATGCTGATGTGTGTTTAATTGTGTGTTTGTGTGTGTGTGTATATACTTCATTTTTATCTCTGTGTTAGCCCCCTCACAGCTAATAGGCTTACGTACGAATGTCTCAGTGAAGTGTCAAAGCTCATCAAGCTCATGCACCAAAAAAGCCCTGGCTCTCTGTTCAGCTCTGTCCTCTCCTCTCTGTTTTTCCTTTCTTATTCTCCTCTTTCTCCTGCCTTCCTCCTCTTCCTCCTCCCCCTTTTCATCATCTACTGTCAGATAACGCCCAGGGATGGCACACTTGGGAATTATTCAGTGGAGGTGTCCTTAGTGTCTGTTCCAATGTGTATATTGCACTGCCACTCAGTATAGACCTGATGTGTTCAGTCATTGTTCCTCCGATAGATACACTGGACACCTGTAAAATCATCTTTAAGGGCACACCCATGGTAAGGAGTGTGTGTGGAGCATCAGCTGTTCATTAGTTCTACATGAATTTGTTACTTTTAACTCTCTCACTCCCTGTGTGTGGGTATGTGTGTGTGTGTGGGAAAGAGATGTTGGCAGGTGAGCACGGTGTGATCTGCACTCACAGCAGGTTTAGAGGGCGCAGGTTTAGTGGGAGCATCACACACAAACACACAAAGCACACATACATACACAGACACACACACACAAACACACACAGATTTACATACTTGCCCCCTACACACAAACATATACGCTGCCACTTACAAGCTATAACACAACTCATAAAAAGGTGTGTTTTTGTGCTTGTGTACACATTTGAACACACTCACATTTTCTCACTCTCCCTCTCACACTCACACTCACTTACACACACACACACACACACACACACACTCACATTCCCTCTACAGATGACCTTAGCGTGTGTGCCTTGAAGGTGAAATGGTGAATGTTGTCTGATTTATATCAGTGTGTCAGAATGTTTTAAAGCAGGAGTAACAGAGGAGAAGAAAAGATAAATAGAGAGAAGAGAGGGTGGAGAAAAGATGGAAAAGAAAAAGAGAGAGAATGAAAGAGATGCTTCATTGTGATGCAGATAAAAATAGACTGAAATATAAAGATGAAAGGATAGAGAAACTTTAGAAGATAAAGATACAGAGAGATAGCCTGAATGCATTATATAACAAAGACAAAGATGGATAGAAGTAGATAGGAAGGAGGAAGAGAAAAAACAAGGGATATAGAGATAAACAAGTGAAAGAGAGAGTGAGTGGTCTAGCCTAATCATTGCTGGTAATGATTTCTGTGTAGATCCATAGACATGCTGTGGTCATATTAATCAATGACTTATGCTCTTACACTTACACACACACACACACACTGTCACCCTGGTAAAACACATTTGAGACAAACTGCCCCTGCACAAATCTACTGGGTGCTAGACAGAAAACAGGAACTTTGTTTAGGCTACCATCTGTGTCCATGTCATTCAGATCAATTCAAATGATCCTGTGCTTGATACACCCAAATCACAGTCCACTTAACAATAGTACATTTATATTAACATTTATTATTTATTATCAAAAGTTAATGTTTTATTTTGGATCATTTTTATAAATATATTCCAGAAAGTCTTACCATGTGTGTCAGTCTCCAAGAGGGTAGGCTAGTGAAAAAGGTTTGTGTGTGTGTCTGTGTTTGTGCGTTCCGGTTTTTCTACTGTCCGGTTCCTGTAGTAGCCATTAAGTGTTCGATGTATTGATGAGCATCGCGGCAGCCATTATTGGACTGTGCTGTCATCATTGTCCCTTGTGGAAGGCAAGCAGTGATGTTCTTCAAGAGAGACCAGTCAAGGACCAGATCAGCGCAGAATGAAGGCCAGATCCATTCTGGATTGAGGCATTTATTATTGTGCTAGTGGCTAGTGCTAGTGTAGGCTGTGATTTGGCTATTTTTGTGACACATGGCCTATCTGTGTTCTTTCTCTTTCTGTGAATTCACAATGCACTTGTTACTGTCCCAACCAGCTGCATTTCCCTCTCATTTTTTTTGTCTTCTGTCTCTCCCTATCTTGCGAGGCTTAACCTTGTTTTGTCTTCCTTTGCTTTGACCTACTTGGTTGATTTTTACCATCTGTCTAAAAGGTTTTTTTTCCCCTGCTGCTGTGTCCCCGGTGTGCAGGGGGCTGTTTTGTGGCAGATCTATAATGATTTCATTAGAGTTGGTAGCAGTCCCTTTGAACGCTTCCACAATCACTTGCCCTTCCTCTGCAAGGTCCTCAACCTATTTGTGCTCCCGCCAGGCCCTTTCTTCCTCTCTGTAACCCTACAGCAACACAGAGAGCAGTGGAGCACGCACGCACACACACACACACACACACACACACACACACGCAGAAACACAAAGGCCTCCAGCAGCAATGAGGTTACTCTCCAGGAAATAACAGGGGAATGTCTGCTGCTCATTCTGCAGGGATGCATGGTGTTACACACACACACACACACACACTCATTCATTCATTCTCACTCGCTCACTCTAAGTGGGCTTATTCCTAATATTATGTGAAGACTGCAGGTATTACAAGGGCAAATCTGTCCAAACAGAGCAGCTAAAACTCCCTCTGGCTAAGTGTGTCTCACATGTCTAACTGTGTTCAGCTGTCAGCTGTCAGTGCTGCTGGTTTCTTGAGGCTGGGGGAGAAGTCATTTTTTTCTTTTGCTCATGTCCCTCTATTTGTTGGTTTTGTTTTCTTTTTCAGGAAAGTTCCGTGAGAAGGCCTCCATTCTTCACAAGATTGCCAAAAAGAAATGCCAAGTAGAGGATGCCAATGGTGTTATGGGTATGTAGCCATCCCAGATGTCACGGAAACACGTCAGTTTGTGCCACCCACATTCTGTTTGCATTATTTTCTCCTCAGAACCTCCTCAAAATGCTTTTTTGGGAGATTCTTTTCCAGATCCGTTTCCAAAAAAATATGAAATAAAAGTGATTGCCTAATAGGATTAGTTAATCTACGTCTTTATATTTTGAAACATTTTCCAAACTAAACTTGGCACAAAGTCTTTGATACATTGAGCTGACATCATTTGTGCTCTCCAAAAAAACGTTAAACTGGTGCAGTTGTTTATAACCCTTGAGAATCTTTTCTCCACTGTTGTTTTGAAAGAGCTGGAGAGATTTGATGGTGTCTGTGTGTGTGACACCCTCCAACTCAGACCCAGAATCAAAGTGAGTCCGGCACATTTAGCACCAAGGGTTGATTATGCTAACAGTGCAGCATTAGCACATTAGCATCTTAACAGAGTGCGTACAGAAGCGCTGGCGTCACACTTTGATGTTCCCTCGCTACTGACAGTCTAACAGCAGACTCTGTTGTGATTCGTTATAGGCTGATGGTAACGGTCTCCTTACTAAATGTTACATTTACCATATTATATTGAAATGTTTATGTTAACATTATATCTTACAAGGAAGAATCTTGTTAGTATTAAGTGTAGACTTATTTTAGGCTTTTCATTGTGTTTTACTGTAATGTTGACAGTGACATACCACACTGAAGTCATATGATCTTGGACACATACAAACACAGATACACACATACACACACAGACAAAGACACATACACATAAGACTTGATTGATTGATTTCAGACTGGTCTATGCCTCAGTATGTGTGTCAGTGTATACCATGTTTAATGGTGTGCATGTGTGTGTGTGTGTGTTTCTTTTGATTGCTGCAGATAAGAACCTGCCCAACAGCTCTAGTGTTGAGGTGGAGGTCACCCCACCTATGAACGGCACTGCTGGACAGGATGGAGATGCGGTAAGATGGCAGATGGTCAACACGTACCCCCCACACACAAGCATATCCACACGCACGCATGCACACACAGTCACACAGTCATGCACAGGGATACCAGCATACATGCTCACACACACTCAGGCATGAGCACAGTATGCACAGAAAATTTGCATATACACACACACACACTCTCACATACCAACACACAAGCCAGCGCATGGTGAAATACTTAAAAGCCTGTATACATCATCACGTACACACAACATCCATCTTCACAGACAGATAAAATAAGGAAAAACAGGCACACACACTCACTCACGCATGCACACAAACACACACCCTGTCATGGTCGCTGCCAGGTCTTGGCCTGCCCAGCTCTGTGTAGAGTGATGAGCCCGGTCACGCCCCGTGGTGCCCCATGCCATGCTTGGCACAGCGACACACAAGCGTGGCAGATGGCCCAGCGTGGCACGGGGTGTGGCGGGTATTCGTGCTCGCCATGCGCCCCTTCTCAAAGTCATTCCAGGATAGCAAAGTCAGGAGAGGTGTCAAAGCTGATGAACTTTCTCAACCTGCAGCCTGTGGCAAACGCCATTTGGGGATTTGGGGAATTATTTTTTATCCCTGTAGATAAATAAACACACACACACACTGACACATACACACACTCACTCTCTCTCGCTTTTTCTTACACTTTCATAAATACAGTAGAAGGTAATCTTGTACAACAACGAGTGCATTAATGTAGACCCACTGAAAAAGAAATCAAAGTCCTAATGGCCCTAATGGAGACAGTGGCTGGCCAGCCTCTTAAAGGTGGATGGATCCTCTGCAGTGTCCACACACACACACGCACACATGCACACCCACACCCACCCCACACACACACACAGACAGAGAAAAGATGGATCTTCTCCAGACACATTATTTCCGAGGGGCGGAAAATGGCCCGGAATCGTCTCCAAAGTGTGTCCCTCTTTTCCATTTTCAACCCTCATTGAGCACGCAGAGAAAAAGAAATCAACTGGGAAGCAAAGGACAGCTTTTAAACAGTGAGAGAGAGACTGTAATAGCACCCTTTCATTGCTTGAGAAGGAAATGAATGGCTCAATAGGGTAATGGGGAGAGACAGATATATATATATATATATATATATATATAGAGAGAGAGAGAGAGAGAGAGAGAGAGAGAGAGAGAAAATGAATGTAATATTGACAGGTGAAAAGAAAGAGGATAGAGAAAGAGGAGAGAAAGAACATTTAATGCATGATGTAGAAACGGGAAAGGAAGGTTGAGTAAAACTTTAGTCTTACTCAAACTGTGCAAAGTTACTTTCTCAGACTAAAGAATGTATGGAGCTGATATGATTGATATGGCCATTTTTAAGGCTACTTACTTCCTGTCTCTATAACTATTTTAGTGAGGTAGGTGGGTTGGTACATTACGCAGGTATCCCACAATACACCTCTCAGGATCCGTTAGGAAGCGGCACAACTCGCCTCTGCTCACAGGTGTGGGTGTCGCCCAGGGCAGGATAGCGTTAATTGGCCCATTTCCCCACAGAGTCTACTGCCTCTCAGCCAGACCCAGAAAAAAAACTGTGAGAAGGTCAAATGAACAGTCTCAGCATGATCCTGCCACCATTTCACACTGTTTCCTCAGGTCAAATATAGCTTATATATATCCCCTGCCACACAAAGGATTCAAATATAGAAGCTGTATCAGAGCACGAGGGTTTGTTTTATTTGGTGTGTGTGTTTGTAGGTGTGTTGGGGGTAGGTGGGGGGTTAGGGACTGGGGAGACGTTCTGATCTCTTACTTGTCATTTTCCTCCATTGCTGTCGTTGACGCATGTAACAGCTCGAGTGTGTCAGTAGCCACGCTGCCACTCGCTAACCGAATTAGCCACATTTCCCGCTTTAGCTCCTATGAAATATGTATGAGCATATAAAGCACCTCTGATGGCAGCATTCATGCTCATGTCTGCTTGTCTCTTAGATGGGTGGTGGGTGTGGGGCTGGGGCAGGGGGACTGATGAACCAACACTCTTTATGACTCATGCAGCTGTTACCGCGCCAACAGAGCTCATTTGGAATTCGGAGCGAATGCTCACACTCTGGAATGGGAGTTGAAAGCCATCTTTGGATCTCAAGTTCAGTCTGTGCTACACACAAACACACACACACACACACACAAATATACTCATACGTCTGCATCATTTTACTCATTTCTCATTTAGTCACTCCTACATGTACTTCCTCTCCTTTTTCTTTTCTTTGGAGGTCTCATGTTTTGTGCCTCTTAAGTGTTCCCCTGTTTCTCTTAGACATGCACATTGGCAAGATGATTCATGATTTCGTTGCCCTTCACTGTTGTATTCACACATGCATGCACACATTCACACACACACACACACACACACACACACACACACACACACACACACACACACACCAAATACATACACACAAGCAATAAGCAAGTAATCATCCTACACACACACACACACCTTAAGTCCCTGTGGTTGATCCTTCATCCCCATCCCTAATGATGCGCAGACCGGTAGGGCCGTCTGGTAGGAAAATGGGCTGTTTATTTTTGGCCTGCTGCTCTGTTCCAGTCACTGCTACTGGAGTCCCATAGTACATAGGGAAATGTCAAACCATCTATAACATCACACACACACGCACAGAGAGAGAGGCACTGGGACCTCCACACACAGGCACAGATGACCAAGCAGCGACAAAGGTACATAGAAACACTCAAGATTCACACATGCACACACACTTAGCATTATAAAGCAGAGAAGAGGAAGAGGACGGTGCGGAGAACATCAAGAGAAAAGGGGAAGAAAAGCAAGAAAAATATGAAAACAAAGAGGCAGAAAGGGAGGAAGCATTGAGTTAGTAAGGAAAAGGAGAAAGAGAGAAGAGAGGGATAAATAAAGAGGAAGAGATGGGGGAGAGATAAAGCAAAATGTCACCTCTCCCTGTGGACTGTTAGGCTTCAGTCGCCTCCTGTCTGCTTGCCCCCCAGGGCCTCTGTCTGCCTTTCAACCCCCGCGAGCAGCTCACCTCAGGGGGCTGCATGGGGAGAGGAAGTCCCTTAGCTGCTGGAGGTCTCCACACAGTTTTGTGTGTGTGTGTGTGTGCATCCGTGTGTGTCTGTCTTTGACACACACACATACAGATGAGGGACCAACAGGGTACTGTATATGAAGACAGACAGACAGATAGACCAATGAGGGACACTTTTGTTTACAGACAGAGAGAAGAGGAACGCCCTCCATTACACACATTAGTACTTTTTTCCTCTCTCCTTCTCTTTTTCTCTTTTTCTCCATTCTCTGATCCTCTCTTTGGAATCATCCCCTCACTTCTGAGCAGATGTGTTCTCACTCTCCCTCCCTCTCTCTGCTAGTTCCCTTGATGACCGCAGGGCTCAGTTTAATGCCCGGTGGCTGCTCTGCTTTTGACATCACACACACACACACACGCACTACACACACACTCTCACACACACACACACACACACACACACACACAGTCTGCTCTGCATTTGACAGGAGCCTGTCTCTACATGTTTCAGTCCCTCTGGTGGGGCTTAATCATACACCTTTAATTGGGGAGGGCCACTGTGTATGTGTGTGTGTGTGAGAGAGAGAGAGAGAGAAAGAGAGTGCATGGAAAATACTGTCCATTGCACAGAGAAAATACACATAACATCTTTTGGCTCATCTTATTCGGTCATTGTCTTTTTCTTTTTTAAATAATAAGTGCGATCTCTCTGTTTCTCTGTGTGTCTCTCTGATTGTGTGACTCTCCCCTCCCATGCTATTACCCCAAAGGGTAACACTCACCCACTCCCACTTCACCCCACACCTCACTAAATAGTATTGAGAAGACGTAAACATTAGGTAGCTTGTTTAAGAAATGTTAGTATTAGCAAATGTTATGTTAGCTTCCTAACAGCCATAACAGCTAGCTGAAAGACACATTCACATAACGTTAACTCACCTTTCTTTGTGGGTTTTGTAGTGACGGATAAAGTTGGACTTTGTGATGGTCGTGTTACTGATTTTTGCGCTGCAGACCTTGCATACCGCTGTTCTCTTCTTTATACCATCATTGAAAATTGAATTATTCTTGGTCTAGCCGACTAGATGACTGCTGCTCCTGTGTTGACCTGCTGACCACTGGCAAAGAGTATAGAATACTCTTTGCTGCTGTTCATCCATGCACCATGTAAGACCACCTGACCTTGTTTCAAAATAAAACATCATTTCTAATGTAATCTAACTTAAAAAGTTATTTAAATGAAAAAAGTCCTTTGGAGTCATCTTTCTCAAATAAGTCAAACTAAGTCAAGTCTCAAGTCATGAAGTCAAGTTCAAGTCGAGTCTTTTATCAGTGTTAGTCAAGCAAGTGTCAAGTCCTCAAATTTGCAACTCGAGTCAAGTCATGTGACTCGAGTCCCTCACCTCTGCCAAATACGTCTTCCTACCCCAAGCTGGAAGTGTCTATCTCTCAACACACGCACACAAACACACACACACAAAACATACTTGCAGACTCAATGCTACATCAAAAAACACTCTTGACTAATACAAAAATCAAGATGGAAGTGATGGAAGGAATGAAAACAGGAAGGAGGGAAGACAGCAAAAGAAAGAGAGAGAGATCATCATCCTCTTCCTCAGAGCGAATACTGTCACCATCACCATCAGGCAGTGCCCTTTGCTCACCCTCTAGTCACATCTCCCATCATGTTCCAGTCAGAACGGAAGGCAGGGGTGAGTCAGCGATGATGATGAAGATGGTGATGAAGAGCTGGAGTGACAGCCGAGGAAAGAGAGGCTTCTAATGCTTGAACCCTCTCCAGGCAAAGCAGGAGACAAAGGCTGCGGCTTAAAGCAGCAACATGCATGTTAAACTACTGTGCATCCTAAGAGTCATACTGCAGCCTGTCGGCCTGCCTAGCACACTGACCCTTGATCAGGGGCACACAGTGAGAAAGTGATCAAGCTGGTCACTTCATGTTACACTACACTAAAGCAGTGCAACAGCAGTTGGTACCAAAGCAGTGCAGTGTGTATGTTTCCCAAACTGTAAAAGTGTAGTTGAATAATCTGAAGCTGCTGATCACAACCATTCGTTTCTTAGTTAGGCATGGGTCATATTGTGTCTGTAGTGACTGGTAGACTGCTGGAGTTCCTTATTAAAAATGCTCATTGCATAAATGTTATTGTTGATCACATGTTGTTTAAGCATGTATTGTACACACAACGTAAGGACTATTTTGTTTTGATATATCCTTATTTTTGATTTTATCATTTTTGATTGTTTAAAAAGATTATTATCTTTTCTTTAAATGCCACATACTGCAGGCCAGAGCCATTGAGGGTCATATTAAAGTCACTCTTCTTAATCACAGGCATCATTTGAAGATTTCCCCGCCCTGTGACATAGTTGGTGACAACTGGTCAAATCCTAAAGCTTTTGCTCAAGGTATTTGTTGTCCGTCTGGGTGACAGGGTGAAGATGAGGAAGAAGATGACCAGCCCCTGAGCCTGGCGTGGCCCGAGACCAACCGCAAGCGTGCAGCCTACCTGTTCATCTTACCCATCGTCTTTTGCCTCTGGATCACACTACCTGACGTCAGGAAACAGGTGAGTTCTGTTTCAGAGGGGCTCCAGCATAGGAATAGGATCAGAACTGGAAGTTATAGGGCTGTTGACTGACTGACTGATTCATTGATTCATTCATTCATTCATTCATTCATTCATTCATTGATCAAAATGACATTATCTGAGCTCACTGTTATCAAATATTTTCAAGTTTTGCGGGACCTGCAGTGGCACGAGCGACAAGCAGCATCTATACCACTCTTGGGTCTAAGTGCCTCCAGATTCAACCCCATATCTCTCTCCCACTCATCTATCTATCTATTTATTTATTTGAGACACTGCCTATTAATGAACACTAGTAATAAAATACATGATGTCAAAATGGCAGAGTTAATGCTAATTGCTAATGTTTATCCATAGCCCCTAGGCAGGTGACATAAAAAAAAAATCACAAACACACTTTACAAGCTACACAGTTACTAATGAAGACCAGCAGTGATAGTATCACAATGCACAACGTACGCAAAACATTGTGAGACAAAGACAGCAACCAAGATACAGACTGCACAAATCTGATCTCAACTGAACAGACTAAATCAATTAAATGTGATTTAATAATGTGATAAGATTAAACATGGTTACATCTCTGATTGTCCATCCCTTCTTGGAAGTAGTATACTGTTCCAGAATTTGTTAGCCTTTCTGTCCTGCTTGTCCAAAAGTGATTGGTTTAAATGGTATGATACAGCCACCTTTTGTAGAAACCCTTGTCATACCACCATCAGTCTTTTAAAGAATTCATTTAAGGAGGGTGGGACAAGTCCATGTAAGGCCTTCTGCTGTATATGAAGCATGCATAGTCCAAACTCAAGAAAATATAATAGAGATGAACAGTGCCTTCTTGTCAATTTGTTAGGAATAAAGGTTAAAACGCAATTGCAGGACACACAATCAGGCTATTGGAAACGAAACAGAAGAGGATCGTTCCCCAGTTGCTAACACTTTTTTTTATTCCCTTACTCGAGTGATATGGTGACTTAAGCCTCTTCTGAGTGAATCTAGCCCAGGGTGACTCAAAGATGATCCAGCTCAGAGAGATGACTTAGTGCAGCTGAGTAATGTTGAGTCATGTGTTACCCCAGAGCTTCATTTACCTCTCATGTTTTAAGGTCATTTTAGTTAGTTAGTTAGCCTGTTACTGTTATTTCAGAACTGAGTCATGTCATGATATTTATATTCCTCTCCCACCCTCCCTCCCTCTCTCTCTCTGTCTTTGTCCCTCTCTCAAGTTCCCTCCTTTTAATTTGTCTTTTGTGTTTTTTTCGGTTTCCTGCAGTCCTCTAAGAAGTTCTTCCCGCTCACATTTGTCGGAGCGATCTGCTGGATCGCTGGCTTCTCCTATCTCATGGTGTGGTGGGCCCACCAGGTGAGTTGCTAAGCAACAAACAAGAAGTAAGACAGAATAAAAATGGCTGCCAACACATCCATCGCTGCCAGAGATGGTTGATGAACCTAAATGATCTTTGATCCCTCATCCCTACGTCACAATAGGCTAATAATTGTAGCATATTAAGAAAGGCAAGCAGCTAAATAATAGACGAACAGGACACGAAAGACATGAAATGATACAAACAAGGAATGAACTACTGAAGCTTATATTCATATAACCTAAGAAAAGTTCACGTTTTTCTTAAACATTGGGCATTTCTTTCATTTCAAGGCTTACAAGCATATAGATATTGTCATGCATTTTAATACTGATGATCAGGATTATTATGTGTTAACAGCATGGAATGCTTGTCTATCCATACTACATTTAATGTTGCACTTTCAGATGCAGTTCAGGTTCGCTCATGTGGTACAGCTTCACAGAATCCAGGGAAATGGATTAGCAAGATTTGTTGTTTTCTGTCCATTTGTTTACTTGTTTGTTTATGTGAGTCTCAGAGTTTGCACGGACCTCTCTAGCCTGTATCTCTGTGTCGGCCTGCATAACTTCAGCAGATGCCACCCCTCCAAAGCCAAACCAGAAGCTAAAACCTGGATTAGTGGCCTTAATCTGTCTCCATTACCTTGCAAATTTCACTCCACGCAATCACTGCATTATAAAAGACACAAAATAAATAAAGCTAAATAAACAAATAAGTATTCACAGAAATAAACACTGAAATAAATGTGTAAATTGACACATTTGTATGACATAGATTTTGTTTTGGTTAGACCAGATCGGTGTAGCAGTTGCTCAGAGATAAGCAGTGGAAAGTTAGCAAGTAGATCTCTTGAGATTGTGAGCCTATGACTGCATCTAGTTTGCCCTCAAGGTTAGATAGTGATAGATGATTGTCTATTGATATATTCTGTTCATTTAGTTTATAGGGCTAGTCAGACTGGTGCTCAGACCTCATCAGTGCTTCATTATTTTCCCTGAAACTTTTTGTTTTGTCAAGACCCCCGCCCCCTCAACAGCATTAGTTACTTTTCACAGAAACTCAAGATGAACAATGTTGCATAATCCCCCACACGTGACAAATAGGCTTCTGTTACAAAACCCACTCATGGAGAGGGAGAGAATACATGTGTGACTTCCAAATGGCAGATATATTGAGACCATCCAATGGGCTTACTGCTCCTTGTTAGCAGTGATCAAACTCTGCTGATAAACAAGTCACTGTGGCTAATGTTGAGTGTATCATAAACAAACAGGAAGTGGTCAGGTAGTAGAAGTTGGCAGACCACAAGACAGGTAGCAAAACATTTAGGACAACTGTTACCATGACAAACTGATACTGGTAGCAACTGGTACTGGAGTGTCACGTGACAAATGTTAAAGGAAACATCAGCAAGTAAATATAAGGTTGTGAAATGTACAGTCAAAAACATTCTGAATGTCGCTGAAATCTAAAATTTAAATCCATTTATATGTGATTACCATGACTGTTAAGATACAGAATTATCAAAGCCAGCAACAGTTAATCATCTGTAATTATTATTGCATCCCTGGAATTAGGACCCCAGGTATAACATTTGGAGTTATTAAGATGACGGTGACAGCATTGCTGGTTTGTGTTTGCAGGTGGGTGAAACTATTGGAATTACGGAGGAGATCATGGGACTGACCATGCTGGCCGCAGGAACCTCCATCCCTGACCTCATCACTAGCGTCATCGTGGCGAGGAAGGGCCTGGGAGACATGGCTGTGTCCAGCTCAGTGGGGTCAAACATCTTTGACATCACTGTGGGGTATGCTGCAACATCTTTGTGTATTTACCCTAAGATCTGCAATCATCATCATCAACTTTATGATCACTAGAGCACACACATCATCATCGTCATCATCTTTACCATATTTACCCTATGATCTATCATAATCACTCACATTATCACACATCATCGTCATCATCATAATCCCACATAATTCATATATTCATCAGCATCACAATCTGGGCCAACAAAAACGAAACAAAGGAATTGCATGTTCTGGTCAGTGTCAGTAGGAAAGCGGTAAATTGAACAGCTCTGTAGCACAATCTTTGTGTGTCTGTCTCTTCCCCCCAACCCTCTCCATGCCACCCAGCCTCTCTTTCTCTCTTTCTCTCTTTCTCTCTCTCTCTCTTAATCTCTCTCAATCTCCCTTTCACCACTAACCCCCCACCCCACAACCACCCCACTCCAAACCGCCTACCAATCTCCTCCCTTGCTGTCTCTGACTGGTGTCTCCCAGGTTACCGTTCCCGTGGCTGCTGTACTCGATCATCCACAGCATGTCGCCGGTGAAGGTGAGCAGTAACGGGCTCTTCTGTGCCATTGTGCTGCTCTTCCTCATGCTCCTCTTCGTCATCATCTCCATCGCCGCCTGCAAGTGGAAAATGAGCAAGCTCCTCGGCTTCATCATGTTTCTGCTCTACATCGTCTTCCTGGTGCTCAGTGTCCTGCTCGAGGACAAGGTCATCACCTGCCCTGTGACCGTCTGAGTTGAGACACCAAACACACACACATACACAAACAGACACACATGTGCACACACACGCAGACACACACACAGACACACACACACATGCCACTTCGCTTCATGTTGTAACATAACACACACACACTCACATTCACACTCACACACACATATGCACACACTTTGCCTCCACTCATATTATAAGACAATACATGCAAACTCACATACACACACACATACCCGTTGAACTCTGAAGTCAGCACCAACTACCACCCCAGCTCCCAACTCCAAGCAACACTCCCTTCGTGTGTGTCGAGGAGGGGGAGTGTATTCGGGAGTGGAAGGCATGTGTGTTTGTGTGTTTAATTGTTTGTTTGTTTGTTTTTTGGCTTTTTTGACTGGAAGAGGATTTAATTTTTTTGGTTTCCACAGCATTATTTGTTATATTTATTTATGTGTGTATTTATTTATAGACTTAAATGTTTTTTTTTAAAATGTATTTTATAATTTCTGAAAGGACATTACAGATGCAGGGCATGATTGGCCTGACCTAAGGTCAGAGGTCACAGGTGTGAGATGAGTTTTCAGCAGTGTCAAAAAGTGGTGGAACAAAGGAGCTGAAAGCATTCTGTGTGTGAGTGTGTCGGTGTGATTGTGTGTGTGCTTCTGAGTGTATGAAGACAGCATGAAAAAAAATGACATAGAGAAGCAGTTGTTTCTACTTGTAAGCCCCTTCATCTGTCAAAAAAGAGACAAAAAATCATATACTAGATGCCATGACAGTCCTCCAAAAGAGTGAAAATTCCCCCACTCCTCTCTCCTGGCACAACCTCACTTGCGCAGGCCCAGCAGTGAGACCCCAACCCCTCAGGCTGGGCCTTGGCCAAGTTGAGCAAGCAAGCCACCATCGTGACCCTCAGTGGAGACTCATATGAACAAGCATCCTTTTTTATTCTGCTCCAACCCTGCATTCTTTTTTTCCTTCCTTTGATTTCTTTTTTAGTCTGAATCCAGAACTGTTCTTTGACTCTAGCCCAAAGCAGTGGCCAATTCTGATTCTATTTTTGTTGTCGTTGATTGATGTCCCACTGCAGTAAGAGAGATTTCATGGATGGTCCTGTCCTTCTGAGTTGTGGACCTAGCAAATGTTGTGTGTGTTGACTCACGAGGACCAGGACTTCGTGGCTCTCCGTTCGCAAGGTACTCGGTGCACAACGATGGAAACGGAGGCTTGTGTCCTGGCCTGCCGCGCTGCAGTGCAATGAGACCATCCCTTTAACCAAAGGACGTGAGAAACCCCTGCAAGGGTTCAAACGGACCAGCCTTTGGCAAAAATCATCGCTGTGTTTTGTGTGAAACCTGTTCCTGCGTCCAACCCCATCTTTGACATTTCATTGCCATCGCAATGTCAGTCTCGGTGACATTTTTTTTGTCCATAGCCCCCAACCTGCGTACCTTTTTTATTTATGAATTAATTAGTTTTTTATTGTATGTTACTCTCATAGGTGATAGCCTAATTGTAGACGTTTCAGTGTTATTGCCGTAGTCAGTAGATGACAATACAATCAACTGAAAACTAACTGCCATAACATACTCCTATGCTTAATAACTGCGCACCTTGTGGTGATGATCGATGCATCAAATTCCAACTCCACATGATTGAGGAGAAAAAAAAACACAA
This sequence comes from Tenualosa thibaudeaui, assembly GCA_027481765.1. NCBI lineage: Eukaryota > Metazoa > Chordata > Actinopteri > Clupeiformes > Clupeidae > Tenualosa > Tenualosa thibaudeaui. Next base: position 2,184,407 of record JAIFZK010000136.1, on the reverse strand, counting down.
ATAAAAGAATCTTAGTGTAGCCTCGGGAGAAAAAGTACATAAATACTAACCCGCGATATTATTCAGTGTTGACAATGAAAAAAAAAAAGGTCAAGCATGTGTAGACACAAATAGGTTAGTCACAACCGTAGATAGGTCGATGTCCAGAATAAAAAAATATATATAATGCGCTTGTAGGTAAATTTGTCTCTGACATCACAGAGTAGTCGCTAACACTGTGTCAAGCACTCAAGTGTATTCACATGGGGCCAGGAAACAACAGGAGTTCCACTGCAGGAACAGCAAACGGGGACATCCAGTTGAAAATGGCACATGCATAAAATTACTCAAATGAGGAAGACAAGGGGAAAAATTACATTCCCTTGGGATTCTGGGAATTCTGCGTCCCCGCTTGGGAATATGACTCCTCCTCCTGTGCCCATTGGATGCTAAAAAGGGTGTTCACTAAATTGTTTTAATTGTCTCCAGGTATATGTAACCCATATTGAGCAGTTATCAAACTTGTGCTTTTTTTCAAAGATGGAAAGAAAGGTGCTTCAGTTTGCATGGGAGCGATATGTATAAACCAGCATTATTAGCAGTGGGTATAATCTATTAAGGTATAAAAGGTGACAGTGGTACTTTTGCAATAATTAAGAAAGGAACAATCCTGTATCCAGTAAGACACACCACACAGAAGCACCAGAGCCAAAAGCCTTCATCTTCTCACTCTCCATGGCTCTCATGTTCTGCAGCTCACTCCATATAGTAAGTTCCATCATGAAGTGAAAATTGTTTGCCTGCCTGTCTGTCACAACATAGAAGCCAAATAAATGGGTAGATTTATATAGAAATGCAGTATACGAGCTGAGCAATGCACTTTGCCTCTGGAGAAACTGGCTGCACACAGATGTCCCCACCCCTCCTTATTAAGATAGCTGCTGACTTGGGATGATGCTCCTGGACCTAATCTCAGAATTGACCTTCTTCTGGAGACAGTCCAGTTTAGTCTTGACCTAGACTAGGTCAGTCTGGACCTGCTCTAGACCTATTCTAAGTTAGTCTGAACCTGTTCTAGAGACGGTCCAGCTGAAATCGGCCTTGATCTGAATTAAGTTTCATTGCCTGGTCTTTCTGAGCTACAGTTCTTTGTAGCATTGTGCAAGCAGTCTGAGAAACCATGAGAAACAACAGATATCTTTTTTTTGTTTGGGTCTGTTTGCCTGTCCTGATGAATTGTAAATGTGACTGAATATTGAGAGTTGGACAGAAGGGACATGCCTGCAGAACTGGTATTTTATATGCATTTCAAAAGGGAGGTATATATTTTTTTTTTCTTTTTTTGTTGTGTAAATAATGAACAAGTGTCATGAAGCTGAGAGGGCACTGCAGGAGGATGCACCCATTTTCACATCCCAGATTACTGCAGACTGCTGACAGGCTGTTAGTTGCACACTGAGCTGTATGATAGCATACAAAGGCAAAGAGATGGGAAGCTTTTAATACAGTGTTTGTTGTTTTGCAACCATGAACCATTTGGAATGTTCGCATGAAAATGCTAAAATTTACAAGTTTAAAGAAAATATGTCTGCCTGAAACATTTGTTTCTGTTTTTAACTAAATGGAATGCGCCTGACCATGCAGTTTCAGTTAAATAGGTGACCTGATGGGGTACTTCTGTCTTGTAAAAACCACACCTTCATTTGTCCATGCCTCTTTCTACTTCAGTATATTTCTCTTTGTTTCCATTTTCTTTCATTATTTGTTTGCAGTCAAAGGGACATTGTGTACAGTGAGCAGTTTAAGGAACCTGAAAGCATACATCATCTGTAGTCTATAAGGATTCTTGCATGCCCAAATGAACTTCTATGCCACTTTGATCATTTCTTTGGGAGGGCTGTATAATAACCTTAATGCCATTTTGAACAGATGTTTATGTTTTTTGTCATAGTTCATTTTCCAAGCAGTGATTTTCTTAACCACGTCTTGCTGCCTATGTATATGAACACTGATCCCAGGTGTCAACCTAATCATCAGTTGCAATATATTTCACAATACATTTACTTCTTCTTCTTCTTCTTCTTCTTCTTCTTCTTCTATCTATTCTTCCTCTCTTCTTAGTCCTCATTTGTCTGTCATAGGAAGAACTGGAACTACATGTATACATTTTGGAAATTCATGAATTTTGGGCAATTCATTAATCATTTTTTTTAAATATCTACTCTAACTTTCATGTTCATACGTTTTTCTTTTCAACCATGTTTTTTTCATCTCTACTTTTCATTCATTGTAGTAATCTACTGTAATTTGTATTTCTAATTAAGCATTTTTCAAAGCAGATTTCTTATTATTACTACCATTACCTTATGACAAGATACCTCTTCTTCGGTCTAGTAGTTCACAAATAACTGCTCTCTTTCAATCTCTCTCTATCTTGATACCTTCTGCTTTATGGCCCACACAGACAACTCTTCATTTCAAACAGCCTTGGGTGCAACACATTAAGCATTTTCTGACAGATTTTCATGCACTCTTTTTTGTTTTTGTCCATAATATGGACATAAGACATTAGGCGTTAGGAATGCAGTTCCTATGGCTAGTTCAAATGAAGTGAGGCACAGAGTTCTAGTCTCTTTACTACACCTCTATCCATCTCTCTGTCTTTGTCTCTTCGCTGGGCTCAATTCCCCTGAGCCTTAGCCTCTCTCTCTTTCCTTTCATAAAGCGATTCTCACCCCACTCACAACGTCTGGGTCCCTGTTTCTGTCCAGTCATTCCCAAACAGTGCATTGCATGTGCAAGCATCCATTCCCTGTGTCGAGGCAGACAGGAAACCAAATACACCAGGGAACGTCACAGCCTTTCACCACTAGAAGTGAAACCCCATCTAAGAGTTGCTAAGGCCAGTGGTACTGTAGGGGACAAGTCCATCTGATGCTGGAACTGGATTGTCCACTCAGAGAGGGACTAAAGATAACTTTGAGCTCATGGCTTGTCAGGATGGTGTTAATTAGATGGGGAGAGAGACAAGGCCAGTCTTTTATGACACACACACACACACACACACACCCAGCTCATCTTAGACACCTGTCCATTCTTTCCTAATGCAACACACACAGGAACTACACTGAATACCAATACATTCATACAGAGACTCATGCACAAATACAAGCTCTCTCTCATTCTGTTTTTGACTTACACACACATACACACACACACATTGAATTTCAAACATGCATCTGGATTTTTTCACATCAGAAACATCTACACCCGCTCTCACAGTAAACACCCAGTTGCCTCTAGTGGCTTCTGCGTCTATTGCGCCTACATGCATATATGCATCCACAGTTCCCATGGTATCAGTGGAGAGGGGCTTTTTCCATATGCACGGAGATAGATTGTGTCTCCGTGGTTACTCACCGCACTGGTGTGATTGGCCCACTGTGCGGCCATGTTGGATACGCATGGTCAGAGCAGACAGTGGTGTCGCTAGGAGAACAGGACCCCGACTACAGTACAGACTCTCACCGTTGCACTGTTACATTTCCATGGCATTGTATGTAATGTTTATTTAAGGTGTACATATATACAGATATAAATGAAAGCATATAATCTCTATGTGTATAAAACATTTCTTTATGTAAAAATGGGAAAAAGCTGAATAAACATGAAATATGTATAAATCTATTAAAGATAATGATTATGAGATTATGTATGATGTCTGTCTTTTTTCTCAAAAGGACGATGCCTGTTGAGTATTATTCGGCTGCATGCAGCATGTAGGCCAATCTCTCGAAAACAAAGGGTTATGACCTTGTCTTACGCTATGGACTATGAACACAACAAACAAGTATAGTGAAATTAGTTTAGAAAAAAATGTCAACTGTTAACTAGAGATCTCTACTATTTTCAACCGTTTTTTTTTCCATCTCCACTTTTCATTTATTTTAGTAATCCAATTTCTATTACTAATTAAGCATTTTTCAAAGCAGATTTCTTATTAACACTTTACCACCAACTTATGACAAGATACCTCTTCTTCAGTCAAGGAGTTTACAAGTAACTGCTCTCTTTTAATCTCTGGATATCTGGATATCTTCTGCTGTATGGCGCCACCTAGTGTGTCCGCTCAGTTTCTCATTTAGCTACACTACTGCATCAGGGATCTTTGCGTAGGCTTAGGTTTCCACCAACTCTGGGCTTTTGCGGATCAGTCAGTGAACAGAGGGAGGGCTGAATACAAAGACACTGAACTCAAGTGGTGTGTTCCAGTGTGTAACATACGTCATGGCCAAGCAGTAGCGATTGGTTGAAGCAGAAAATATCTGCCCAATAGGAAGCAAATGCATCCCAATGAATAGGTTTCAGATGCTTTCTACAAAGTGAAACAATGTGAAAGTGTTTGATGCGTTTGATCTATAATATCCCATTAACCCTATTTAAACAACAAACATCAAGCTCTGAATGATTGCAAACAGATATTAGGAAATTATTCTGCTTTACAACATGTATCTCTTGAAAATATAGGGTTATGACCCTGTCTTATGCTGTAGACTATGGACACAAGTATAGTGAAATTGGTTTATAAGAAATAACTATAAACCAGAGAATGTTTTAAAGTTTAGAAATACTGTAGTATGTATAATGCACTTCACAGATAGATAGATAAATAAATAGATAGATGCTTTATTTTCCAAAGGAGGAAAATAAAGGAAATTAAGGCAAAACAACACACACATATGCACACGGGTAGACAGAAACATAGAGCACTCATAGAAGCCACTCTAAGATTATTCCAGCTATTTCTGGCTAAGTACTGTTGGTTGTGTGGATGATTGATAGAGCCAGCACTGACACAATGAGGCTGGAGTATTACTGTGTTGCAAATGCAAGTGTGGAAGAATGAGTCAGTGAGTGAGCCTGCTTCCACAGAGATAATGGCTGAATCCCAGTGCCACCCCCACACCCCCACCACTTCTTCCTAAAGTTAAAGAAATAGTCCAGTGTAAATCAACCCATATGTCTGTTCCTCGAGCTCACCGAGCTCCTCGAGCTCAAAGGAACAGGGAACTGAAACAGTACCAAGCTATTTTGTTCCCCTTCCTACCATCTGTACTCAGTGAACATGAGCAACAGGGACATGGGTTCATTTGCATCAGACTTTTCCTTTAACTGGCACAAATCAGCCAGTACTGAAGTTACATAAGGGAATAAAACATCAGTTTCTTTGCATTTCAGAATTACAAGTCATCAAATTACTAATTCAACCTCCACCTCCATCATAAATAATATATATTTCTCGTTGCTTTTTACAATCTGAAAATGCTTTTGCATATCCATGCAATGCTTGTGTACAGTTGGCTGCTGTTTTTTTACATTATCAATTACAAATGTCATGTTAACCAAAATGCATTCGACAGTTGTTTGTTAAATTGGCCTTGGCACCAAATATTAGGCCCCTTCCTCTGCTCTGGACTTCTCCCCCTGCCAGTCTGCCTTTCCTTACTGCCCATAAACACACAGAGCCACACTTTAAAGAATTGACTACAAGGTAAATTCAGTACAGTAGAGTGGGGCATTTGATTCTTTGTTCTACTCAGTTACTGCTTATGTTGCGTATACTAACATTCAAAAGGTTTAGAATTCACCCATTTACATTTATTAAGAGTGGGCACAGGTGTCAGTCTGGCATGTTGTTCACACTGACACTGACTTGGCACCAAAAGAGTCACATCCAAGTTCTACTTCAGTGTGCAGTTGGAACTTGATAATGCAACAATATCGAGCTAAAAAGGTGTGAATTATTTTGAAGGCAAAGACTGGCATCTAGTGGTAGATTTTGAGATTTAACTGAATAGCAGAAATAGTAAATGATCAATAGTGTGGGTTCTTCATAGACCAGCACAACTGTGTTTGTGGTTATGTTGTTATCATTTAGCATCACTTTTATGTCTAAAAGAAATATATTCAAGATGTCATCACACAAGTACTGAGTGGAATCTAAATCATTTGCAGCTAATCACAAAGCTTTTAATTGATCCCTGTGTCTTATTTGAATTGATGCTGACAAGAATGACACCTTTACTGCTATTGATTTCCTGCTGTCCAGTAAACCCACTGATTCATCAAAGTCAATTAATCAACAGAAAGAAAATATAGGCCTACTGTAGATGCTTTCTGACATCTCCATATGAATAGGAAGGAAACATTTTGAACATCTTTTAATTCTTTTAATTTTTTTAAATCAGGCATGAAAAGGTTCAGCCATTTTATTTACCATGTTTAAGTTCAGCACTTTAATCAGCACTTGCCTCCAAACAACTGAAAGGGGGTTTGGTACATGACAGTAAGATTTTGTTCCAGAGCAGATGCTGTGTTGGTTTTGTTATTAGGGAAGACATACCCACCTGACAGTATAGGCTTAAGGTTGTTGTCAAGACAACAGTAGGCATTCCAGAAGTGTGTGGGTACGTTCACTCTGCCAAACACTGGAGGAAAAAGACCCCGCTGACCAGACAATTTTGAGTCAGGAATTTCACCAGATCATTCTCTATCTTCTTCCATTTGCCTCTGTTGAAGGAGGGGTGTTGGGGGGCTGCGGAACCCTTCCGTTCTCAAGGGTTGTGGATGACTGAGCCTAAGCTCATTATTTGCATAACGATGCTTTCTGATGTAGGCTATTAATGTTTGATTGATAACCCCTCAACAGTGAAGAAGACAGCTTGAGTTGTATCTGACATTTCTCTGCTAAGGATAATGTAGGCTATCTACAGTTCAAATAAAATATAGGCCAAGCCTATGTGCATAATGCAAGGTTTACATGTTTTCAAGAACACCATAATATCAACAGGACTTAACATATAAAATGTAGTTTTCCTGAGCCTGCTGATCCCTATCCAAAAAATCCAATCCTAAACCCTGTCCAAAAAATGTCTTCCAGTTTTGATGTGTTTGCACAGGCATTTATTTTAGTGTCTGTTATCACAGAGTAATGACATCTGAAATTACACCCAAAAATTTAAATGTGAATCATTAAATGTGTTTGCCAGCTAATAAGATTAATTTCAAATTATTCAGAACATAGTACTATTAATCAATCTATGAATAGACCTATTAAATCCAAAATGAGACATGCCTCTCACTGTCCATATTACACACAAGAATCAGCTTAATGTAAGCTTAATGACTGTATATCAATGTTTGAATTTATCAAACATTTCTGTGTAATGATGCACAAAACATATAACACCTTGATGCATGGGGCAGTTGGTGGTTGTCCCTACCAAAGTCTAGACTAAACCTACGCCCTTGCATCATTACACAGAAATGCCTTGATAAGATTTCTTACTTGTGCGCCTTTCTTGAGTAGACCACGCTCTGACAGCATAAATAACTTACCATTGTTAACCGCGCTCTATACCACTTTCAGTTTACCAGTTTACACCGCGTTTTGATAATTTCTCGTGAGCCTTCAGATTTTCAGATAATGAATAGCGTGTCTAAATCGTTTTATATTGGTAATTAAGCATGACTTCACCCATGACAAAGACAGAGTGAATGATTTCGCTAACATACTGGTACAAGGGCATACTGTTGTGTCAAAATATTGGTAGTGACTAACTGGTAGATTAACTGTTAGTGTTTGGTCCATATGCAAACCTACCTAAATTAATGGTAAGGGCCTCAGAGTTATTTCAGAGTTATTTCCAGAGTTAAATCCATATTTGGGCAGAAATGAGGCTTACAGAACATCCCGCCCTCTTGAACATTATTCCCTCCAAAAATAAAATATGTTTATCATTTGTGATAGAGGTGTTTTATTTTAGCAAAATCAAGAGGCGATTTCTTTCATAGTTGTTTTAGGATTGATATCTATTTCTTTCGCCTTTTTTGATTGGGTAGACAAACTGACTTATGTAGGACCGTATAAGCTTCGGACCTTGGTTCAGTAGGAGCACCAACAGAAAAAGAATAAAAGAGAGAAATATAAGATGTTGCTCAGATGTAATCACGTTTAGACTCAAAGTACCAGACATCTTTCCTTTTGCATAGATGGTTACCGACATAGGCTACTATACTGGAATCCGGTTGGCTGAGTCATATTATGTCACAAATTCATAAATGTTTTGGTTTGCTTGTTTCTGGCAAGTCTGCCTGTATTATTGTCCCGTAAACGTCGCTGGAGGACTGCGCACACCAAGAGGATTTGAGAAAAAATGTGATCAGGTTTTTGCAAAACTTTGCACAACTTCACCTACAGCTACTGCATTAACTGAGTTAATCAGGATTGCGAAACTCACAAGCTTCATGGTTATAACGAGCCAATATCCACTGAGTGATCCACTCTATATTTCCCCCTGTGTAGATGAGGAAGTGTGACAGTCCACGTATGGTTACATATCTTGAACACCTCAGTCATGGATTTAGATGTACCATGTGGTTTGCCATAGGTGTATGTCTTCAGAATTACAGCTGACATTTCGATTTCAAACTGCTTACAAGAGTGAAATGACAGACATTGATGAAATGACATTGTTTGTGTCTATCATTGCCAGGCAGATGGCACATGACTTTACACCTGTCATCCACCAAATGACTCCAATATCTGCTAGGATTTCTGCATGCCTTAAAGACATCTGTTTGTATGAAGGACTGTCACTTGCAACTTAATCTCTCCAAGATTTAGCTGCTTATACTTCCTGCAAGCCCAGCCATATCCCAGAACATTGATGTCAAGTTTGAGTTTTACACTAACCCCAACTAGATTTGGGTGTTATAGTTGATGATAGACCTTTTCTGGATTTTTGTTAGTCACCAGGTCTCTTGCAGATGGTCCAGAAGGTAGCGGCATATTTGGTCTTTGCTCAACCAAAAAGAACACATCACCCCACTTTTAGTTTCTGTACACTGACTTCCTATAGCATCCAGAATTCAATTCAAATCTCACACTCGTATTCAGGGCTCTTAGTGGATCTGCACCATGCCCGACACAAAGCAGAAGAATGAATGGTCGACTTGCGGAGTGATGAGGGGTCCCCAGCCCAATAGTTTGAGAACCCCTGTCCTACACCACCACACACTTGATATTCAACTTGCTTGACTTGAGGTAGCTTAAAAGACCTGTGTATAATACTTTCAGGTTTAAACATCCAAAGAAGACCTAGAAACTGAAGAATGTGAAGAAGCAACCACATTGAGGTGGTCAAAAGTGGTGAAGCACCATATTGTCTATTGAAGCAACCACACAAATCGACTAGCTCAGACTTGGCTTTCCTATATTATGTTCTACAACATTTGGACTGACTGCTGAATTAAAAACAATCTGAATGAATATAAAGCTGTGTTCAGGACTACTTATAAACTATTTCATGCATTCAATGAGAACTACATTACTCCTCATTCAACTTTTGCACAATGCAGAGATCCCTTCACTCAGCGTGTACTGCTTTTAGCAGCTACCTCAAGCAGAACCCACCAATAAATTTCATTAGGAGCTCCCTCCCTGGGGTCGCCAATGTGGTCTCACCTGCAAGATGTAGACTGTGCACTGTACTTGACGGGCCACCATTATTTAATGAAGTCTGGCCATACTGTAGATTCTCTCATTGCCATCAATAATATTAGCAAGACACGCTTTGTATACTTCTTCTCAAATGTTTCACAGCCACTGACAGTACAAGAGTATAATTCTAAAATTTACATCTAAAGGATCTGGACTGGTTGAGACCTCTTTGCTCCCCCTCACACATAGAATACTGAGCTCTGCGAACATGCCCTGAACAGACATGCCTGGAGAAAGTCTGCTTTTATTCCTTCCCTTCTTGATGAGGTTCACAATCAATCATTCTGTCAGTCTCCAGGAAAAAAAAAAGAAAATCAGCCATTGATACAGAAATTGATGTTTTTGTCTATCATGTAGCAGAGGGGGAAAATTACATTCAGTCTTTTTTTTCCATGTAGTCTTGTTAAAGATTTTAGAATAGGAAGTTTCTCCAAAAGAACCGTGGCTGTTAAACGAGCCAGTATAACATCACATCTTGTACCACACCCCCCCTCACAAACATTCAGCAATCCAGAAGGAAGAGGGGTTACAAGGGCATAAAAAACTGAACAAAGAAAAAAAACAAAACAGACAGGATGAACAGGTCTATGTAGAGAGTTCTGGAAGGTTCCTTCCCAGTGTTTTGTCTTTTGGCAGCACAGGTGTGCAGTAGGGTGGAGCCTTTCCATCCACTTGAGACCACGTCCCCCTTTAAGCTTTTGGCCCTTGAATTTAAATGTATGCTTATGTGGACACTATTATCTGTATGTATGTGAATGCCTCCACATGTATGTACGTATGTATGTTTGTATGTATGTATGTATGTATTAGTACATACATACATTTCGGTGTGCGTGGGCTGTGTGACTGTTCTGAACGCGGGCTGTTCACTGGTGTGCATGTGTGTGCTTGTTGTGTGTGTGTGTGTGTGTGTGTGTGTGTGTACGTGTGTGTGTATAACATAAAACATGTCTGTTCAAGTCTGTGGGTGGTTAGGCGTGGCTCAGGAGACGTTGGTGATGGGCTTGTACTTCTTGAGACGGGTCCACTGGCCGGTAGAGTAGTTCATCTCAAACACAGTGTCCACCAGCATGGTGGTGCTGCCCGTACCATCTGCTTTGGGCAGCACCTCTGTGTGCTCGCTCAGCTTGATCTGGATGATGTCACCCTGCTCCGGGCACGGGTTCTCTGTGGGGCGGGGGAATGAGGGGAGACCACAAAAAAAGGGAGGGGGGGATCAGTAAAGGAAAGATGAAGGACACATGTGGAGAGAATCAATGTCAGTGCGTGAAAGAAGGGATGGAAGAAGAGGAAGAAAGATAGTTTGAGGAAAGAATATGCAGAGAGAAGGGGGTGGACAGGGCCAGAGAGGTCAAGGTCAAGGTCAAGACAAAGATACGTTACTGTATTGACCCAAATTTAAGACAATGTTTTTTCCTGTAAAAAAAACCTGAATGTACTGATTGCAGTTCCATGGAAAAAGATCATTTACATGGTATGATTTATTCAATTTAAATGTGACAAATTCGTCCAGAATATTAATTAACTTGATCTCATACTTGAATTTATGGTAATGATTTAAAAAAATAATTGGCTTTTAAAATGGTTTCCAATTTTCTATATGGCAAAATTTGGTCTACATTTGGTCTTTTTTCTTTTCTTTTTTTCCCCAAAAATGAGTCCTGGAAAAGGGGGGTCGTCTTCTATTCAGGATCAACTTATATAAGGGCCACTACAGAATCAGGAGGAACACTGGATTTGAGTGAAATTATTTGAGTGGTCATATGATCGTGTCCGTACCTCGCGATCCAGCCATGAAGCCGAGGATGAGGGCTTTCTCTGGCCTTGTGACCTTGTTGGCCGTCTTGAACATCTCTTGTGCGGCATACATCTGTTCTCTCTGTACACAAGAAGCACATGCTACATAAACACACTTGTTAAGCGCTCATCCACAAACTGGTTCGAGTTTCTATGGTACCCCTCATGCAAAGCTGACGCTGAAAAAGGGCTTCTTATATCATGAAATCAGAGAAGCAAGACACCCATCAACATAAACTGGTGTTGGAAATTGTCCAGTGCATAGTTAACTTCAAGTTCATAAATATTTATTCTGCTAAATGGTGAAAGTGGCTAAAGTGGTATCTTAATTTCCTTCAGTATCTAGTATCAACAGACAAACTGGTAAATGATACATGGTATTACAATTATTATGGTTTGGGGAATCAGCTTCATTGTTTTCTTTTTATTTTATTTTCTCATTTTTGTTTTTCTTTTTAAAAACAAAAAACCAAACAAATAATACACAGATTCAATTTGCCACTCAGACCAGCCAGAGAGTGGGTGCTTACCGTGAGGGAGAGGTTCTTTTTGGGCTGCGGCTGCTGGGGGGCTGCTGTGGGTGTGGGGGTGGCTGTGGCCTGAGCGGCCGCTGGCTGGGTGGAGGTGGGCGCCTCTGGCTGGGTGGGCGTTGCGGCAGCGGGCGGGGCATTGTTTATGGGCGTGCCGACTGGCTGGCTAGGTGAGGTTGGGGCTGAGGGGCTGGCCGTGCTGGCATTGTACATGGGCGGCCGCTGCTTGAACTGGCCAGCCAGCTGCGCACCACCACCAGGAGGCACTGTTTCTTCAGGCTGACGACCGGGCTCACGTGCGACACCACCTGCACCTGCTGAGGAGGGGAGGCGGGATCGATATGAATGCAACAGATGGACAACAAAAAAACATAACAGACTGTATAGACAAAGATCACTGAATGCTGACCAAGATAGTAACGTTTTATGTTGCTCTATGGGAGCAAATGTGAATAGTTCTGATCTGCGTAAGTGGGAGTCTCACATTGCGTCACAGCATAAACTCTTTATCTTAAGTTATGAGATAATATGAATTTTATTCTGTGCACTGTAATATTGTCTAGAATCATGTATGATTTTGGAAAACCCTTGACCAAAGCACAACAGAATCAATGATGATATACAGTAAAAAGAAAAGAAGCCAGTACAAAGTAAAGATGGAATACAGCATTGGCAAACTACCGTAATTCCTTAAATAATGGCCCAGGCCTTTACCTACTTAAGCTATTCCAGACACAGGTTTTTATTTTAGGCAGGCCTTGTTATTATTTCTAAATGCAGGCTATCCTGGTGGATATGGTGTTTGCATGTTCTACATTATTGCACCTGCCCTGTACAGCCTTTCCAGTGCTTTGTTAGTTACAACAGATTGATCCCAATAGACTTTTCTGCCTAAATCTAATCCAAACACCTTGATAGGAAGATTAACCTTTTTGCAGACAGGCGTGTGCACAGCAGCAAAACTATTGATATGACTCTTCCTAGTTTGGACATATTGTAATAGGAAACACAGAGATGCATAACAGACATCTCTAATCAAAGGCAGTGATGTGCTGTGCTGTCAGCAGGACCTACTAATTCGGCCTGCATCAGACCTGGATAAGGATATGTAGGCTATATATGATTTACTTATACACACAGCAATATAGCGAAAATTCACTTTTGTTTTTTTTAAACCACGGCCTGAATTTTGGGTGAGGCCCTTATTTTCGCACATTGCCCCGGCCCCGGCCATTATCTTAGGCCTAGTCAATATTTCAGGGAAATTTTTTGTTTAAGGAATTACGGTAGTCTGTTACTCTAGAATAACTAGAATATCACAGGGTGTAGACATTACTGGGACACCAGGCCTGTTAGTAGCAGAGCTATACTGGTCATTGTGAAAAACTGGACTGGCACTCTACAAGAGTAGAAAAGGCCAATGAGGCAGATGCTGGTCCTTGTCAAGTGGCAATGCCAAAGCTGAGCTGGCATACTGGTCTCACCAGGTTGGGACTCTGAGCTGGGAATGTAGGAGGACGAGGGGACCATGCTGGGTGTGGCTGGCAGGTAGCTGGTGGAGGGCAGGGCACTCTCGTTCAGAGGCCCCAGTTTCTGAAACACAAACAGGACAACACACACATTCAATCACTTTGATGCAATTCAGTCACCTGTCCAGTTTTGTTTATATGGCTTGTTGTTTCCTCAATCTTTGGTGATTTCTTTAATTTAGTTGCATGTAAACACACTAATTGACCTAATTAACCACTAAGTGGTCTGAAAATCTTATATGCATGTATCTATTATGTATACATGTGTGTGTTCATGTGAGTTTGTTTAGCACCTGTGTGGACACAAGACCAGCAGCGTAGTCGGGTGTGGCGTTCTCAACCACGGCCTCCTCTTTGGCAGCCTTCTCTCCTGCCTCTGTGTCTGTGAGCAGCAGGAAAACACTGATCAACACTACAAATCCCATGAATCTTCAGCCAGAACTAACCAGCAACAAAAGCTGTGATGGCAGCAATGAAAGCCTTTTCTTTTAGACTCTGAGTGATGAAATGCAAGATAATGTGTGAATATCCTAGCAAACCAGCCCTCCAGGTGCTTGCTTTAATTACAAGCAAAGTTATTCTCTTGAGACCATGGTGAATGCATTAAAATGTTTATAGTGTGTGTGTGTGTGTGCCTGCATGTTTTACCCAGTGTCTTTCTTCTCCTCTTGGCTTCTCTGCCTGCTCCAACCATGTCCAGTTCTGAAATGTCTAATAACTACACAACAACAACAACAAAAAAAACATAGTCATTAAGTGTCAGTTCCATTAATCAGGGACTTTATGGCTTTCAAGGCCAAAAGTACACAATGTGAGTGTAAGCTGTATTGCATCTTATTGCATCATATTGAACCATTCAGAAGAACTTAAAAAATAAGCAGTCTAGCCCACACATCAGTGGATCATTATGTACTACACACTGCTGAAACTAGATCTTTACATACACTTCATAAAAAGACACAAAACTTTTTTCTTTACTATAAAACATTTATTTGGAGCAAACTTTTTCTGTTTTAAGTCAGTAAATATGATCATATTGTTTGCATTTGTTAAATGTCAGAAAGAAAGAAATAATTTTATAGAGATTTATTATATTACTTTCATCAGTCAAAAGTTTACATACACTTTCTCAGTATTTGGTAGAATGGCCTTGAAACCGTTTCACTTGAAACCAAAGTTTTGGGTATCCTTCCACAAGCTTCTCACAATAGTTTGCAGGAATTCTGTCCCATTCCTCTTGACAGAACTGGTGTAACTGGGCCATACATGTAGGCCTTCTTGCATCCACAAGCCTTTTCAGTGCCACATACAAATTTTCTCTAGCACTAGGAGATCTCTAGGAGATCAGGGCTTTGTGGTGGCCACTCCAATACCTTGTCAAGCCATTTTATAACTAATTTATCAATTTTAAGTTTTTAAGTATTAACTTCCAAGCTGATGTCTTCAGCCTCAATATATCCATATATTTCATGTCTCATGATACCATCTATTTTGTGAAGTGCACCAATCCCTCCTGCAGCAAAGTAGCCCCACAGCAAGATGCTCCCACCCCGTCCAACCATCTTTTTATTAAATATAAAAAAAGTTTTTATGACTTTTTCTGAAGTGTATGTAAATATCTGGTTTCAACTGTATGTGTCTGTAAGCTGATAATTACCTTGACACCTCTTTCCTTGCGCAGAGGGGTTCGTGCGGGGGCTATGGGAGTCCGTGTGCTGGGGGGGCTGAACATACTGGGGGCAGTGGGGCTACGGAATGGGGCCTTAGGGATTCCCTTTAAGGGAGCTGAGTGGGAGAGAGATAAAGATATATAAAAATGATACAAATACCAGGTGAATGCGTGTGAATGTCATAGCACATCCATGGCTTGTCACATACATGGAATAAAAGAAGTGAGAGAGAGAGAGAGAGTGTGTGTGTGTTTGTGTCCAACACCAAAACTGAGGTAAGTGTTAGTGAACTAAATAGGGTCACCATTAAATGAGACAGAGTACAAAGACTGCTGTTAACAGACTTCAAGAAGGGCGAGGACAGATGAGCTATGAAGAGCCAGAAAGAGACAACGGAATGGCTGATGAGGAGGGGAGTCAGAGAGATGGTAAACTCACTGGTGGTGTCTATTTTCTTGACAAGGCCTCTGCCTTTGGCATGGAAAGGTACTCCTGCCGTCTTCTTCAGCTGCTGAGCTGTCTCGGTGGCTGAAAGTAGAAAAAAAAAACACACATTCCGTGAAATTTAGACATATAGACATACATGTATACTTGGCCCTAAGCATTAACAAAGTTAGAAATTCAATCAAAGGATTGTTGATATTTGGGTTAAAAAGGGCTCAAATTAACATCCTACCATCTTACCTACTAGCTGGAATTATGTATGACTGAGTCCAAGGCAATGTTGTCCACTGATTTATGGTAATCTAATGACCCCTAATATCTTTTTTTATTTCACACATTGATGGTGGCGTTTGTTAGTTTGCTTGTATTGACAGAGCACGTCATGCCCAATCTACTCCACCCCTTGGTTCATTCAACATGTAGAGTGACCGACAGTAGAGACATTTACTGCAATAAATATGTACATTTTCTGCTCATCAAATCTCTAACCCTTGGTGGATATCTCTAACTGTGTGTACCAATGGAGCAACAGGAACACTTGGTGGCTTACATTTCTGTAACAGCTCTGCCCTGAGGGTGGCGCTCTTGGGCTTCCTTTTGAGCTGGAAATGCTTTATGGTGGGGTTGAGGGGTCCCACCAGTGTGGTCAGAGCACTCTTGTTCAAGTACTGGCACTCCAGGGGCAGCATGGATGATGCGTCACACTCATTCACTGTGAAGAATGTACATATTCACATGTTAGGGTAAAAACAAATATACATAAAAAACTGGTGTTTAGTCACTCATAGGGCTGCTCTCTGAGTTTACAACTTACATTTACTCTCAGCTCACTTATCCACATACT
The DNA here is from genome assembly GCA_027481765.1 of Tenualosa thibaudeaui. Lineage (NCBI taxonomy): Eukaryota > Metazoa > Chordata > Actinopteri > Clupeiformes > Clupeidae > Tenualosa > Tenualosa thibaudeaui. The sequence continues at coordinate 2,168,052 of JAIFZK010000136.1, read as the reverse complement.
TAGTACACCCATGCACAGTTTACACACACCGAGTTGTTTAAAGACACAGGTTTACCAACACATGTATGCTACACTGTGCTATTCTTTAGACAGAGCTAGTAGTGTCTACTATCAAGTATTCAATTATTTACATATCAAGTGTCAATTAGTGGTCACATTTAAAAGAGATTACATAATCACACTGACACACATAGACTGATGCTAAAAGCATGTTATGACATTCATATAAAAACTTGCATGTTTCTGAAATTCGAGTCAAGGATTCATCAGAACACTAGTTATTAGTCCCCAACATAAGACTGACCTTTTTCACGAAGCTCACCCAGTATGTCCTGCACATTGGGGTTCTGCTCCTCCAGATCCAGGTTGAGGGAACCTGTCTCTGGGAAGGTCTTGAGGATGTCAGCCACCATCAGGACCCAGGGTTCGGAATCCACTGTGGCCAGCTGAATAATCTCTGTTAAAGCCTCCTTCATCTGGGAAACGGCAGGAACAGAAAACCAATTAGCCATGGTATTAGTTTGACCATATTTTGCAAAAACTTACAAAACAATTACAGCGGAGAGATGTAGAATTCGAGCATTACTGTATTTTCATACAGACGTATTATGTTAGCTGGTTTTGAAAGGCAATAACTTCTGTTTATCAAGGCTTACACACACTCTGGTGTGATTCTGGCTACAAGTAAACTCACACAATTTGACAAGAGCATCATCCTTCGGTTTCAGATATACTACCAAAGAATCATTGGGGACAGTCTTTGTCGTCCCATTAAATGTGTATTTTAATAACAGAATTAACAACACGAAAAAATCTAAAAAAAAAAATGCTAACTACATCAGAACCTCGGCTGTCGAGGAAGTAACATTTCAGACGGGGACTGATGCGAATGATGCGGCGGCTGACATGCACACGGGTGCTGACTGCACAACGAAAGACTCAACTGGTGGGCTAACGTTAACGGGTTTTCACCAGACGAATGGTTTCACCTGACATATGGTTACATTACTCGCACTTCCATTAGTTCGGGTAACTTAGGCTATATCGTTAATGGAAAGTCAGCAGTCGTGCCATGCAATGTTATTTTCTTCCGAAACACTGATTCCGATATTCCAAATGTAACACTAACCTATCGTCAACTCCTAACTAGCTAGCTAGGTAACTTAGCATTTAACATTCACATTCAGTAAAGTTGTCGTTTAAGCCTCTGCCTTAAACTAAACGTTTTCTCAACTCCGTAGTTTAACAGGTTAGTGAGAGAATTACTTTTCTTGTAAATGAATAATATCCGGACAGGTCTGTGAATGTTAACAGCATGGGGTAACGTTAATTAAACCTTAAAGTAGAACATGCAAGTTACGCTAGTCGAGGTTGACAACTGCTTAACCAACAGCTATGTTGATGTATCGTGTGACGTTAGCTTAACATTACTGTCATCTCTGACACCTATCTACATTGCTGTTGTCTTAAAATGTTATCTGTAGCGGCATTCTAACTTCCGACCACTGCAGTAATGGGACAAACAGGTACTATTGGAATAACATTCTCTAACATGACAAAATGTGGTGGTTAGCAAGCTAATAACGTACCACGGCTAAGTACTTGCAGCTAACGTTAACATAACTTAGCCTGATGGAGGACGTCTTTTCAAACAGGGTTTTCCCACCATTTCTGTCTGTCGAATGCAGGATAATGAAGACCACTCCAGATAGCAACAATTTAGGTAACCCAATGATGCTGACAGCTCTTCAGCGGCAAACTGAGTTTCACAATTCCACTAGTAGATAGCAACGTTACCCTGCACTCTGCAGCCAGTAGTTGGAATTCATTGCAACTCGCAAACACACCTCATCAACAGTCCGCCGCGGCAGATGCAGCATCCCAAGCAGCAGTTTCAGCTTTACTGGCGGCGACAGACTCGAAAAACACAAGCGTATATTGTCAATAACTGACACCGTAAGCAGTGAAGCAATGCTAGGAGGTGCCCAAAGTTCGTCTGTTGAGCCTAGTTTATTATGAAGCCACAGGCCGGTGTCGCTGTCCCTCATCGACGCCATCTTGGAAAAAGAAGTACTGTAGTTCGGGCATTTTAGCAGGCTACCTAAGAAAACATACGGTTCATGCTCACGTGACCATGGTTGTGGACGATCATAGAACACACAGGTCGACTGATAACCTGTGGTGGTAACAAATCATATTGGAGGTGTCCGGTTGACATAAAGACTGTAGCCCACTGTCAAGAGGTTGATATTTCACTTGTTGGAATGTTGACTATATTGTAGCATGCGGAGCCGTTGATAATTAATAATATAATCAAGAAAATGATAATTTTTTGGCCACACCATTTAATTTTGGCACACCAACAATACCTCAGCAGACATTTATCCTAACTTTTGTTCAAATTAGGTCATCTGCTGCATAATGAGGATATTCGTGTCTGGAGAGATCCAGTACCAAAACATAACCTTAACCAAAATCAGACCGCAGATGCTGCTCATGTGATCTATCCTGACGAATCAGAGCACACGCCAAATGCAGAATAAATCATTTTTTAGAGACTAGCCTACGGATTTATGAAGGACAACTTGCATCTCAGGTTAGTGCACGACTGTCTTTTATAAACTGGTTTGCTTGTACGTAGCCTTTAGTCTAGTTAATTTTGCAGCTCTTCGGAGAGATTATTTGGGTGGCATCGGTGCATTCACAGGCGAAAGGTAAACACATATGGTTCATATTAGCCTATTGTTCTTGTATGTGGGCCTATTGGAGTTCTAACCATATGTAGCCCTATACACATAACATGTTATGTGATTTCAATTCTCCATCTCATAGTATATTGTTTTTGTTTCGCAATTGGTTGCTTTAAATTGGACAAAAGGCGTACCTGATTACACAATAAATGTCGTTGCGCTCTGCAAACACAGTTAACCTATTCTGCTTATATTTGGTAGGATTTGAATAAGAATCGATCTTGAGACATGCTATGTAACAGGACGATGTCTACTGCAGCTCTGTGGGCGATGCTGCTGCTCTTAGCGGTCCAGGTTCTTTGCCTCAGACCGATCAGCGCCGAGCAGGAGGCTGGTACAGTCATTCCTGCCGAAAGTAAGCCATTTTCACTGAATGTTGTTGGCCATGACACGAATCTCTTCTGGATTGGAATTAATAAAGGTGTAGCTCCCAAATATGTTGTGCCTAATTTTGTAGGCTGTTTGTTTGTTTTGTGTATGTGTGTACTGTTAATAAGTATGTAAAGTTTTTCTTACATCTGCCAGCCAGCCTAAAGTACACCACAATTTATGCGGTTTAATAGTTGGATAGCGCAGGCCCAGCCTAAGATATCTCTGAATGGGTTTTTTATGTAGGTGCTATCATCATTTATCATATTTGACCAAGGCTGGACAAATACTATTAGGATAAACTAACCAAGTAACTCTGAATCACTTCTACCTTCTGTCTAGGCCGGCCATGCGTGGACTGTCACGCCTTTGAATTCATGCAGAGAGCTCTGCAAGACTTGAAGAAGACGGCCTTCAACCTGGACTCACGGGTGAGTTAGTGATCAGGAATGTAGTGGTGCGTAAACGCATGTAAAGGCCGTTTACGCACCTCCTAAATTTCGGAAATAGCGTTTATGCACCTGTAAATATATAGTTTACCCACCTCTAACCAACCTTTACGTACCTAAAGCCTGTATCTATGCAGATCCAAAGGTTGATGTTGTTACAATTGTTTATTGTCAGTTTCGTAACGTAACTCTGCAAGTTGGGCTTTATATATACTGTGCGTCATTATCAGCTGTTATGTCTCTGTGACTAATCACCCTATGCGGAAACTAGCAAGACGCAAAAGATCACGGTCACTACGTTTATCAGTTTAAGGTTAATTCCCCGACGTTTCGGTTCGCATTGTCATGCCACTGACTCCACAAAGAAAGGATAACAAAATTCGCCTGAGTTACCATTTTACACACAGCGTTGACTGTCACAGCTACTTTTTCCCATAAATATTACAAGCCAAATTCAACAGGCATATGCAATCTTAAAGTCATCAAATATGATCACAATACATTTTGGGTGATGCTATACCTGCTTCTCACAGAAAATCCAGAGAGGATGTTTACTCTGTCAGACTACCCTTTTCAAGCAGGCTAATTAGGGACAGCACACTGGAGGTGCAGGCTGTGAGCAACTGTAGACTGTATGAGCCACATCATCCGAAATTTGTGAATATTTCTCTCAGTGTTCACAACCCGTGGTTCAACAGATTTTGCTAGTTTACCCACCTTTTTTTACCACTACACCCCTGTCAGTGATGTAAAACTGTCACGTTTCACTAGTAATCTTGAGATCCATCCCTTATCATTGTTCACCAAGGGCCAGTTATGGCTGCATAACTAGTAGTCTGGTTGGACTGTAAAGCAGAGTCCATAGACCTGTTAGTCCTTTGTGTGACTAAGGTTATTGCCCCATGCTGAAATAATCAAGACGTGTACTTTCATATTAATGCAGATATCTTTACATATTTTCTTCCTCTTCTGTGCTCTCATCACTCCTCTCTGCCATCTTCTTTGCTTTCTTCTTCTCTCAGACGGAGGACCTGGTGTTGCGGGCAGAGCAGAGAGCCCTGTGTGACTGCATGCCTGGTACTACATTGCGTTGAGCTGAAAATCTTTCACTATAACCGTGTCTGGATGCCAAGGCTGGGCACCTCACCTGAGCAGCCGGGCCCCATCACAACACTCATGATGTTACTTCCACACCTGATTAAAGGACTCATCCACCAGCACCTTATCACTGCAGATAATCCATTGACAGCGATCTTTTCTTCTGTCTCTTTTGCTCTTGTTTTGACAGATCTCTGTGTGTGTGTCTGTTTGTCCTTGTGGGCCGTGCTGAAAAAGAGCATAAGTTTCACTGCACCATTCCCTGTCTACATTTCATGCTCACTTAATGCAAACAGAGCTCGACTCAAGTAGCCACCTCTCCTAATGATCGTCTCCTTTTCTCTATTTGTTAAGTGGAATGTTAGAATTTTTTGTAGGACAATATGTTTCACCATGCATATATATTTGCACAGTAGAGTAGGTGTCTTTGCACATTATGTATGTTATGATAGAGACATATGTTTAGATCGACGTAATGAGAAATGCTATAGATTATTACTGTATCCCACTGTCATTTTAATGGAATTGTATTTGTAGCAGAAATGATAACTACTCCATAAAGCATCGACTGTGATGTGATGTATGAATGCATTATTACATATTTACTACTTAAAACTGTAGAGACAGAGTTTTACCAGTACAGAATTATTCTGGCAATGGGCAGAGCTATATGGAGACAGCACACCACTAAATTATTTTGTTTTGTTTTCCTTCAATGGTTTGATTTGTTGGACCCTTCACATTGCATTGGGTGGGATTGAATCTCCATGGTGCAGATTTAGCATAACCAATAATGTGAAAGTAAAACATGAACTTTATAGTATTGGTATTTTGCTTGTAAAAAGAAAAGAAAACTTGAATGTTTTCCAGAGGTAATTTAATAACATAATAGGGTTTAATAATATAAAGCCTCAGTTGCTCACAGGAAAACATTGTAATTAAATACATGGCTGTACATTTGTGGGGGGTTGGTGTGTATTCTGTGTTTCCATTAATGTGTTTCAAGGCTGATCACTGCAGACAATAATAATTTAGAATATTTTCTCTATAATTTAGCAAAGCATGCCTCCAATAAAAACAAGAAGTTAAATGTTATGTGGCATACTCGCTGTGTGAAAGTAAATTCCAAAGTGAGGCAAAGTTGAATTCCTGTATTGAATCAGATCTTGATTATGTCAGTTACTGCATCAGGAGTAACAGTTCACCAGGAAGGATGGATTCTGTGTGAGTGAACTAACACGAGTCCTGCTGAAACTTGTTAGGATAAGTCGTATCACCTTATGATCACCTTGTGCCATCTGGACCATTCGGAAGCCAAAATTTCTCTGGATGTGTTTGATGGCACACAGACCATAACCTTTAAACTAACCTAACCTAAAAGTAAACTTAAGAAGAGGAAGAAAAAGAACTCTACCTTCTATTACTTCAATCCAGTGGGTGGCAGCATTTCCCTTTCTAGTTACAGTCAGGGGGAAACTGCCAAAATCCAGCTGAAACTCTTACAAAAAGAAGTGTTTGAGATTTTTAATTTTTTTGGCATTCTTAGGACCTCTAGTTTAAATTTCTGGATGATAACATTGAATTTGAGAGGTGCCATTTTTTCTTCTGCCCTGTGAATGTACATTGAAAATCATGTTTTAAAACCATTTGATTCATTTGCAATACATTACAAATCCATGCATAGTCCATGGGATGGAGGAAGTTGGGACAAATCTCAGTGCATGTTGAATCATTTCTCTTTTAGAAGCTTTTAGAAAATATATAGTTTTTGCTGTGTAGCTTAGTGTTAGTACATTTTCTTGAAGGGTATAAAGAAAAAATGCATCATCAGTCCGCATAGGGCCTATGTTAAAGATGTGTGAATCAAGAATGAACCAAGAGTACATACACGGGTTAAACAGCATAAACTACATATGATCTCTGATATGAGCCTATGATCTCTAGATGTGATTTAACCATGGATTTAACACGCATTGAGACTTGTCCCAACTTCCTCTATCGCATGGACTATGCATATTTTTCTAATGTATTTCAATGTAATTAAATGGCTTTGAAACACAATGGTTTTCAATGAATAAAAAAATTGCCACCGTTATCATCCAAAAATGTAAAAATCTCAAATACATATATTTTTACTTTTATACTTTTATAGGGCTCAGCTGGATTTTGCCAGATTTCCCTGGGCCTATTAGGTTCTTTGGTAGTCCTGCACGTAATGTCCTCTCCTGCGTTCCGTAGAGAAATGTGGCGGGAATTATTTTGATTTGAGACGTGATTGTTCGGAGAGGTTAATTTGTTTCGCCGTCTATGGATTAACCCGGTTTACCCTTATCCTGCAGGCATCTTTTGAGTTTTGACGCGGTCGAAAATTTCATCTGTTTTCAGGTATGAAGTAATGCTATTAATGTAGGTCACAGACGGTAAACCTATACATTTACTAGTAGTAGTATTAAGTAGAACGGGACGCATCAGAAAGCCTCGCGCTATAACGTTAACTCGCTAATGTTAGCAAGCTATGAAACCTTTTTGGTTTATTTGGTTTCATTTCAGTGTTTCTGGGACTTAGCGTCCAAACGTGAACTTGCCAGACGTAAGAGACGAGAGTGTCTTTCATGTCCGAATATCCGTTTTGTTACTCCAGCTAAAGCGAGGGCGAGGCAAGGGAATCGTGTTAATGTTGCATTGTGGGTTCATCTTTAGATGTTTGCCTGGAGGTTGTAGCTGGTACTGAAAACGCAATGCTAGCTTTCATTTTGTTGGTTTCTAACATTAGTGAGAATAATCCAACTCTGTTCAAACGATATTATGCAAATTTTCAACCACACCCCTCTTGTTCGAGGTTACTGAGTGCTGTCTGCAGGAAAATAACAAGACAATTTGGTACAGCAACGACCGAATGGCGAACTTGCTGCTTGCGCAACGTTAACTAAATGTGACACAGCCTTTTTATGGACAGCAATAGGTGACTTCGAACAACAGGGGTATGGGTTGAATGCCCCTTTAACACACTTATCCAAGTTCAAGATAGCAGAGGTCAAGTTAATCCCCCTTTTGTGCTCTTTAGCGTTTGAGTGTTTATGATAATTAACAGAATGAACGGGGCTCACTTTGTGGAGGCTCTTTATCGCCTGGGCTATCCCGAAGCCCCTACTCTGAAGCCTAAAGAGTTTGATTGGATGTTTGACGACACCCCGGACACACAGGAATTCCTAGGCTTTTTCTGCTCCCTTGGAGCCCAGAATGTTTTGTCTAAGGAGGAAGACCGTTTGTACTCCGCCTTAGTTGAGTCTGGCAAGCCCATCCTGACTGACCTGGAATTTGAAAAATTGAAACAGACAGTAAGGTGTAGAGGGATGGTCTTGAATGAGGAAGATGAAGGTGATGAGCAGGTGGATGTTGAAGAAGATCCTTTTCATGAAAGCCTTGAGGAACTCCATCAGGAATTGGAGAACCTGCGAGGACAGAAGCGCCTGAGGCACCAACGTCTTCTTCAGCTCCAGGGTCTTAGGCAGAGGCACAGTGGCAACGCTATGGCTCTGTCTGAACACACTCAAGGCCTGGAGCAGGGTGATGGAGACGTGGAGCCCATGACGGTGGCCAAGGCCCTTGCCAAGGAGAATGTGACCACCAATGTGCAGCTGCAAGACCTTCAAGATGAAGTCAAGAAGCTGCAGGGCCTGGTGTTCGCAGAGTGGGACACTGTGGAGAGGCAGCAGGAGTACCTGCAGATGGAGCGCCACTCCCGCCGCTCAGCTGCCCTCCTCTCCCAGCTTCCACTTGAGGCGTATCTCCAGGAAGTGCAGCTTGCCCACCAGAGCATTATGGGCCACTACAAAGTAAGCCTTACAGAATGCACACGCTGGAAGCAGACATGTGCCTACACACTAGTACCATACAAGATTAGGCCTACAGATTTTCACTAAAGCTCAAAGACCTGTAAACCCTGAAACTATGTTCTCATTGTCTTTGAGGTTTAGTGTATAGTACTTATCTTCACAGAAGTTAAAATAAACTTAAATAATTGTACACTTTTTTTCAGTGACAGGCTGGTGGTAATTCTTGAGTGTCATGTATATTTTAATATTCAGGTAAGCTATTTTGTTGTTGCAGAGGTGCCTTGCTGAGGAAACATCCATGTTGGATGAGGAGGAAGAGGAGGCATGCAATGAGGAGACGGGTGAAGGGAGAGTGGAGAGAAACAGGAGGGAGTTGGCACGGCTGCAGGCGGCCCTCCTGCTGATCCAGGCTCAGCTGGTGCAGGCACGGGCTGAGGAGGCTGGAGCCAGAGTGGGAAAGGAATGGCTGTCACAGCAGAGGAATTCTGATGCACATGTGAGACACACTCTGACGAACATCACATTGTGGCTTACTCTGTCTTGCTGACTGTCTGACACTCTCTCTCTCACACACACAGTCACACACACACACTCGTCTTCACACAGATTTAGGGAGAAACTTGAAATTTGCCCTGAATCTCTTATTTTGTCATATGATCACACCTAAAAGGTCAGAATAGGTACAAATAAATCCAAACATGCTCAAATCCACAAGTTGAATATAGTTGTTAGTTCAGTTCATAGTGTTCAGTGAGAAATTATGTCTGTGTGATATATTTCTCTCTAGCCTGTGCCTCCTGACCCACACAGCACCCCTGTTGTACCCTCGGAACATCTCCTTGCCCTCCTTCACCGCTGCACCGAGCAGCAGTGCCTTGCTGCACTCTGGGAGGACACGCGTGATCAGGCCGAGGGTGTGCAGCGGTACGCTCGTCTGCAGGAGAACCTGTGTGGGGCACTCCTGAGCCAGCACACCCAACTGGAACTGCTACGGGGCCTGCTGGCCACCGAATGGGACGGTCTCATCTGTGCCTTAGCCCACACGAAGAAGGTGGCCTGCAGCCTGAAGGTGGAGGAGGCTGTGTGGGCATCCCAGCGGGACAAGGAGCTGACACGCCTGCTGGAGAGTGTGCCCAAGCCTCAGAACGAGCTCAGCCTTAGCTCTAAGGACCCCACCATCAAAAGGTGAGTGGAGTCTAGGTAGACTGATGGATGGATAATAGGAACGCTCAGGCGGTGGATGGTGAAGAGGTAACAGCAGACGATGGCAAGCATGGTAGTATGCTTAGTGCTTTTAAGGGAACAGTACATGAACACAAACTGTGGAATGTACAGTATCCAAAAAAAGTAAAAAGAAAAATAAATCTTCATGAACAAGATTACATTGATTAGTGCTTATGAATGTTTGTGTTTGGTTATTTTTAGGTTCATGTCTCAGCCCTAGTGAGTAGATAAGTGAATACTAGTTGAAAGGTTTGTCTACTATGAGCACTGTTTTCTCCAGAGAGGATCAGTGTACATTTCTATGTAGATTTTTCACAAGCTTAATTTAATGTGGCTGGAAAAAGACTTGTAAACCACATCAGGCTTGAGTTAAAGATGCATGAAACGTAGCAACATGGTTAATTCAACAGAAACAGAGGTAAGCTTTGTTGCTTGCACAGGCACAGCTAAGAGTTTTATCACAATCCAAGCCTGATTAAATGCAAATAAATATGGGGAATTTTCTTTTTGACTTTTCACTCTTTCATCCAACTGAAGGTGGATACTGTGCTCACTGTTCTTTTAATGCTGTGGGTTTTTGATATACATCCATGCTGAAAGGGTGACTGCTGACACTCACCAAACAAGACAACCTGCGCTACGTTGCAGCCAAACACTTAGTTCAATTAGTAAACCGTAGCAAACCAGTGCACCGGATGAACTCGCCTTAGATGTCGGATGAGGAAACGCAAGGAATGATGGTGGGCGGTATGCCTGGGTCGGCCGTAATGTAACGGTGTAGAATTCATATAGCGAAAGTATTTTACAAATCAGCAGACAGAAGTACTGCTAGCCTGAAAGGCGCTAGAGAGCATTAAATATTGTATATAAGTGCCACATGGCAGATGATTAAGATCAGTCTTCACCCCTATAGGTTACTTGCAATGCTGGAGGCCCCAGAAGAGACAGACGGCTGCTTTGATTGTCTGGCTGAACTCACAAGCTTGATATCTGCTCAACGGGCCCAGCTGGAGAAGCTGGACAGGGCTAAGGGCGGGGCTGAAGCTGAGCTGCAGAGCCTGCTGATTGGTCTAGAGGAGGAGCAGGAAGCTCTGAGGCAGGCAGCTCTCTCTAAGGCGTGGCAGGTGCAGCTGTCCCCGCAGGTATGTGCTGCTGTTAATGCTGACCTCTCACCTGTGCTGGCGATGCTGCTGTTCCCTCCATTGCCATTGGAAATCCACAGAGTAAATTAGAAATTCATTGTGTGTCTTTTCATGGATATTAAGGGATCAATCACGTGTGCTTGTAAATGCTTGTGCATTAACTGAAGCTCCTGCAGCTGCATTAAAAACACATGCATATCTATTTGTAAAGCAGGGAGATATTCCTGAAAGCAGCAAGGGTTTTGCTGATATTATTGTTGATCTTTTTGTTCCAATTTTGTTAATCTTTTGCCCCAATCTCTGTCTCTTTCTATCTCTCCCTCCCCCCCTGCCCCACCCCTCTCTCTGGTAGGATGTGCATGAAGCCTTGCAAGAGCTGGAGAAGCAGACTGCCTCCTTCTTTAAGCAGCTGCAGCAGGTGTCTGCTGACCTTTCCTCCAAGCGCTCTGTGCTGAAGCACAGCGCCTCTCTCAGGCGTGAGAGGGAGTTATATGTGCTCTTCTACCTGGACCCCACCCAGCTGGCCAGAATGCTGGAGGACTGGGAGAACAGCGAGTGAAACAGACAATTAACAGCACACAACAGCTGTGCTAAGTGCCACACTCACACTTGCTCATTTCCATAAATTACAGCTGTTGCTGATGCTGGTAGTTTGTATCAGTTTGGTGCCTCACTAGAGGTATTATTAGTTGCACCTTTTTGAAGCGGTAGCTCTTGTGTGCCACAAAAATTTTTTGCACTTCATATCTATTGTGATACTGACATGGATGAAACCTTTATGCTTTATATGCCACTTACATACAGTACTCTATGTCTTATTATACTTTATAATTGGGTGAGTGGATATTGGATGGCAGTCCTCTAGGTCACTTTGGTTTGTTTTGTGCAATAGGTTGGTCAGAAGTGAAGGGGGAAAGCACTTTAAACTTCATAAAAATAAAATGTAAAAAAAATATAATAAAATGTGTATGGTAAAAGGAGGTAAGGACAGTGTGCGTGCGCGCATATACTTACACACACATACACTTTCCTTACCTCCTTTTATGTGCCTGATTTCATTGTTACTCAACCTACTTAATGACTATCATGCCCAAATGTCCATGATTGTCAAACACGTAGTTGCTAATTAAAGCGTAGTTGTGTAGAGTGGATTTTAGAGGCACTAAACACATCAGGATGGTCAGGCATCTGCATTATTGCGGTCAAGAGGCGTCATGGGTGTGGTGAAGTTGGGCTGCAGTAGTCGCTAAATGGTGCTTTGACTGGATGAATCAGGTGTGCTTTTAGGTTCCTGATCTGGTTCAAGAATTTAACTGAATATTTTTTAAAAAAGAAAAGAAAAATGGTGAATAAAAGCATCCCTAACTTAACATCTTAACCTTTCAGGATAAGCAGTATATAGAGAGAAGGGGAGAGGCAGAGCGATGGAGGATCAGTTCAGCCGTCTGTTTGCAGGCCCACTATCAGCATCTGCACACAGTATCTTGGCAGCACTGAGAGCAGAGTATGCAGATAGACTTGACAGGAGCCACACTTGTGAGTTAGACAGACACTCATATACACAGTAGTAATTTTTTAATAGGTTACGAAAAAATAGAAATACACATTTTGTTAGTATACACTACTACTACAATTTTAATAGTTTATGGAAAAATGCTGTGTACAATTTAGTGACCCTGTTCATACCAAAACATACTTGCATCATCACACATGTACTGAAGGGTAAGTAGACCGTAATGAAGAACATGAGTGAGTCAGGCACATATCCAACAAAGCTTATGATGCAGATAGCAGTGAGTCACAGCAGAAATGCATGCATGCTTGTGTACCCACGCGCATGCATGAAGCAAGAGGTAATTATAAATACGGGGACAACATGACCTGAACCACTGAGTTAGACCGCAACCTTCTCACATCTACCCAGGACTAAACAGGGACCAATACACACAGTTCATAATGTCTTTTGACTTTGTAGTACAGAAAGCTTTGCGCACAAGGTGATCCACCAGTTGCTTGCAATGCCGAACACATATCCTAGTATGTGGAGACTCAACCAGCTTCTTACTGTCTTCTAACTTGTTAATTAAATGCTGTCTGAAATTGAATCTCAAAGTTTCTTTAATGAATACCAATCTATTCCATGTTCTCAGCAGTCTGCAATTGGCCTATTAACGTCAAAACGGGAAAAAAAACTTATTATATCAGGACTAACTGACAAATGGGATCTATTTAAACCTATTTGAAAGTGATTATCTAAGGGATAGATGCCTGAAGAATGTAAATGGTGTAAAGCCAGCTAGTGACTACAATTTGATAAGCAAATCTTACATACGTACATATTGAAAAAAGATGTAGGTAAGGTTGAGGACATCTGGGGTTTTAGAGGGTAGGATAAAATGCATAATTTGTGTGTGTCCTTTCACGTGCCTGCAGATTTACAGCGGAGGCCTGTGAACCTGTACCAGTCTCAGAGCACATGGAGCCAAACCCAGAGCATCCACTCTCTGCCCAGCAGGTGGGTCAGATGGTGGGCGGACCTAAACACACCAGATTATTATAACAGGGTTCCTACTGATCATGGAATTTCACGGAAAGTCGGAGAAACAGAGAAATTTCAGTCCGAGAATTTATTGTGTGCACAAAGTCAGGGAATATCAGGAAGGTTTGGAAATAGCATGTATTTGTTCCCACAAACACATAATTTATTTTCATGCTTCCTTCTTGGTCATTATTGGGTATTAAAGGAAAAATACGGAGTTAATCAGCCCGTATATTCCTGTTCTTTGAGGCTGCCAAGTTCTATTAGCAGGTACAAGAACGACAGCATTTGGTACAATGTAGACCAAATTTGGCAGCTAACACTAACTACAAACTTAGTTAGCGTTGGCTGCCAATTTGCGAATTTGGTCTACCTTGTACGAAATGCTGTCGTTCTTATACCTACCAGCAGCACTCTGCAACATGAAATGAGAGGGCTCAAGGTCAGTTCGCTCCGGATAATCCCTTTAACCTCTCATGCCTTGCTTGAGGTGTTTGTGGTTAACAGAGTTTTGCACTGAAAGCACATGAACTTGAAAATGGAAATTACAGATTGATTGGTTTAAAACACCTTGTTTTTGTGTTTATGGAGAAGGTCATGGAAATTCATGGAAAGGTGAAGTTTAAGACTTTAAGACAGTGGGAACCCTATTAAAAACACTTATATATGCATACAAGTAGACCTTTCAATTGTAGCACTTGAATTTTGAAAGTAGGTTAGTTGTGCATTCCTACTTGGTGCAAACATGACAAATCCAAATTATGTTAAGCCTTGTGGCAGTAATGTAGTTTTTGAGACATTGTTTAGGCTTGCTAAAGTGAAACACCAGTACTGAATCCAATAAGGGTGTTTTCTCCATGGGCATTAGTAAGACTAGCTACATCAGTAGCTGGAGTTTTAAGTTTGATCGCCATGCCAAATGAGCATACCAGTACCACTTGGTCAGATGCATCCAAATCACATTTGTTGAAATACTAAAAAGGCTTGACATAGCATGAAACTTAAGTTGTAGCATTATTAGAATCCCTACACAACAACCAAAATGTCATGCCATGTCAAGCAATTAGTCATGCTTCATCTTTTTAGTATTTTAAAAATAGTAATATTGATGCATCTGACCAAGTGGCACTTGTACACTCATTGAAACCCACTGTAAGATCTAGACGCCGGATGCTGGAAAAGCTTAATATTTCCAGCGCCTGTGTTTCACTTTAAAATTAAAGCAAAGTCCCTGTTGTGATGTAGGTCATGGGCCAGGCCTTACTCCAGTTATACTGGCACCCAGGAGGAGTCTGCCACCCCTTTGCCTGCCTGGATGGAGTGAGTGGTGATGGGCAAGGAGGGGAGAGGCTGGGCTGTCATTAAAAGAATACTTCAGTGTTTTAGGCGGCTGTTCAAAATGCCCAAAAATTGTAATTTGTGTAGTTTAAATATGGTGACTTTTAATGTTATTAACATGGTTTGTCTTATAACGTTAATCTAGGGTAGGGGTGGCCAATAAAATTAATCAAGATTATGTTTTTGACATTGGTTGATCTGAAAAATGCCTTAATTAGAAAATCTAGAGTTTCCAAAGCTGTCTAGTTTTTCCAACTGCTTCCAAAGGCTAGGATTACTGGCAAAACACCCTGATTACCCTAGAGTTTTTAAAAATGGTCCTGTATTTAGATAAAGAATTAATTTGGGAATCTCTGGGTTTTGATACCAAGTTGTCAAGCTCTAAACTTAAACAAACGTGAGTTGCTTTTTATCATATTTTCTTCTGGTAATCATGCAGTACAAAGAAAATGCAACCAGCATCTGAGTTCCAAATCTATTGGCCTTTAGCTGTGCTTATCATATTCATTCTTACAGATCAGCAGAAAGGGAACCGATGTTACCCTTCTTTACCCAGAGAAAAGAGTCTCCCTTCCACTTGGACTCCTCTCAAAATGAGCACTCTTTCCACTTCCAATCCCAACCTGGGAAACACTCTTCAGTCCAATCCCCCCCAAAAGAGCCCCTGTTCCCCCTTTCATCCCCTCAGAGAGGCTCACCATCCTCCATCTCCACTCTGAAGGAGCCTCCTTTGACCCCTCCCTCCATGGGCACAGGCCTGCTGGGGTATCCCCACGCTGTGTCTGCCCCTACAGGGGCAGTTAGGAGGCTGAGAATGCCCCTTTCAGAGAGCCACACAGCCAGCCAGTTTCAGATCGAGCTGGAGAATGGGTCTGACCAGGCCAGACAGGTGATAATACCGAGCACCCACACCAGCCTAGAGAACCAGCAAAGATTACCAAGGTGTATGCAGCACAACAGACCCAAAATAAACCAAACTGTACCCTATAAACATCATTTGGAACCTGAGAGCCGCTGTGAAGAAAATAGACAGCAGGCAGAACTCAACCTCAACTCCAGACTCCACAGTCACCAATTGAATCCTGATATCGGTCACACTGAATCTGACATCAGACATGCTGGTCCAGACAACATCCAGACCAAACCAGATATCCAAACACAGGCTAGTTCTGAAGTGCACAGAAACACAAAAAGTGATTTTACTGACTTGCAAAAGGGAGCAGAAG
This sequence comes from Tenualosa thibaudeaui, assembly GCA_027481765.1. Taxonomy (NCBI): domain Eukaryota; kingdom Metazoa; phylum Chordata; class Actinopteri; order Clupeiformes; family Clupeidae; genus Tenualosa; species Tenualosa thibaudeaui. The sequence continues at coordinate 2,152,081 of JAIFZK010000136.1, read as the reverse complement.
ACAAAGACGATCCATCAACCTCGTCCCCTGTGATTTCAGTGCCACAGATTCCCAATGCAAGATCCAGGCAGAGAGGCTGGTGTCTGTCAGTGATGCCCAGCAGAGAGGTCCCAGAGAGTGAGGAGCAGGCAGAGAACATCCCCTTGCCAGCTGATACAGCCAAGAAGGGGGAATTAGGGCACTTGTTGCTGCAAGCACACAAGAGTTGTGTGACCACAGCAGAAATAGAGAGCTTGGACTTTGATAGACAAAGTGCTGGTCTAAGAAGACAAGAGAATAGCCAGATTGATATGGTTTTAGGTCAGAGCTCTGACAGAGAAGTGGAACAAGACAATGATGTTTTGCTGCCCACAGGGGATGCTAGAGATATGGTTGAGCCAGTAGTATCTTTAAAGAGAGGCTTTGACCTAGGCACACCATCTGAGGGGCATCTCATCCAGGTACATGCAGGCATGGAAGATGCCCACACAGGTTCAGAGGACATGTCTGCCACACTGACACAAGATGGTGCCAGCCATCTTCTTGACACCCGGCCAGAAACAGAGTTGACTGTAGATGTTCAGCCTCTTGGAGCTCTACCAGGAACTGATTCTGTGGAAAGCCCATTGGTGCTTGAAAAGACATGCCAACCTGCACCCACCTTGAGCCGAGCTGACACGTTTCTCAGTGACCACCAGCATGAACGTGAAGCTGATGACCGGTGTTATCACAGAGACCAGAGGAACAGTGGTGAACAAAAAGATGAGAATGATGCATTTGAGAAGATTGTCTGGTTTGACAGAGAGACCTGCATGACTGAACCCAACCACCTCATGACACTCTCACTCAATAGTACTCCTGTAGCAGAAGAATGTCAGCCTGAGCCAAAGAGACAGAAGATCAGTCTGACTGAAGGAGCCGAGGAAATGGAAGTTGGAGGTGAGTGCAGTTTCCAGTATGCACACAAGAGGGCGCTGCAGTGTTATTCCTGAAGATCTGTTGACTGGTTTGAGAACGTGAACAGTGATCAGTTGAGGTTGCTGTAGTGATGCGATCTGGAAATGATCCTAGTATAAAGGTTCTGTTCTCACTTGAAGTATTTTAAGTACTCATCTGAATACATAAATGTATTAGGCTATTGCACACAAACCAACAATTCCTCAATCAGTTGCCTTTCTTCAACGGTACAGCCAGTGATTCTGGATGATACTGTGCTTGGTTATGTTTGTGTTCATCTTTGATTTTTTTTGCACATGCATTTGTCTAGTACAACTTTCATTATATTTGAATCGAGGGCCAAGCAATATATTTGAATCAAGGGCCAAACCCGCTCATCCCTTCCTCCCTTGACTGCATTGTAAGAAGACAGTGTCTTCAGAGAATGGAGAACTCACTGGTCAAACACTTATGTGTTTACACACTGCCTAGCATCGCAAAATAACTGAAGTCTAACTATTAAATTTAAAATAATGCATACAATGTACAAATTAGTCTGGCATTTACCAAAAGAGTTTTCAGCTGTAGTGCAGTTCAGGGGAAGGTCTTTCAAAAATGTACTGCTTATAGAAATACCAGTAGACAGAATTTAAAACTTGGTTGACTTCTTATAAATGTGCATATGTAATGTGAAATGATATAACAGCTTCTTTTGCCTTCTGTGAAAGCTTAAGGTTGTGAGATTTTCAGGATTTGCTTTGATGGTGTTGAAAGGCCTATTATTATTTGATGAGTGCATCTAAGGGCAAAATATTACTCTTAGTCTGTGGAGATTCTCATTCATCCAGGTAGCTCATGGTAGTCAAGGTGTTCAGTTATATGCAATGTGTGAATTGGAGTTGAATTGGTCATTATGATCACAGGATTCAGAATGTTAATTGCTCTGATGGTAATTAACAGTTACACCTCCTAGGATGGAATGATCACAGGATCCAGAGAATGTTAACTGCTCTGATGACAATGAGCAGTTGACCTTACTCATATATTACTCTTCTGCTTGCCCTCTCAGAGGCACCTGTGGTTGTGGAGGAGCCTGGCCGCCAGAGGAGACTGGGCCCGAGCAACAAATCATTGCCGTTCAGAACGCCCCCTGCTATCCAGAGGAACCCCCTGCAACAGTCACAGCTCAACTCTCGGGCAAGACAGCACTGCGTCTACACCGTCCCCTTGTCTCCTTTTGCACATCCCAGCTCTGTTGCTCTACTCTTTCTGTCTCTCCCTCTCGGGCATCCCAGAGTCCCTAAACCTAAACTATGGACCCTCAAAGACTTGAGGTCTTTGACATGAATAAGCTCTCACTGTCTCTTTCTCTCTCCTCTCCCTGTTTAGTTCTGTCCCTCTTACTTACTCCCTCCTTTCCTCCCGCAATGTCTGTCTCTCTCCATCTCGTCTGTTAACCTTGTCCCTTAGACTGTGCTGTGTTTGAGTGAGGTTGGAAAGTCCTGTTAAGGTGAAAGCCTTTAGATGTGCACTCTGAGTGAGTTCACAAAGTCCTGTTTTACATTTCCTGCACTCTCTACATTTGCAGAGACACCTTGATCCCTTCTGCAGTGGAATTTAGGAGGAGATAATAAGGACTTCTGTCTGTCTCCGGGTAGTTCCACACATTTTCAGTGCTTCTCAAAAAATCTGTGTGTGTGTGTGTATATATATATATACACACACACACATACATATAATACATATAAATAATGATGTATATATATTAGCAACAAGGAGCTTTTGAGAAGCACTGAAATTGTATGTATATATATATATATATATAATGTATTACGTAAAAAGCCATCCAGTGGCTCACTCTCAGCAGTGTCCAAACCTCAAATTGAAAAATGCTCTTCTCCTACGCTCACACACTCACTCAGTCACACTCACTCACTCTCTCACTTACACACAGTCCGTCACTGTCTCACATGCACACACACTCTCTCTCTCTCACATACACATGCACATACACACACACAGGCAGGTATAATCTATAAGAAGCACGCTTTTACAGACAATGTAGGAGAAACACTTAAATGGGCCTTCTGAAGGTGATGAGGCTGGCTGTTGAATAATGGAGCAGAGAGACTGCGGGTATCTGCAGATATGCGTTACGTAATGACAGCCCCTTCCAAGGTCGAACTGTCCTTGCCCAGAACATGCCGGAACCTTGGGCGCCTGTCAGCACCCTTGGAAGCCCCTGACGCTGCGCTTCTCTGGGGGGACGCCTCTACCAGCGACAGGCAGACCCGGCTAGTTTAGACAACTCTGCCTCAGCACCACTCTTTGTGCCGCCCATCTTTTTTTTATAGCTCTTTCTTTCTTGTTTTCCTCTCTCCTTTTTCTCCTTCTTTTCTTCTTCCCTTTTTTCTCTCTTTCTCATCTTTCTTACGTATCCCATTTTGCCATTTTGAATGTTCTATGCCGCATGTAATTGTTTCATGGACAAGACAAATAGGCAGTTGATTTGCAAAAGCAGTCATTACGCAGAGACTGAGAATATCCAAGAAATTCAAGACACATACAGGTGATGCATACAAATCAGTTGCGTTCCTCTTTGTCTGCCCACCACATTCTCTCCCGGTCTCTGTCGCATGTCTGCACTCTCATCATCTTTTCCTCTGTTCCTTAATCTCGGGGGGATTATTGAGGCGTCATGTTTCGTGCGCAGTGCGTGGCGTAGGAATCCGTCTGGCAGGACTTCAGAGGGAAACTGGAGGCAGGGAGGGCATGAGAAAGATGGGCCACTCTGGGCAGGCCAGGCCAGACCGGGGTATTGGATTCTAGGATCTGTCCGCTAAATCCTCTCTCTTCCTCCCTATTCTCAACTGTTTTTGTTTGTTTCTCTGTGGAGAAAAAGCCTCTAGTATTGTGTCTGCGTGTGCGTATATTTTGGGAAACTGCTAATATTGTCCTTGGCTCCCGAGCTTCATGGCTGTTTTATCTCTCCCTAAATATTGCATTGTATTGTAGACCACTTAGGATGTTGTGTTGTTATTGATTTTCCATGCTCTTCGGTGTTCACATTATAATCTATCCTGTTTTGCGTGTGTGTGAGATAGAGTGCAAGAGAGAGAGAAACATGTGAGTTTGTATGTGTGTGGTAAGTCTTTTGTAGGGCACGTAATGTAATACGTCTGTAATGTCTAATTGAGTGTGTATGTGTGTCTAGGTTTTGGCTCAGAGTTCCAAAATCAGCTGTGGTCCTAAAATGCATCTTCTGACTCCCACTGTAAAAGGTGTGTTTGAGTCCCCCAGGATGGCCTCCACTTCCTTTCCCACCTGCAGTGCACCCCCTACCCCTGCAGTAGATAATGTGACCCCCAGCAGCATCGCTCCCCAGCAGCCCTCTCTGTCCTCTCTCCGGAGGCCCATACGCTGGGAACCCCCTCGCTCCTCCCAGGGCGAGCCCTCGACCCAGCCAACAGCCACCCCTCAATCTTGTGCCAGGCCACAGACCTCAAAGTTGGCACCAGCACACCCCAAAACCACCCAGCCTAGCCCTCAGGCCTGTCCCAAGACACCCTGTCCTGACCTTTCCTCCCCTCTGCCCCGAAGGCCTCCCCAATGGGGAATGCATCAGCAGAGGACTGCCCCTAATAGATGTCCTGTGGCTGCTACAGCAGACCCCTCTAGGCATAGCGGCCGCAAGAGGCCTTGCGGTGTCACCCAGAAACCACCAATCAGCCACCAGCCAGCACCAAGGGCCACCAATCAGAAAGAGACTGAGGCAGGACCTGAGAGGTCACAGACTAGTCTCTTTGGAGGTGCTAGAGAAGAGGAGGGAGCAGTGACCCCGGTGCCCCGGGCAGCGACCAAGTCCAAACCCAGCCTGGCACTGACCTCTGACCCCCGAGTGAGTGACTTGGGGCAGCTAAGCACAAGGGAGAGAGAGGACCACCTGGAGGAGGCTAGGATGGCCAGAGCATTAGTGCTCACGTTGGTGCTTCAGGATGGGAGCACACAGCTGGACACAGAGCAGGTGTGTTTGTGTGTTTGTTTTGAATGACTAATGACATCAAGCTACACATTGAGGATAAAAATTAATGAAAACATCAGAGGAGCTTCTATCAAATGACACCATGTACCATGTTTTTAGAATCAACACATAATTTATGTGTGTAAGAAGTTTTGGTCCAAACTGCCTTAGTTTGTGCCTCATTCGTCCCCTTGACAGGCCCTCAAAATATGAGAAATGTTTCAGTGACCTCTAGGATGCCCCTTTTAATTGTAATGATGTGCCTTCTAGCACAAGAACCCTAGTGTCCTTCCAGCTGAGGAACTTCATATGGTGTCCTTAAAACCATAACACACCAATGGTTCTTCAATCAGGCAGCAGTTGTGCATCATATAATGCCTGCCCCATGCCTGATAAGCTGTTGTGATTGGTTCCTGTTGTTTGTGATTTCTGAATGGGCTGCGAGAGGGCAGGTTATGCTGTGATTTTCATTTTAAGTAAAGTACAAGCTATTTAGATTTTATTCTACTGTGATGCATAAGTCGGAGATGCGTGCTGGCAATAACTACCCTAGTCTGCTACTCTACTGCCCACCACAGATTTGCACTGTCCAATGGATCATGTAGATGTTCATGTTGTGTGCTCCACTGGGTGCATATATGCTGTTAAAGTGTGTGTGTGTGTGTCTGTCTGTCTTTGTAAATTTCATTTTTTTATGTTAATCATGTGATAATAAAACTAGTATCCTTGTATCCTTGTCTATCTGTCTATGTGGTTAGCAAAGTTGGTCTCTGTGTGTGTCCTGCAGAAGAACAGTCCTTGTGTGTGTGGCATCTTGATTCTCGTGAAGAGAGGGCTGGACCTGTCTCGCCCACAACCTACTGAGGAGGAGAAGCTGCTCTTCCTGAGACTAGAGCAGAGGCCTGTCTGGGTCAAACAACAACCTAACCAGAACCATGAACAGTTTATCAGGTGTGTGTGTGTGTGTGTGTGTGTGTGTGTGTGTGTGTCTGTCTTTTTGTGTGAGTGGGTGTGCACATGTGTGTTAATTGGTGTTGGCCCATGATGCAGTGGGACATTACAGTGAGTGGACAAAATTCCTGACACAAATTGTGAATCACAATGCAACCAACCAACTAGTCACTCCCTAAGACAGTGAATGACAGGCATCTTGACACATGTGTGTATACAGTACTTTTACCTTTTAACTCACTCTGATACTGCACTGAACGGCATGCTCCTGGAATGCTTGATGTTTGCACTTGTCTGCAATATGATTGGTTGGTTGATCAGGTAAGATAATGACCTTTTTGATCATGTTTTGACTAACTAGCTGCCGTGTCAGTGATAAATGACGTTGGGTGTCGATGCCATGAGGCACAAATTTATCTGTGCCGTCGCTTTGTTTCGAAGGAGATTAAGTCAAATCCATTTCTTTAGGTTTTAATATCAGATTTAATTATGATGATGATTGTTATTGATTCTACCTTCCCCAGGCATAGCCAGGCCTGTATGTGTGTGTGTATGTGTGTAGGGAAAGAGAGATTAATGTTGCTCATTACTGTATTTCCCCCAGAGAGCTGCTTTTGATGGTGCTGTCAGGACAGAGGCAGGTGGTGTGTTACAAAGCCAAAGACCTGCTGCGTATCCTCCTTCAGCATTACACACACACACTTAACTGGAAACAATGTAAGATTCTGTCTCTCAAACACACACAAACTCAACTCCCGCTGAACCCACATTAATTGTTATTGAATCAGTTGTCAAGACAAGCACACTACAGTGACATTTCGAGACAGTGACGAGAGGTTATAAATTGTATACATTTTGTGTGTGTGTGTATGTACTGTGTGCTTTTTTGTTTGTGTACATTTTTGTGTGCATGTGTGTGTTTTTAGTGGGTGAGTGTGAGGTGCAGGACCCTCAGATCGCTGCATGGCTGTTGGACCCTGGTGATTCGGCCGCCTGCTTCAAGGAGCTGCTAAACAAACACTGCAGGCCCAATGCGTACTCCACAGCACACAACTTCACCCTTGCTCAAGCCCATCAGAAGGTGAGCCAGGACTCAGATACTGAATTCTATTCATTGCTATGAATTTATTCTTTTTTTTTAAGACTTTCAAGAAATATAATTTCCTCTAATTCATACTAATATTGCACCCAAGTCTGACCCTAAACTTTCAAGTGTAACATTATTTATTATTCATGTGTACTAATTTTATGTTACTCATATTAATGTTAAAGAGTGATCACTATTTGGTCTTAACTTGCTTTTATTCACAGGTCACTCAGCTTATCTCTGGTTTGAATCATCTGTATAAACTTATGGTGGAGCTGCGCTTAAAACTGCAGGTTAGTGTCCAAGACCTGTATACACAGAAACATGCCTCTCTTCTTGTTTATTTCCATTTGCACCATAAGGTACTTTTTTGTATTCCTGCCCTGAGGCTACTTTTGTATTATGTTGTTTGCTTGTTGTGATTATTTTTGTGTATGTATGTGTGTGTGTACAGACTAAAGGACTGTGGCAGCTGTATTCTCAGATGGAGACCCGGATGATTCCTGTTCTTGCAGGTTTCACACTCTCACTTCCTTTAAGACTCAAACACTGAACACTTAAGCATGAAGCACCATAGAATTGAGCACTGAGGTGCACCTTGTGCAGTTGAACCTTGGTGTGTGTGAACATTCATAAAGTTTGTATGTCTGTGTGTGTGCGTGCGTGTGTGAGTGTGTATGTGTGTGTACGCTGTGATTTTTGTTGTGTGTTATGAACTGTAGCCATGGAGACTCACAGGATCCACATGGACAGAGATGCTCTGAAGAAGACCTCAGAGATGCTGGGGGTGGGTGTGCTGTCCTGCGCTCCATTTCCGTATTGTCTCATTCTTATCACTCCTGTGTTCCTCTTATCTACTCTCACCCGCCACCCACTCCTGATTTACTGACTCACTCATGCTTCACTCACATGCTTGAGATTTTCACAATGGCAAAAGGATTTTCTCCACCAGATGCATAGATCAGTGATGGACTTGGCAGGTGAAACAAACCTGCTTGTTGTGCAGGTCATGCAAACAAACAAAATCCAGATAATGGCATTAGGTCATCATCCAGCAGAAGAGTTGTTTAAAATGCTTCAGGTCGTTGAAAGTGAACATATCCTACTTTGGTTCACAAACACATGATCACTTGTTAAAATTCTATAAGATCTTACTAGGATCTGGAGAAAAAAGTTGCTATAGCCTATAGGGTCTATAGCCCTGTTTTTCGAGGGCACCGAGTGCTGTCAATAGAAAAAAGAAAGAGAAAATTTGACACTGTGTAGACCAAGTAGCAAATTGCCAGCTAACATGAACCAAATGGTGCTCAGAAACTCACTTTCAGTTTCATTTTCCTATACCCCATTCAGTTTACATTAGCTGCCGGTTTGCTATTCTGTCTATGGAGTATACATTTTTTTAGCTCTTTTTCCTACAAACAGCACTCAGTGACCTTGATCAGCGGATTTTTAAGTTTTTTCCTTTAAAGACTTGATTTATTTGCAGAATGGTGGCTGTTAATTCCTTCCCTTATTTGACTCAGTTAATTTGCTGTTATGCACAGCACAAAATATGTCAGGGAGATTTTTGTTAGGATTTTCTATTGGCTCAACACAAATAACTGCTTCACCTCCTATTTCCCCTGTTTTTCCCACATGAGCATGGCATAACCACATGACCATCTTAATAGGGATGCAACAATGCGATATTTGGATTGAATATCGGTTCCAATTTTGAAAAAATACCTGGAGCGGGTATCAGAAAAATGAGCCGATCCATGTGCTTATCCCGGTTTCCTAAACCTACGCTCAGCTGGCTTGCAAAGAATAGACAGTACCATGTCAACTAAAATTAAATTAAATTAGATGTTAATGAAATGATCATAAAGTTAAGGTAATTTTCTGTAAGTTTTAATGAACAACCTGCAGATATTTTACCTGGATGTTTCATGTTAGCGGACTTAGCTCATGTTGAGTCTGCTTGTCAGTAATGTAGCAGCCTAATGTTAGTCTACTCACCAAAAGGATATCAAATATTGCATATTGCAAGATGCAATGGAAGATAAATAATCAGCATCTGCAGCAGCCTACTGATTTTCATAGAAACAAAATTTGTTTCACCAAAGTCCTGTAACATTAGGTTCTTTTAAGAAATTCAAAGTGACAGATGCCTATGTAGACCTAGGCCTACAAACATCAAATACAATGTAATTACACTGGCCCACACTTGTTTATTTTTCAATTACATTCTATATTCATATAGCAGGGCAATAAAAGCTGAGGAGGATGCCTATCTCCTAATGCAATGGGGATATTAGATCAGTATCAGGTTTCGACCAGTATGCAAAACCCATGGATTGCAATTGTATCAGAACTAAAAAAGTCGAATTGGTGCATTCCTACATCTTAATCTTTTTCTCTTTAAAATGTTGCGTGATTGTGCAGCGCATGCGCTTGTGTGTGCACATCATGCCTATAAAACAGCAGTGACACTGTACCACAGGCACCCAAGCAGCCCTGAATAGTGGAAAACATATCCACAGGCACCAACTGTAAGATGATTCACTATTTACTCATTCTTTAACTCGCTTGCTTACTCAACACAGCACTTGTTGCTTGTGCTTATTTTAGCTCTCCTGTTTGTCTCATACACCCAGATATGAACACAGCATTTCACACTTTCTCTCACACAGTCTTTCTGGTATGCACTCAGGCTTACATTTAATGAATAATTCAGTCCATCATGACTTCTCTACACTGCTAATTAGAATGCTGGAGAGTAGTGAGTGTGTGTGTGTGTGTGTGTGTGTGTGTGTGTGTGTGTGTGTGTGTGTGTATTTTATCTTTCCCTCTCTCAAATGCACACATACACACACATACTCATACACGCACACTCTTTTTTATTTTTCTCTCCCTCTCTCTTTTGAGTCTTTCTGAACAGTGAGCAGTCAACTGGTGCAATGCTCAGTCCTGAGTCTCCTGGCAATTAACTGCTATTGTCCATACATTAAGGGCACTCTCACAGTTTCGCTCTGTTTATTGCTGCTGTATTGTTGCTTTTTCCATCTATCAAACACACACACAAACACACATACGCATACACGCATATTTACACACACACAGTGCACTCACTTGCTCTCTCTGGTTTGGCTGTAGCATGGGAAGCCTATTGGCCTGAGGCTGAGACACTGCAGCAGGAAGGAAGATCTCTCTCTCTCCCTCTCTCTCTCTCTCACTCTTTCTCTGTCTCTGTCCGTCAGTCTGTCTCTCTCCTTCTCCCCTCTTTGGACATTTCTGTCTTTTTTGCACACACTCAGCTATGCTTTCATTGGGCTATTTATATCTCAGGAGGATGCTGTTTTTTTGTTTTTGTGTGAATCATTGTCTTAGTGTGTATGCAGTTTTTGTGGTTTCCTGTGTGAAGGAACAAAGTTGTGTATGAGTGGGAGTCAGAAAAACTGTGTGTGTGTGTGTGTGTGTGCATATGTGTGCACTCACACAGTCTGAAGGGATTAATAATGATGAGTCAGTCTGGGAAAGCACTACAAACTCCAACTGACTCTTATTTCTCCCCTAAGCTTTATACAATTGTTGTCTCAGTCTCACTCTTCCTCTGGTTCTTCCTCTGTCTCTCTCTCATTCTCATCCCAGCCCTGTGTTCTTGTCTATGCAGGTGTGTGTGTGTGTGTGTTTGTGTGTAGAGTTGTCTTAATGGCTTGTCTATTATCTGTGGCTTGCTACACATGGCACCCTGCTGTGTTCTGAAATGAGTTTTAAGATTTGTGTGTTTGTGTGTGTTAGAGGAAAACTGAATGAGAACTTGTCAATGTTAATCTCTAGAATATTGCTATGGCACATATCATAGACTCATGCTTTCTTTTTTACCTGCTAAATCTTTCAGTTTGTTTCTATAATGCCCCCCCAGACCCCCTTATCACTCTGGTATTGTACCCTTTTTCCATCCTCCCAGTCCTTTTGGAGGTCCATCAAACAACGTGTACACATACACACACTTGGTCAATTTGTCCATTTTTATTTGATAATGTGCACCCCACCCCTTCTCTCTTTGTCCTTAGCCCTAATCCAAACCCTTGTCTCATTGTCCTCTCTTTGTCTTTTTGTCTCTCTCTCTCTCTCTCTCTCACACACACAAACACACACACACACAGTCAAAACTGAAGCAGTTGGAACAGGAGGCCCATCAGGCAGCTGGTCAGCAGTTTCTGGTATCCAGCAACAACCAGCTTAGACTGGTCAGTCCACATCCCAGCCCTGGGATGCTTGAATCAGTGTGAACAATCTAGCAGTCGTTCTAAGGATATGTTGCTGTCTTGTAATATGGTGTGTGTGTATGTGTGTGCGTGCACGTTTGTCTTCTTGACAGGTTCTGTTTGAGAAGTTACGACTGCATGAGCGTTGTGAGAAGAAGAAGCTTCCTAAAACCCTTCTCAAACAACAGCAGTCAACATCTGAGGCTGTGGTAAACACACATACACACCTCCTCACTCACTTACTCACTCATTCACCCCCAATCCGCAGCAGTCAACAGCTAAATACAGACACAAGTACTCAGTCCCTTAACAATTGCAGTCAATATTAGAGACAGTTTTACTAACAAGACAATCTGAGCTTACTGAATGTGGAGCTGTATGGAATTGTATGCTTTTCATATGAATTATAGTGTCTGTGTGGGCAGTGCACCACATTGCTTGGTGTGTGTGTGTGTGTGTGTGTGTGTGTGTGTGTGTGTGTGTGTGTGTGTGTGTGTGTGTGTGTGTGTGTGTGTGTGCGTGCGCGTGCGCAGTTGAGCATGGGTGTGCATGCCAGGGTTGGTGTTCTCAGCATGAATGTATGTGTGTGTGTGCGCGCATGCACTGCTAGAGACATAGAGAACTGTGTTGAACGGAAACCTGCTGAGAATGTGAGGCTGGTTATGTAACAGTATTTCCCACACACACACACACACACACACACACACAGACCAACCCACTGAAGCATGCACACAGACATCTGCAGAAGTGTGGATTTGAGGAGCCAGCAAAATCATTGGTAAACTTAAACCACTGTGCTACACATATTCACACATATTCAAGAGTGACAGAAGCATGAAGGAAACACACAAAATTCAATCATGATTCTCCACCTCACTCTCTTTTATTCTCTATATCTGTCTATCACTGTGTCTCATTCCATCTCTGTCTTTTGTCTGCGTATCTGCGTCAAGCTACTGTATGTGCGTAGGTGTTTAATGAGTGTTATTAAAGGGTTTTTAAAATTTGGTTTCTCTCCTATACCTTTCTATCCATAGCTGTTGCAGCTTCAGGATCTGCACCCACTGCCCAAGATTATTTTGGAATACAGGCAGGTGTGTGCCAAACCATATTATGGTGTGTCTCTGTGTGTGTGTGTGTGTGTGTGTGTGTGTGTGTGTGTGTATTAATCCAGAAGTTGTGCTCCCTCAGGTGCATAAGCTCAAGTCTGCATTCGTGGATGGAATTCTGTCATGCATGAATAAGGTTAGATGTCTCTTACTCTCTCTTGCTTTGTCTCTCTCTTTCTTATTCACTCACTGACACACACACACACACACACGTTTCACACACACATTTAGCAAATCACAAATGCCACTCTACTCATGGCATCTGAGTCATGCATAAGCTCTAGATAAGGTAATCAGATGCTAGATAGGCAGGCATTCCAGTACACTGATAACTTTAACCGGGTCCTCAATGGTAATTGAGATGAAGCCTTTTTCCCTCTCACACCAGGGAGCTGTCCAAGGTACTGGACTGCAGTACCTAGTTTGTAGTTGCATCTACTGTCCACAGAGTGGCAGTGTTAGGATCTGTGTGTATGTGTCTGTGTGTGTGTGTGTGTGTGCTGCGTGCCGCACATGGGTTTATGTGTTTGCTCTGGCCCTGCCGTGGGTTTGTTTGGGTTTGTTTTGCGTTGCCATTCAAGAGGCTGCTGGGACTTGAGACAGAGCCCAGGGAAGATGCTTACGGGGGCTAGATTAGAGAGAGAGTTACAGGAGCAGAGACTTAGTTAAGTTAGGCATAGTTAATGGAAGAAAAAGGAGAATGGTGAAAATTCTTTTGGTCAGGTAGCTGTTTAAGCCTCAGACTAATTTTGAATATGTCTTGTATTTTGCTCTCTGGTCTTGAAAATTGGCTTCAGTGCTTGTGTGGGACTCTTAGTTTGTAGTGTTGTAGGCTCTTATATTTTTCACTGTTGTTTTTGTCCACTGCTGCCTTGAACAAATCGCAGCCTCATCAATCACTTCAAAAGTGGGGTGACTATGCCACCATGGTTTTGGTTTGTCTCTTATGTTGCTTGATCAAAACCGCGTCTGCACCTGTAGACAACCGCCAACTGTCAGAATTTTAGAAAAAGTCTAACCAGCATGAGGGGTTATTCTGGATAATGTAATTGGAATAAGGTGTTTATATGCACAAATACAAAGCCAGGATACTTCTGTTAAGATACTGGAGTGCATAAACACACTCTCTGTGACTCATAGACTTTTACACGCACACACACACACACACACACACACACACACACATACACAGACAGAAACTAAACCACAGGCAATCCCTCCTTTTCTTGTCTTTTAGACGTTCATTTCCTCCACATGGAACCAGACCAGTGCTGTGAGTGGCAGACTGTCAGCCAAACACCCGGTGAGTGCCCTCTTCTTTTCTTCTTCCTCTTCCTAATCATCCTTCATTTCTCCTTGTCCTCCTCTCCTCTGGTCAATAGGAACTGGCTTCACTAGGTTATTTCTGTGGGGACACGTTTGCAGGAACTTATTGAAAGCTTATAAGACTCATGATCATATACATTCAATACATTTACAAGCCATCATTTAGAACTTTGCACTCAGGATGTAAATTTCGTGTGTAAAAGACAACTTACCGGTATGGTTTCTCCTCTCTGATATCTAGTAGCTGTACCTCTAGAAGTCAATACATGAAGCTTTGCCACAGTACTTCAAAGGATAAATTATGCTTAGAATTTACATGTTTGCTTATGAAGTCCTGGTGGCTTAGCCCAGTATTTCCTGCCTACTGCCTACTATTTGTGCAGCATATTAGCATATTACCTTAGGTGCACCCACTGGAGTTCCATAGCCTTTGCTTGTTAGTCAGAATAAGACAATTTGGTCTGATTCATAGCCTACACAGGCACTGTGGATGTAAACACAGTGCACTACCCATGGGTTTGACATGTACGTCCGTAGAAATATGTGTTTCCTAGTTCTTTGTAAGGTGACACAAGTGCGAGTGTCATCCCGTGTATTCCATATTGGGGCACATTGTTCACATAGTGATTTTCTCCATGTATGTATATGACCTTACACTGTCACCTATGTGCGTAGATTTCAGAGGCTTTAAAACAGCGAGTGCACACCAAGCTGAACCTGTTTTGCTTTACACAAGGTAAAACAAAGCAATTCTACAGTCGACTTGTCTCACAGCCGGAGGCCTTGAAGTCATTTTTGAGGGCATAGGCCTTCATGTCTCTGCTCTCTCCCTTTCTCCTCTATGTCTCTGCTGCCTTTCTTTCTGCTTTACGTCTGTGTTCCACTCATTTCTCCCTTGCGTCTCCTCAGGCTTGGCCTGCTGGGGCTGAATCCCCTCCAGCACATGCACTCCCGACTGAATGTGAGACGTGCAGCTGAGAAAAGCAGGTTGATTTATTTATACCCTCAGACGAGTCTCTTCACGCTCAGCTCACCTATGTCTGAATCTGTTAACCAAGACTTATTTTAGCCTATTATTGATTCTACCTCTCACTTTATTCTCTGCCTCCCCTCACCACTCTCTTTCTCTCTCTCCCTCTATCTGCCTTATCTCCTGTCTTTTCTTCCCTCTACCTTTCTTTCTTTAATTTTTTCACTTTATTTCCTCATTTTATCTCCATCCCTCCCTCTCTCATTTCCAACACTTTGTCTCTCTCTTTCATTTCCTTTATTGTCCCTCTATTTTGGCCCTCATTTCTACCTCATTTCCCATCCCCTCTGGGGCTGTCTCTCTCTACCCCATGCTCTTCATACATCTCTCTTTCATCCTTTTACTCTGTTACTCATTTATTTCATCAGCTCTTTCCCACCCACATCTGTGATTTTACTGGTAATGGCTAACCAGCCTGGAGTTAGGGGAGGGCGAACATTCTGTGGAGTTGGGGAAAAGAAAAAAAAAGAAAAAAACAGACAGGTGAAAAATGGAAACAAAGAAGGTCAGAAAATAAGACAAAGATGATGCAAAAGAGAAGTGGTGACAGAAGGAGAAAGAAAAGAAATTTGACAGGACATAACAAAAGAAAAAGAAAAAGGGAGAAGATGAGATTATGGGGGAGGCTTGGAGAGAGAAAAGATGGGAGGCTAGAGGGATGAAGAAAGGTGTAAACTTAGCAGTCTGGGTGAGACGCTTGAGTAGATTTTGAGCAGATTTTGGGCTTAAGTGCATTCCTGCTCCATTTTACCCCAAGGTCTGTAGTGTGTGTGTATGTTTGTCTGTGTCTGTGTCTATTTCTGTGTGTATGTGTCTGTCTCCCTGTCTAATGGTTTCTACCTATTACTTTGCCAATGTATTTTCAGCTGCGTGTATGTGCATGTTAATAGAGAGAGTCTTTATTGTCCTATAAGGATATTCTTTTTCACATATCATTCAGTTCCAGAGGAAAAGGTAGCAGCATTGGTTGTAAAAGACTCACGTCTCACAGGATACAAACATGTGTACATACACGACCTCCAAGCTTTTTCCACATGTGTATGGGTGTGTATGGATGTATGTGTATGTATGTGTGTGCTATGATTTGCATATGTATATATGCCACAGTACCCCCTCCTCACTTTTACACGATTGATAAATATGGTCGGGACAGACAGTCTGAAGATGCTGCAAACAACTGCTTAACTGCTTCTCAGTAAAGTCACTACTCAGAAGTTCAGTATGCTCAAGACCGGTTCAAGGACAGCTGTTTTGTGCTGAAAGTTGACTTCGCACTGACGTGAGATGGCAAAGTAGCATATATAGTAGCCTAGTCTCACGTTATTGTTAAGATTTTGAGAGCACTTGCTGTGAATGAAAGATGTGGCATTTTTCTAAAAATGGTGGCAGGCATGTTGAACAAGAGTAGGCTACAAGGAAAAGGGCAAAGGTCAAAAAGTAGATTTGAAGCAGGGAAGAGTGTGCAGAACGTTCACATCTGGAATGTGAGTGAGGTGCGGGGGGGTTATAGACAACCTGTGGCAACTACACTCTTTCACGTTGTGAAGGAAACCGTGGAGTGCCACACTAACCTGGGGCATGTGTGACATTCTGTAACACAATGTCTGACTGCTACCACACTGTCCAGCCATAATTCTTGAATCACCCATGGATTGACTACCATGTAATGGGACAATATTTTGGAACTTTAATGATGCTTAGTTAAAACCATGGACAACTTGTAGTCTGCCATGGTTACTACTGATTGTCGTGCATGACCCCTGGCAGTTGGGTCAGCACCTTGAGTCATGGATCTGCCCAGGGTTTCCTCCTAGACTAACACAAAGGAGTTTTCCCTTGCCCCTGTTGCTCTTGGCGGAAAAGCGCCATGAGACAATACCATTGTAAAAGGCGCTGTTTAAATATAATATTCAATATATTATTCAATTGAATTAAATTTTTTTATTATATATAATACAAATCCTCCATAGAGATGTATTACAGAAGTCCTTAAAGTAAAGATGGAGGAGTTGAGAAACTGGAAGTCCTCCCATGCAATGAAAATAGCCAAATGCATTGTTGGATAGTGCATGATTTGACATTAACCTGTTTACTCTATCTATCACCATAGTAATAACCATGCCACGAATGTTGGCGCAGATGCAGCTTACTGTTTTAAATAGCAAATAGCGATCTAAGATAAGATATTTACATAATTTAAACAAGGATGCATGTACGACCCACTTATCTGGAGTTATGAAGATTTCCACATTCATTTGAATAGGGGCACGATCTTGTTAGTAAATTAAGTCAAAAAAGTAAATGAAGCTGATTTACAGAGAGTCATTTCTGTCAGCACCCTTCAGCTGTAGCTGGCAGGTATAGTGTACAAAACCACCAGCCATGGGGGTAAGATAATCAGCTCCATCAGACCATCAGCTCTCATGTTATCACTTCTGTTTCTGCATAGGCTGTGTGCTGTAACACACTGTTTTTTTAGGGCACATAATAGGGTACAAAATTAAGTTTGGAGAGACCGATCACAAGTGGTGGTGTTGTGGCTGAGGAATGGTTTTGTTTAGTTGAGAATTTATCTGTTTTTTTGTGTGACATTCCTAGCATGCAAATGGAGGGAGAAAGTTCAGATATTGGCCCCAAAAACTCTGCAGCACGTATCAACCATACATATTGGTATCGCCATTAGCCATGAAAAAAAATCAATGATCGACCTTTACTGCCGAGTGAAGGGACTTGCCCAGGAGTACTTTGATATGGTGTTAGCACAATATCAAAATTATGACAATGACAATACCGCATAAATATATTGATACCTGTTCATGCATGCATACCTAAGAAAAAGTAGTAGCTTTTGAGATTGTAATCATCAATATAAATGCCTTATTAGATATTTATTAAAGCAACAATTCCTGTATCACTTATATTGATACACTAGTCATTCACAACAACATACTATCATCATCATTTACAATCCTGTATCATTATTGCCAGTTATAATCAGACTCAATACAGTTTCTTTAAGTTCAGCATTTGTCTTGCTTGGTCTAAATTGCTTTGAAAAGTGTGTGTGTGTGTGTGTTTGCAGGGTGGTTTTGAGGGCACTGTAAGCCCCTTAGTCACAGCAGCAGCAGCTTTGTGGATTCTAAGAAGAATCTCTGAACTATTCACCCAGTCACACACAGGCATTAGACAGAAACACAGACAGAGGACACACACACACACACAGACGTAGTGTTGAGAAGGCACAGACCAGAATGTCACATAAAAGACACATCAGACATGCCAAGCATACCCAAACTAGAGACTGAAACACACACATATACACACAGTAGATAAAAAATGCACAGACCAAACAGACTGAATTTGGACAATCACTCTCTCTTACACTCATACTCACACATACACACACACACACACACGCTTAAACACACACAGACACACACCGAAAGCATAAAATTCTTTAAGTAGTTTTACAAATCTTTTTCAGTATGTGCTTGTGCAAAATTACATCTGTGGCTGGGATTTTACATTTGAAATACCAAAAAATACCAAAAAGGCTCAACATAGCTTAACACTTTGGTGGTCAGAGTGTCATGTGTGTAGGAGCTCTGATGTACAGGAATGCAAACAGTGGTCAAACTTAAAATCCCGGCTATTTTTCTTTTTAAACAAATGTTTAACATTGACAATACGTTAAGAAACAAAGAAGATCCTTGCAGAGTTAATTCTTACTCCATCAGTATGTTTGTATGAGGCATACATTGAGAGAGATCCCATTGTACCTTCTAGTCTCTCCTGCAGTGTTATCAGACTCCCATAGGAGTGATAATGGCTAGCGCCCTGGGAACTGTGGGAACTGATGTACATCGCCACTGTACATCCTGCTGGGTCTGACCGGCAGTTTTGTTTGTGTGTGTGCGTGTGAATGTTTGTGTTGGAGAAGAGGTTTGGTGTCCATGTGATGTGGACGGCCTCAGAAAAGTTTGGAGGGTGGGGTTTAATCTTGAGATTCATTGAGATTCTTTTCATGTCTTATAAACTTTTGGTGAAGTCTTCCTCTCTCCCTCCCCTCTCTTCCTGTTGTCCTTATTAGATATGAGAGGTTCTACTTCAGTGCGACTTTACTCACACACTTTCATAAACACTTGTCTTTTTCTTCCACTTCTTTCCCTGCCTCTGGCCTCTCTTCAGTCATTCTGGCAGCCTCCCTGATTCTCTGCTTGTTTCTGTTCTGTTCTATTTGCCCTCCCCACCATGTCGTTTAGGGTTAGGGGCCCTGATGGGATTCAGCCTTTCTGTTTCTTGTGATGGGCAGATGGTTTTAAAGTGTGACAGAGAAGATAATATTTGTGGATGTGGGGTAGTTTTCTATACAAGTTTTAAGTGTTCAAATGTGAGTATTTGAGAAGGTAACAGAGATTAAAGGAACTGGTGTTGACCTCCTTTATGCTTTTTTCCTCTTTTTCATATTCTTGGTGTATTTGTGTCCCCTCTTCACTATCTCTCTCATATGTAAAGCTCTATATGTGTGAGGGTTCTGCTCCAGAGAGAAGCAACCCTGACCAAGGTTATGGTCCAGTGATTTTTTTTTTGTCTTTTTTTTTCCTCCTCCCCTTCGTCCTCCTCCTCTTTCTCCACCTCTTGTTTTGTTGTTTGCTGTGCTCCTCTGGGTCGATAGCTCATCTGCCCACTTTGTCAGGCTCTGGTGGGCCACTGTTGCACACACACACTCGCATTCACACTCTCTCTGTCTTGCTCTCTCACTCTCTCGCTCTTTTTTTCATTCCCCCTCTCTCCCCTCCATCTCCTCTCATCAACTCTGTAACGATTGCTGCTCCCTCTACCTTAACCAGTCATCCATCAAGTTTGACTCGGCTTCCATTGGATGCTGAGGTGTCATACAGATTTGTCCCGTCAGAGACATGACTGTGTGAGTGTGTGTGGACTTTTGTGTGTGAGACAGTTACAGCTGATGCCTGTAAGGGCAACACATCAGACTTTCAAAAATGAATTGAACATTTGCATGAGGTCATGGTTATGGAATGTAATGCATCAGAGTCAGGGGAAATGGACAGAGTGACTGAAAGGAATTAACTCAATGGGATAAAGACATTAAGCAAAAGAGGAGTGAAATGTCCTGTGTGTTTTGTGTGGCACGTAACACAACAGGCAGTGCATCCACATTCTCTCGAAGTACCGTGTGCTTTCAGATCATTATCTCTGGGACCACTTCTCAACTCATTTGATTGTGCTCTGGCCCGCTGTCCAGTGGTTTAGAAAGAGATGGTCCAGCATACCTACATGTGATTCAGGTGACATTGATAAGCTAATCCAGACCCATTTTCAAGGCTCAGAATTTCTGTGCCTCCAGATGTATTTGTTGTTATGATCAGAAGTGATCTCAGATCATCTTGTTCTTGGGACTCTTGATGATGAGGATCAGGGAAACTTATTTCATATCAGATGTGGAGTGGAGATGTTTTGGCTTGCCAATTACTCATGTGTGTTATATTATCACCATGCACCTTAAAGGGACACCAGGCAAGATATTTCATCATGCTAATTCACTCTTTTTTTCTCTCTCTCAATCCTTGTCTCTCTGGGTTTCTTGGTATTCCAGTTCTCAGAGTGGGCTGGGGATTCCTTCCTCCCCTTCTTTTGATTTTTACTTCTTTCTGTTATCTGAACCTACTTTCTCTCTCACTGTCTATTATCTATCTCTCTCTGTCTCTCTCTATATCGCTCTCTCTCTATCGTTCTCATTCTCTATCTCTGTCTCTCCCCTGGAAACTTCCATCTTCCACCCTCTCTCTTTGTGATCCTCTTTCATGTAACAAAATATGGGCACACTTACTCACAGTATGTCTTGCTGCAGAGAAGCACTTTCATATGAGTTCATTTTGGGTAAGGGAACTCTGCAGTTGGCAAGAACATACCCCTCCCCTCTCTGTCTGTCTCTTTCTCCTTCTCTTTCTTCTCTCTCTCCCTATCCCCTCCCCCTCCTCTCTCTCTCCCCCTCTTCCCCTCTCCCCATATCTCTATCTCACACACATAAACGTCAGTATGTGTATGATCTGGATCTCACACACAGTCACTGGTAAACAAACGCCTGAGGAGTGACTATCAGAAAAGTGAAATTTCAGACACACACACACACACACATGCACTGTTGGCAATGAATCTATAGCAGGCAATCAAACCTCCTCCTCCTCCCATTTCCCCTAGTGGGAAACATTCAGCTTACCGGGCTGTTCTCTCTCTCTCTCTCTCTCTCATTCTCTTTACCATTTCTCTCTTTCTCCCTCCCTCTTTCTCTGACTCCTCATCTCACTCTCTCTCCTTGCCGCATTCCTCCTCACGTTATCACTACTCTCCTATAGTACAGCTTGTAATAATCCCCCTTCTACCTTTCTTTATGACTGTAAGAAAAACAGACACACACACACACACACACAGACACACGGATCCATATGATGTTTCACACTTTGGAACAAGATTAGTGTAGTGGAAGGTTACTACAGTAGGGAGAGGTACTCCCTCAAGGCAACAGAACTGATTTTACATACACACACACACACACACACACAGGGATGCTCTCACATGATACTGCCTGATATTCCCCTATATTCTCAGATGTGCAAATGGCACTCTGTATGTACACACACATACATACTCACACACATGCTGCAGAGGCTCTCTTAAACACACACACACACACACGCACAGTTGAGTCAAGAGCTCATGCATCACCCCTGAGAAATCCCCGTCATTAATTAATTGATTAATTGAGTTAGTGCTGTAGAGTACTATGGTCAGGTTGCATGGAGATGGGAACAACACATAGCATGCAGAAAAGACTGGAGCAAGCAGAAGGCTGCATCACTGCAGTATCACACCCCTCTAGACAAACAGCCAATCAGCAGCAAGAATGGGACCTTCTGAGCTGCTGTGGCTTTGACTTGCCTTACTACTTTCAGTGATGGATAGGAAGAAGAATAAGCTATGAGACTGAATGTCAGAGGTGAAAGAAATGTATGATAACATTAAAATTTTGATGACAGGCAGGTCTAATTGTCTGGCACTATACTGAACGTGGCAGAATGATGCAGTACAATAAACCAGGGCTCTAACTTTTCTTTTCAGCAGCACTGGAATTTTAGGAGCACTGAAAAAAATGGTGGCACTGGTAGGTTACGAACATAGAGGAGCCTGCCATTGCCAATGGGACAGCTCTACTAAATTTATAGAACATCTGCTTAGTCATAGCATCGTATTCCAGCCACCTGAAATCCTTCAATCAGTCAGGGTTCCTCCTCATTCGATCTTTAGTTTTTTCTATAGTTGTTTTTAAAAAATGTCTAATTAGCAGAGATTTTTTTTAGCTTTTTAACGTTAATGGAGCTTTTCACTCAATGTTTGACACATATTAGAAAGTTGTTTTGATGTTTGATATATTTCAGAACGTTGTTTTAGCTAATTTGATGTTTGATACATTTTGCAACTTTGCAAACACATTACGTCTTTGTGCCAGTGCTCTCTATTTTTTAGCTGTGAAAAGTTTTCTTCTGTTTTCTGTTTTTCCGTTTTGTTTTCTTAATTTGTATGCTGAAATATGTCCTCGCAAATATGAGTAAAATGGGCACTCTGTAGAGCCCTGCAATAAACACTCTGTAATATAGAATATAAGATAAGTGAATTGAAAAGATATGAGGAAGAAGAAAATAATCTCTAGAATAGAAGACTTAAAGGGGAAATCCGGTATGAATCAATCCATAGCCCTGTTGTTGGAGGTCACTGATTGCTGTCTGTAAGAAAAAAACTGTAAAATTTGATACAACATAGACTGAATAGTGAAAATAGCTAAACTGAAGTTAACTGAATGGGGCATAGCAAAATTAAACTGAAAGAGAGTTTCTGTGCCCCATTCAGTTAGCGTTAGCTGTTGAGTCGCCATTTGATGTGTGTTGTATCAGATTTTCTCATTGTTTTTCCTACCAACAGTACTCAGTGACCATGAACAACAGGACTACTCATTGATTCACACCAGATTTCTTCTTTAAGGTCTGCAGATAAATAGACAGAATGTTTCCATGGCAAGGAGGGTTAGTGATTTATATGTTGGAAAGCTCGTACGTGGAGAAAGTGAGCCAAAAATGTACAAGGGAAAGTACAACATGAGACTTGATTCACCCCATCAGACTGTAGTCTACTTTATTAATGACCTGTGAGTTTTAAAAAGCCTCACAGTGGAGAATTGTGATCAAAGTAGCCGACAGGCAAACTATATCTTGTTGGATCATCATTCACATGGGCAGTGGTAGCGTAGTGGTTAAGGAACCTGGTGCAGGTAGCCTAGTGTGCAAGTAGCCTGAAAAGTTGTGGGTTTGAATCCCAGCTGCCACCGTTGTGCCCTTGAGCAAGGCACTTAACCCTAAGTTGTTCTAGGGGAGACTGGCCCTGAACACTTGATAGTTGATGAGTTGTAAGTCGCTTTGGATAAAAGCGTCTGCTAAATGCGAAAATGTAAAGTTTTATTAGAAACTAAACTAGAAAAGCGCTTGATGGAGTGCAGACCTCCATCAAGGCCATATAGGGTCACTGACCCAATACAAATTCCAGATGATGTTCCGGATCACCACCAAAATTGAATCATCTGTTCCTTGTCTTACTTTCTCTGTCTCTCTGTAGGTGTGTGTGTGTAAGGAGTACAGTAATTATGCTCAGCCTACCATGCTGAGTGTTACAGAAAACTGGGTCACAAATTGCACATCATTGTTTATCTATGTGTGTTTGTATGCCCATCAGTCAATGTGTGTGTATGTGTGTTAGTGTGGCCACACATCATACAGAATTGTTTTGGTAGTAATACCAGTGGAAGAGACATAACAGGTGCTACACAAGCAGTGAGGACCCACAAGAGAGCATGAAGAAATGCAAACCTCAGTACATCCAAATAATGTAAACAGGTCATACATGTGGCGTATCTACACCAGCCCACATGTGCCGACAGAAACAAACCCACAGTGTCATTATTAGTCAAAGAATTAGTGAAACAAGGTTTTTCTAGAAAGAACCGGAGAAAAAAAACGGTTGTCATGCCAACATATCACTCCAGTGTGCCAAAACTGTGAAGTTCATGTTGTCTCAGAGGGGACGACTGCGTAGTCATGACAAACAGGTGGAATCCTTAGATCCTCTGAAGATTGCTGTATGTTTGAGATGCTGTCTTTTCATAGTTCAAGCTTGGCTCTGTAAAGTACTCTGAGACTTATCCTTATATTACAACGCTATTGCAAATAAATAAAATTAAACATTTACAAGGATACAGAAAGTCTTGTCTCATGCATATAGTTACTGGGTGTAAAAAAAAAATGCTGTGAAATTGTGCTTGTAGTCTTCAGCCTATTTTGTGCATAAATTGGGTGGGAGGGGTAGGAAAGGGGCGGGATAAAGTGCATATAGTGCAGTAGGGGAGGGGTGTGGGGCAAGGAAAAACATTTGTGAGTTGCTGTAGAATATCAGTTCTGATTATATAAATATATAAATTAGATTTATCATAAGTTTGTCATTAGCTTGGTGCTTGTTTGTATGTGTTTGAATGCGTTTGCTTCTGATGTGTGTGCGTGTGTGGATGCATGGATGTGCGTGTGTGTCTGTGTGTGCGTGTGTGTGTCTGCGTGTGTCAGCAGTAGCAACAGAGAGCTGACCCAAGCTGCTTTATTTTAAACCCACTCATCCATCTCTTGTTACTATGGTGGCAGGGCCATCAGTGCAGAGAACTCTCAAGCTCATCTGCATACTTGGAGTACACACACAAGTGCATGCACATACTCTCACACACACACACACACACACACACATGGGTAGGGTATGATAATGAAATGAGAAGCTCCCTCTGATGAAGCACCTGTTAAATTTTAGCCTTTCAAGGTATGAAAGATTGTGCATTTCTGATGTGTGCTTTGTCACTTCCTTGACCACCCCAGATATCTCTCCATCCTTGCCAACTTGGGAGAACTTGGTGTTATGTTGCACATGAGGATGTTTGTGGCACACCAGCGCTATTTGCAGTGTCTTATGCTAATTTACTCACTTTTTATTAGACAGACAGATGAATGGTTTGTGCAAAGTGTTGTTATGCTAATATGGCCAGTATAGGACATATTATACCTGTTATATTTTATTTGATCATGATAAATCTGATAACAACAAATTAACAAATTAAAGTTTGCCCCACAAGCAAAAGAAACATGCATGTACTGCACTCACACATACACACACACACACACTGTACTAAAGGGTTTGGTCAGTGCAGGGTGGAGATATGGCTGCCTCTGCTACAGCCACTCCCCCCCACCCCCAACAGAGTTTCTCTGCAGCCAAGTATTGGTTTCTGCTGCTTCCTTTTGCTGACACCTGTATTTTGATCAATGTTTCCCTTTCTTTGTCTCGTACCTCACACGCACACACACACATTCTTAATGCAAGAGTAACTCTGCTTACACACACACACCTTCACTTTTTTTACACACACATACTTTTTACACACACTCTCTTTATCTCTCTCTTACAGATGCACACACACACACACACACACACACGTAGTGTAACTGCAGTATACTGTCCAAGCACTGTCACTGCAGTGCTCTGTACACTTGCACCCCCCACTTCACTCTGTGTGTTTGCGTGTGTATGTGAGAATATGTGTGTGTAAACATGGGTTTTATGTATAGTTAGTTGACTTGTTGGTGGCAAGACTGTGACTGTGTGTGGGTGTGTGTGACTGTTTTTGTGTGTGACTGTTTGTGTGGCCTGTAGCAGCATATGCTCAGGAGGAGAGATGCCTGCAGGGCGTGGCTCGACCTTCTGTTGGCCTGGCAACAATTCCTCTATGTGTGTGTGTGTGTGTGTGTGTGTGCTGGATAATAGAGGGCAGGGTGTTACTTCATATATTACTTCAATATAGGACAGGGTGTTACTTCATAAGTTATTGTATAGTGAATGTTTGTTCTTTCGTTTGGTCTGCTGGAGGCATTTCTGTGTGTGTGTGTGTGTGCGTGTGTGTGTGTGTGTGTGTGTGTGTGTGTGTGTTGCATTTGCTTGGCAGGAGTGTGTGCCTGTGTGTGTTTGGTTGATCAGATTACATGGTGTCAAAGAGGCTTTCACTGGAGCTCAGTGCATTCTGGTAGAACAACCATGCATCACAGATTTTATACTGGACACACACACACATACACACACACACACTCACACACACAAAGTGAACAAACCCCTTCATCATCCATACACTTTTCTTTCTTCCTCTTTCCCCCCCTTTTTTTTTTTTTGTGCTGAGGTCCCATGCCAGGTGGGTTTGCCCAGTCAGGACTATTCCAGTTCAGCTGATCAAATATTTATTAGAGAGAGAGAAAAAGGGCAGAGGCAGTAAAGTGCTTTAGTGATAACTCATTGGCACTCACACTTTCCAGAGAAACTGAGAAGCATATTCTGTAACAGAAACTGAGATTGTCTATTGTATGTGTGTGTGTGTGTGTGTGTGTGTGTGTGTGTGTGTGTGTGTGTGTGATTATATGTATGTGAAGAAAGGGGGGAGAGTGCAACGTAGTGCATTTGCCCATTGTTTCTTTTCTCATTGTGTTTCCTCCACACAATCCATATTTCTGCACATCCACATTAACCTTTTCTTTTTAAAACGACCTCTGTCCAAACAACTGTTTTAAATCTGTATCAGTAATGATCTCTGTTCATATGTTACCTTGTGGTGAGGAAAAGGGACTGGAAGCAGTGATGATGGATCAGAATGGCAATGATTTATTTAACTTGGCAACGGGCCAATGCCAGTCAGGAGAAAAATGCATAATACAGTACAACACAATAGAAAAAAACTGCAAAGATTTTTAAAGGCACTTTTAGTATTATGGTTTTGACAGAACATGGACAAACATGGTATTATTGAAATAATTTGTACAATGTTCATGTGACCTCTACAGATGAATACAGCAATCCTCAAATTTTATGTCATCTACTTCCTAAAATATATGATCTTCATTGGTGTTATGGATGTGACAAAAAAGTCAGTCACTAGGTTTACAATAAAAAAAAAAAAAATCTTCAACAATTTTAAATACATTATTGAATAAATTCAATAATCACCAGGTTTAGAATGAAAAATAATAATTCAGTACAGACATAAATACCCATAAATAACTGTAAACCCCAGTCACCCTATGCCCCACACACTTGACCTTGACCTTTCATTTGCCATCATAAACAGGGACGTGTAGCTCATGCGGAGTCAGATGATCATAAACAGGCGCGGAAACCTTGAGATTCACTCTTCACATTATCATCTTGGTAAAAGGTCATCCAAACATCCCAGCATCATTATGACAGCACATGAATACAGCTCACTATCCTGCTCATCACATTCCTATGCATCAATGGAGGAACTCTTATGTGAATTAGGCCTTCTGTCTAATAAAAGAAACTTTTCTGCTCCAGAACAGAGACATTGGAATAGATAATCTTGAGAAACTTTGTAAACAAAGGATTCAGGATTCTGTTGATTTCAAGTTAAGTGATACAATCCTGTTTCTCAGTTTGTGGATATGTAATACATACTGTAGTATAATTTTATTAACATGTTCTAATCAGCTGAATTTAGTTTAATTTGTTTTTTTCAATGGTGTATAGTTCTTACTTGTCTCTTCTTCGAGGTGGATCTTGGTCCCACTATGTCCAGTTGGCCTCGACTTTGTCCTCTAAGAGGATGTCGGTACTACACACTACACAGGCCATTCAGCCAGGAACACATCTGCACCCCCCACACACACGCGCACGCGCACATGCACACACACACACACACACACTAGCATGCATGCCCTCTCAAGCCTCTCATCTTCATCTGGATCAATAAGACATTCCTAAAGTTGCATACTGCACACACTGATACACACACACAGCTCACACTGCAGGCATACAGATTCAAGCATTTACACACAGACACACATTCAGTCACTGAAATACATACTGTATGTTCTGTTTACCTGTATAGGTTTGTGTTCAGTTTTGTATCTCCACGCGCAAGTTTTATGTGTCGATCGATCCGAACATTTCCTGTTATTTATAGGAGCAGATTTCAGTCTCTCGCTCTTGCTCCCTCTTTCTCTCTCTCTCTCTCTCTCTCACACACACACATACACAAACACACACATACACACACTGTGTCACTTCTTTGCCTTGTTCCCTGCTCTCCTTCCTTTGAACCCTCCACTGTCACACACATAGTGTAGTGACTATTTCAATTCAAATTTCAGTTCAGTTCAAAGATGGGGTCTTCTGACACACACTCCAAGAGTTGGAAAGAAATCAAAAGGCGTAGATTTTTTCAACAGTCTGGTTGAAATTCAGAAGTGAAATAAAGGCTGAGCCAAAATAAAATGGCAATAAACGTGAGTTTGTAATGCGAACACTGAGGTGAAGAATGATGCTTCCTCTCTGCTACCAAACCTCTCATACACCAAATCAAACCAACTAATTAAAACCTTCATATTTGCGCCCTAGTGACGCATGTCTGAGGAGGAGATGTGTGTTCAAAGTGCACCATTAGGTAAGTAGTAGGTAAATACAAGAGCTGCAGACTACATCAAAACTAAATACATGCTCACAATTTTTGGGCCCACTTTTGCTGTTTCTCTCTATCAGTGAGAGATATTCAGTTGCTGTTATTGAGTGAGTGTGAGTGGCCCACAGTTACGAAAGTACAAAGTACCACAGGGTGTCTGCTCCTGTTCTCACAAAATATGCTATTTAGCAATATGAATATGAGTGATAGATATAATCAGTTTTACCTCAAATCCTTTATGCAAGTTTTTGAGTTGGCGCAAACATGCACTGCAGCATAGTTAATGTGACAGAGAAGTACTAGGAAAGCTTTGTCATCAGATATATGAAGTCAGATATCAGATATATGAAGTCACACATTTATTAATCAATTAGTTAATTACGGTAAGTGTGATGTTAGTGTGAAATATTGACAGTTGACAAGTGTCTTAAATGTCATAAACGTGTACACTGAATAAGTTTGAATAGTGAATTAAATAAACTGAACATTAAATTGTTAGCAACAGTGTTTTTGATACAAAGGTAGCATTCTTTCTCTTTAATGACATACTCCTTGGTATGGCCTGATTAAAAAACAAAACAATAGGTGACCACAGTTGTTAAGTAAGCCTGTTTGCAATTTAGATTTGGCCTTATTGGAATATCTCCATGCATGCCTTAGAGAATATTTCATTACTGCTTGGATCTACTCATGAACAGTAGTAGCTTTTTAGTCGCTTTGGGCTGTCAAGGCTTTTTCTTGTAGGGGTATGTAATACTTACACTCCCCAGCAGAGGAGAGAAACACAGCGTTCAAATGTAATACTTTACAAATTAGTTCCCTTTCTCAACAGTATAATTGCTCAATAATGTGATTGATGCAATTGACTGTACCCTTGTGCGCCAAAAGCCACCATCTGTAAACACAGAAGTCAACCGTAAAAAATTCCATTCCATTTATGTGCAAATTATTTGTGATGCCACCCTATTCCCTCTAAACATGCTTGTGTAGTGGCACATACATAACTCTTTTATTTCAGAACAGTAGCGTGACGATGTGGCTGCAAGAGGGCATGTTGCGAGGCTGAAGTCACCTCCTTGGTGAGAAATTCCCCTTTTTAATATTACCATTATTACCTGTCAATCGATTCAAAAAATAATCACAATAGAAAACAATTAATCACAGTTAATCACACATTTAAAGTTCCAGAATTCTCCTTTAATTTTTTAGAAAAAAAAAAGAATGTCACACATTACTGCAGGCTTCAGCAAAGTAGCGTTCCTCAGGTTCCTACACACCCAACGTAAAAGAGTGTAGTTGCCACAGGTCGTCTATGACAGTGATACCCAGGGATGTCTGACCCCATGATTTTTTAACACCCCCCTATGATCCAAAAAAGGCAGCCAAAAAACCTTATCCACGACGCCGGGGGCGAGTTATAAGCAACAGCGCATTCAAGCAACTAGAACCCAAAGGCCCTTTATAGAATTGCTTCTAGTTCTAATTAGATGGTCATACTGAATTCACATGTCTGCACAAGATGTGCACATATAACAATGCATTGACATTGCCTTGCCACCTTATGTGATTCATAGGGCACCCTGTGTTATAGGACAATAGTCACACCACGCATAACACACAATTTAACCCTCAGCCAATCATGGCATATTATGCCACTCCACTCCAGACTTGTCTTGTTAGATAACCATTTACTTTTTTTTGGAGCCAGGGAATATTACTAGTTAAAAGAGCTGCCAGGCTCATGCTCACCCACACATAACAGTCTCATGTTTCCTATTAAAAGGTAGTAGCAGAGAGAAACACATTCCGCAGGAGAAAGACTAAGGTCACACATGTTGCATTAGTAATTCAAGAATCAAGAAATAACTAAATAAGATAGTAACATGAGGTCAAGAATACCCACACAGGTGTATATCAATAATACGTTAGGGTGTTAGGGTAAGGTAAACCTTCACTTCTAAATACAGAATGTATTAATGTAAGGCCTCCATGATTAATAGTGTTAATGTACATAGTTTTTCCCACACCCCCACCACACTCACATCCCCGGCACACAAGTGCTGCACACTCCCTCTTGCTTCGTGCTTTGGACTTTTCCTTGTACTCTCTTTCAATGTGTCCGCTGTTTTTAAAATGTAATTATGAAGCATCTACAACCGTCATTATGCAGCTTGTATTCTGCTGCTTGTATTTATGTCAAAGAGAAACTCTTTCATCCCTGGACAGAGTTCTCTAAACCCTAACAAGAATTTGACAATTTTAGGCTACTTTGCCATCTCACGTTAGTTTATCTGTCAACCTTCAAAAACACGAACAGTCTTTGAACCGGTCATGTGCATATTGAACTTCTTATAGTGATTTGTTTACTTTACGTTACCTTAGAAGAGACCAAAGATTCCATTTACTGCAAGTTAGGCAGTAGTTTGCAGCAGCTGCAAACCATGTTTAAGGTCAGTTGTGTGTCAAAGCCTATTGGCTGATTTATGGTTCTGTTTTGACTCAACGCAAGGGGCACAGTGTTACCTTGTCGCCGCTGTTTTCCAGTTCCTCCTAATGGTTCTGTGTTGTGCGTCCACGTTCATGTAGCACAATTCACTAAATTGCTTTGAGTGGAACTATCTACTGTTTGACCATGCAGTGGAGTCTAGCATGTCCATGCTTTAATTTTTTTAACACTACTGTTAAAAGAGACACTGCATATTTCAGCAACCTCATTGTTGTTACAAATATATCAGAACTATTTACAAGGTTTTTGATCAGGTGATGGTCCTCGATCTTAAGAGTTCTCTTTTAATGCAATAAGAGAAAAAAATATATTTCTGACATTGACTGAGGTTTCAACTCTGAGCAGTCTAATCTGCTGCTTCTTCAAATGAGCATGACGGAACTGTTCGGACGAAGTTGTTATTTCTCGCTTCTCCTCTCAACAAAACAGTCTGTAAATTATTCTGGTGTGTGGTAGTTTTATCAGGAAGTGCTATTTAATTCACTTTTCCACTCTCCTCTTCTCTTTCTGACTTATTAGAAAGGCCCCCCTGTCTCTCCCAACTTTTCAGGATGAAATATTTCTCCTCCTCCTCTCTTTTTTTTTAAAAAACACTACTGCATGTCAAAACATTTGCAGTTCACAAGCAAGAAACACAGTAGTTCATTGCATTATTGCACTCTATATCAGGCTTATAACAGTTTTTTCAGAATGAACATGGCTGTTGCTTGTCCCATAACCACAGTTAATGTTTGTAAGGTTGATTAACATCCATATTCTTGAAAAAGGTAGCTAATCTGTCGAGGTAAGCCATCATGATGGTGCATTCGTTAATTATTTTGTCGCTCAGTAGGTTAGAAATTAAAACGTTATTGTGCTTTCGTTTCAGTCAGATTGCAGAGATATGGTAGCTGATGGCATGATTTTACTACAATGGTGCCATGCGTTTGCGTTATCTGATATCATTGTTAGTTTTAATATAAAAATCAAAATATAACCTATTGGAGGAAACGAAAGCAAATAGGCATGTGTAGTGTGTGCGAGTGAGATATTGAGTTTCTGCTTGAGTCCTGTTTCTCATAATCTTCTTTTACTTTCACTATGCTCACAGCGTTACACTGCAGAAGGACATGCTCGGTATTCATTTTATAGCTTACTTTGTGCTCCCTCTGTCGAGCAGATTAATGTGACAGTGTATTTTCACTTGCTGAACAGTAGACAAATTCAACACTCCAAATTGGCAGAGTAGCTGCTATAATTCATTTGCCAAAACAAAAACTGACACATCATTGCCGCTTGGTAGGTGCTAATTTTGAGCCCTGAGTTCTTTTTGCAGCATTCTGTCCATCTTCACAGCAAGCATTGCAGCCATAAGCTCCTTTTTTGGAGCTACTCTAGATGTGTGTGAAACTACTCTATATTTTCTGAGTGTGAGGACATCATTAAACATTTCCTGTTTTATCTGTATGTCTGAAATTACTTAACTGTTGACAGCCACCTGAAAGGTGAAGGTGTCTTTCTGGATGTCCCACTGGATCCCTAATAAAGTGGTGTTTTTTCAATCCAGTTGCTCCATGAGTGCGGCTCGGTGACTTTCGTGAATGGTTTCTAGGACTTAACACCTGTTACCCACCCAATTGAGTAAACCCACCTTGGCTTTCCTGAGTTCTCTTGTGAGATGGATTGCTACTTTCACAGAGGTGACGGACTTGAGGCAATCATCATCATAAAAGCTGCATGTAATTGTGTCAAATCTGTCTGTGCTTTACTGATTCAAATTGTCTACCACTGTTTGGTAGGTGAATGTTTATCCCATAAACTTCTAGTGGCTGGCTTGTATTCCCTTGTGGCCACCACAGAAATCTGATTTGATTTACTTGTTTACTTGATGACTTAGCCCTGGGGCTCAGGATGTATCTGGTTAGCTCAAATGTTTTAACCGGGAGAAAGAAATTATTTCTATGCGACACATTGAGTTTTACAACATTGATGTTGGAAGTTTAGTGCTATACCACTAGCCCACATACAAGAAACAAGCCAGTTGACCTGTGCCTAAGGCCTGCCCATCGAATGCAGATAAAGAAGATCCACACTGATCCACAGAATTCTCAGAATGATCCACACTCGGACAGAATTCGGACATTGGTTAGTGGTCACATTATATGGACTGTATTGATTTAACAATGATGTGTTGCATACTTTGTCGGTTTCATTTGATCTCTTTGTGAATTACGTTAAATTTAATTAAATTCCTGCTGTGGGCATCTAGGAAGGGCCTCTATGGTGGAGAGTCGGTCCTTGCACGGGCCTCCTGTAGTGTTGGTTGCAGTCCACTCAGGCAGTAAGAGGAGTCCTCAGGCGGGTGAGAGGAGTCCGCCGAGTGTTCGGGCCATGGCATTTTGTATTAGCTATAGTTTTTTAATACAGGTATTGCTACACCCAGAGAACAGAGAATTGCAATGATCGAGCCTGGAATAAATAAATGCATGTATTAATTTTTCAGCATCTTCAAAGGATAAAAAGATGTTTTTGAAATGTGTTTTACATGACTATTTAGAGAGAGGTCCTGGTCAATAATTACCCCAAGGTCTTTAACTTTTGTGTTACATGACAGTGAAAGGGCACTGAGTAAGTTTTGGTGAAGAGGCAGAATGTTGTTCAGCTGTTTAGGACAGATCATTGTAACTTTAAACATAGGAAATTATTAGTCATCCAGGTTTTAACATCTTGGAGGCAGGCATCAAGTGTAGTTATTGTCATATAGTCATTTGGCTTCATGGAAAGGTAAAGCTGGGTATCATCAGCATAGGAGTGGAAAGTAATGCCATGTTTCCTTATAACAGATCCTAAAGATAACATGTACAGGGAGAACAACAGGGGACCTAGCACTGAGCCTTGGGGTACACCAAACTTTACTTTGGTGTGGGATGATGACTCATTATGAGCATGTACAAACTAGTAGAGACCAGAGAGGTATGTTTTGAACCAAGCTAATGCAGACTCTTTGATGCCAACCATGGTCAATAGTGTCAGCAGCACTAAGATCCAGTAAGATTAATATTGATATATATATATATCCATTATCAGATGAGATAAGGAGGTCATTGAAGACTTTAACTAGGGCTGATTCTGTACTATTCTGTACTGTACTAGCTCTAAAGCCTGACTGGAAGGTTTCCTGGATATTATTTTTTTATTTAAGAAGCTACAGATTTGCTTAGACACTATTTTTTCAAGTATTTTTGATACAATTGGGAGGTTAGATATGGGTCGGTAGTTAGCCACAACATCATGATCAAGGTTAGGTTTTTTAACAGATGGTTTAATAACAGATGTCTTGAAGGATTTTGGGACATGCCCAGCTATGAGTGAGTTATTTATAATTTTAAGAATCGTCTCAGCCAATAGAGGGAGAGCAACCTTAAGAAGATCTGTTGGGATAGGATCTTGTAAGCATGTTGAGGCTTTAGCTGAGGAGATCAAAGATGTCATTTCTGATATATTGGTGGGTGTGAATGAATCAAGGTATGCTACAGGTTGACTAGAGCTAGCTGTAACCATTACATGTGGTCCAACTGGATTTGAGGTTACAAGGGAGTTGTTTATTTTAAGTCTAATAGATTCAATTTTGTCATTAAAAAAGTCCATGAAGCCATTGCTGCTTAGAGTTATTGGAATGGAGCGGGTCACCTCATTCCTACTTTTTGTTAGACAGGATATAGTGTTAAATAGGAATTTGGGATTATTCTTATTATTGTGTATAAGTGAGGATATATGCTGATTTGGCATTGTTAAGTACTGCCTTGTACTCTTTTAAGCTATCTTTCCAAGCAAGGTGGAACACTTTGAGTTTAGTGGCATACCATTTCTTTTCAAGTCTACGCGCAGCTTGTTTCAGATGAACACACACTTATGGGGAGGACAGAACACTAATGGACTGTGGTTTTGCCCAGAGCCAGAGAATGATGCGCATCCATGCACGTTTTTTCCCCCTAACAGAGAATCAAATGCCCATCCATGACATAGCTTTGTGCCGTCCTTATCTCCATTAGTAACATGGGACCTAATTGGCTAAATAAAATGGTGACAGAAATGAGCCCCATGTTCAATTTTGGCTGAATTCACTAGCCTAGCATTTCCCATTGAAATGAATGGGGACAGGATGTATGTATGTATAAGAAGACAGGCCTCACTGTCCACATCATGCTTTACTCTGATCATGCTCACTCACTTTACTATGGTTGACTCTCTCTTTGCGTCTGTCAGCTATTGGTGTCATATTGGTGATCCTGCCATCCATTGGTTCCACTCATACACCTCCAACAGTTTGTCACACTAGGCCCACACAAATCATCCACCTCCCCCTGTTACTTGTGGTGTCCTCCAGGGTTCTGTTCTTGGGCTCCTCTTCCTTATATACATCATGCCTCTTGGCCAAATTATCTGTAAACAAGGTCTTTATTTCCCCTGCTACGCTGATGACATCCAACTTTATCTCACTAGCCCCTGCCGCTCTGCACCCCCTTTACACCAAATCAAACCAACTAACAACCTGCATATTTACACCCTAGTGACACATGTCTTAGGAGGAGTTATGTTGCATGTTCATGGCACACCAACCGGTAAGTAAAAGGCAAGTACAAGAGCTGCAGGCTAGATCAAAGGTAAGTAAATTCTTACAATATATCATGACTGTCGTGGCCTAGGGAAAGCCACAACAATAAAAGGGAGGCGAGGTGCACCAAATACGTAAATTATTTATTTTACCAAAAAGTCAAAAACAGGTTAGGATGAAACAGTCAGTAATCATCGTGTTGCGAAGTGGAAGTGAGATGTGCTGCGTGTGTTTTGTGTGGTAAAAAAACAAAAAGAGATTTCATGGAGGCATCTCCTTAAAACATCAGGGCACACCTGCGCGCCAGTGTAACACCTCAGTCATAATTAAGGAACTCCACCCACAATCGTGAAAAACATGAAGGCAGTGTAATAAGTATATTCTTGAAGTCTTTAAGATCATCTTCAGTGAACACAAATATGGCTCCAGCACAGAGAGAGGCACACACATGCTGGTGTTATGCATGTAACCGTGGTGATGAGCAGCAGTGATTCATGTCTGTTCTTTTCATGTTGGGTCAGGTGTGTGAAAATGGGGGGGTAATCTTCTGCTTTGTGTCTCCTGTGACACACCTGTCAAATCATGACCACCTGAGGAGATGCGCGTGAGAGAGAGAGAGATCAACGTACATGCACATGATTGTGGGAATGTTGGCGGGCGAGTGTTTCTGTATACAATTTGCATTTCACATGTGTAGGAATAGGTAAGACGTGTGTGTGCGTGTGTGTGTGCTTCTAAGTGTTAAAGGTGAACTGATGAGCTGAGAGGAGGATGGCAGTGAAGGTGACCTTCCGCTAAGTGATAGCCCACTGTAACGCACACACAAATCCATACACACATACACAGGCAGACCTAGGCTTAAAGGCAAATACATAAACACACGCAGACACTCATGTGACACGGCACAGAGACGGTAAACAAACAGACAGAAAATGGCACTCAGAGGAGATGAATAATGAGGGTCAAAATCAAATTATTTTCACAGGGCCTCAAAAGTGTGTATGTTTGTGTTAGAGACATATCTAGCACACATCTGAGAAACTGACTTGCTAAATACAGTGCAATGCAACAGATCCCTCTCACAATACATCACCCTCTGTGTTGACTATTGCTGTGCAAACCTATGGACATAACAAATCAAGCTGTCATCAGTCAGTCAGCTAGAGGCAAGTGGAAGACAGCTGTAATGGCATGAACTTGATCTCTGTATGCACCACTAACACCCAGCATGACGCTGGAGACATGCAGATATGGTCTCCTGTGTGCTCCCTTTTTCCCTTTTTCAGAAATGTCTCTAGACATCTAATCCCCCCCCCCCCCTCTCCTTTCTCTCCATCTGTCTGTTAGGATCCCTGGCTAGGAAGACATGTTGCCCATGATCGACGCTGGCATTAGCAACATAAATATAATTTTAAAACACTCAAAATGTTTTGGGTTTTATTCATTATTCTTTCACTTTATAACTACCATTGTTGTAAAAGATGACATGATCATGTTGAATCTACTCAAGCTGTTGCTGCACATAGACACCACCAATCAACCAGGGGATATCACGTTTTACCTAGAGAGCATTGAGACGCAAAATCATTGGCAACTTACCTAAAGGTTCTGCAAATGAAGGGATTTTTAAAAAATTGTAATAAAAAAGAAAGTATTTTGAGTGTTTTTAAATCCTAAATGTAGATGACACTAACATTTAAAGTCAACATGTTTTACTGGCAGGGATCCTTTGAACATTACCCTAAATCTGTCTAGTCTGGCTGCCTGGTAACACGGTGGGAGAAATGTGGCTAAATTTAACCCTGTCCTGATCCATACAAGCTTTTAGTTGGTGTGCATTTGTGTGTGTGCGTTTGTGGCCATCTTAACACCTGTCTGAAATTCCCTTCATCATCATTCATTACTCCCATCACTTTTTTTTTGTATTTCTGTGTCCTCAAGAATTTCCAGGCACTGCCAAAACAACCCCTGCAGATCACCAAGAAGCAATATGTCCATGGTAAGACTATTTACAAATATGTCTGACTATTTACAAATGTGTCGGTGTCTGCCACATACACACAATTCTTACTCATTCACACACATGGAAAGCACACACAGACACGCACACACACACTCATCCCAGGCCTCCCGGTGTGGCGTCATTGGCTATAATTGTAACTTGGCTCATGGAAACAGTTGCCAAAGAAGAATTATCAGCCATGTCAGCAGTTCTCTCTGGGCTTCCCAGCTGAGTGGGTAAATATACTGTAAATGCATATTATTATTTCTCTGTTTAGCCATTCCATCCACGTTGAAACAGTGTACTTCCACATCAAAAAAAACTATTTCTGAGGTCAATACATTTGAAATTCCGGTGTTCTGGATGTGACAGAGATCATGAGCAAACAAGTATTATTTAAATATGTTGTAATTTTTTTCAGCTGACCATTACAGCTGAATAATCCTCAAAATTAATCATTTGCATTAAAAAAATACTGGGAATTTTATTGGGGAATATTATTTTATATAGGGATGTCATAAGATTGCTAACATAAAATTGCCATGACATTGATGTTAGGGGGAAAAAAATACAGTCAACATTTTGATGACAGTACACCACTGTAGTGTGTGTGGTGTGTTAAGAGAAGTGCTCCCCTGCTCACACTGCATATATGAGCGTGTATATCACTGTCTGTCAGTGTGTGTGTGTGTGTGTTAGAGAGAGAGAGAGAGCTCCCTGCTGTCCCCTCCTGACTTCGGTCATGACTGTCTCTTCATAGTTTGTGGCCGTTGTGGTCTCTGGTCTTTACAGTTTCCTTCCATCACATATGCGACTGTTCTCATCTTTCATGTTTGTTTGCTTGTATGTGTATGTTTGTATGTGTGTGTGTGCCAGCAGGGAAGTCAGTTGCCCATGTATCTGTTTTGTTTAGTAGCCACACAACTGTCTTTCACTGTGGCTTCAAAATACCCCCTCCTCCCCCCTCCACTAATACTGACTGTAACCCCTAATAAGGGATGAGATCAAAGTCTTCAAAAGACTTTACTCTGCACTGAACACTGCATGAAATTCTCTGATCATTTTCAGTAGAAATGTGTACATTTCTTGGTAGCGTATGCCAGGGGTTCTCAAACTTTATTGACCCCTCATGGAGCGGAATGTTTTTTTAAGGACCCCTCATAATCGCAACAAGAATTTAACCATAAAGGATTATAGCCATTGGCTGTTTCAGATGTCTTATTCTATATACACATTTTGCCAATACCACAACAGTTTCAAATAGGCATGTTATTGCATTTGGCAAAACTTGGCAAAAGGATTGATTTTTTTGTCAAACCTAGGCCTACTGTGTTAACAAATACACATAACTAATAATAGCTAATATTCATTGTGCTTGCAGTAAATATTACTGCCTAAAGAAAGTGTTTTGATAGATTGATATAATGTATCATGTAGGCCAATTTGTCACTAAAGTTATTCTGGTGGGAGTAATGAGAACAATGCTATTGAGCTCTATAGTGATCTGTAGTCTTTTCCCCCCATAACAAGGTTACACTTAGCAAAATATGTAGTATAGCAAAATTGATATTTATACTATAGCAAATTTTTTCGCGGACTCCCTGGCAACCTGCTGCGGATTCCTGGGGGTCCTTGGACCCCAGTTTGAGAACCAATGGTGTATGCCACCTAGTCCTGTGTTATCCATGAGGTGAGGCTGCTTAAGCCCCTAGCAGTGTGTGGCTGAGGGGTTATACTCTTGACTGACTGACAGTTGTGGTCTGTGATGCTTTTATCGGCTGTTTCAGGAAAGGAAGTGGAGCTTGTAACTGTACACCCTCGCACCATGTTCATTCCCCGGCAAGGCTGGACCTTTCTGTCTGCAGGTTGGTGTTTGTGTTTGTGTTTGTGTGTGTGTGTATCTGTGTGCTGTGCCACCCTAGTCAGCACATCATACTGTTTAATTTGTTGATTTGACAATTATGTATGAATTGTATAATGTCTCTATGCACGTGTGCTTCCTGCATTCCTTTGCACGCAAGTAATGTTGTCTTAATATTGTGTTCATGTATATCTAGGTTTTAACAATGTTTCTGTCATTGTCAGTGTATAATTAATTTCTGCCATGCAGGGCTAATTTTTGGTAGGCTTAATTGTTTTGACTTCACCGGTGTTGGCGGAAGCTATGTGTTTGTCCATTTAAATGCCTGTGTGTAATGTGGAAATTCTATTGTGTTTTTATAGATATAACAGGAAGGAGGCTGGTGTGAGCCTTGCTGTTTCTTTCTC
This sequence comes from Tenualosa thibaudeaui, assembly GCA_027481765.1. Lineage (NCBI taxonomy): Eukaryota > Metazoa > Chordata > Actinopteri > Clupeiformes > Clupeidae > Tenualosa > Tenualosa thibaudeaui. The sequence goes on along the minus strand of JAIFZK010000136.1, from coordinate 2,112,401 downwards.
TGCTTGTGTCGGCATAGTGTTGAGTGGCTTTTGACTGTTAAATATTTTTGTTTGTGTTTTGTGTTTCTCTGTAACTTTCCTTATAGCATGTGTACATTTGTGCACAGTATGCATATGTTTTCCTCCGTTTGTGTCTGTGTCCGTGTCCATTGTGTCATTTGCAGAGTTGAATTAGTAGTGTTAGGAGTCCCCCCCCTTAGGAAGGCTAAGTGGTAAACTGGCATATATTTGTCTCTTCCTGTTGCCATAGGCAAAGTTAGTGCTTTGCCATTTTAGACCGCTGATGTGTTGTGTGTTTGTGCGGGGCAAGTTTGTCTATGTGCATGTTTGTGTATGTGTGTTAGAGGGGAAGGTTAGGTAATGGGTTGAAACAGGGGCAGTTAAACCTGTGTCTAAAGCCAGCTCTGTCACTCTGGAAACAGACTGCCCTGTCCTGAGCTCAACTGGTCTGCTGGACACAACCCAGTTCCATGTCCTCCCTCTTTCTGTCTGTGTGGCTGTGTCTGTGTCTGTGTGTGTGGCTGTGTCTGTTGCTGTGGCTGTGTCTGTGTGTCTGTGGCTGAGAGCATAGGCATTTGACCCAAAAATGAAGCGGTCCTTTGAACAGGGGCTATCTCCAGTAACCTTGCCTGAAGTGGCTGAAGGGTACTTATGGTGTATGCATGATGTGTGTGTGTGTGTGTGTCTCTGTGTGTCTGTGTGTGAGAATGTGTGTTTTGGCTTATGTGTGTTTGGTCTGTGTTAGTGTGTATGTGTGTGCGTCGCAGTGGTTGTCTTGTCAAATCCGATAAGAGGAGATGCCCTGCTGCTTCCTGCAGTGCTGTACCAGTGTGAGATGGAGAAATAGGACAGTGTGTGTGTGTGTGTGTGTGTTTGTGTGTCTGCCTGTCTGCCTACCAAATCGTCATCTTTATTTATTAATATGAACAAACACAGACACATGACACATAGATCTAGACTCCCCCTAACACAGTCCATCAGGCAGTTTGAATAGATCAGTCCCGACTTACTCTCCCATCTTCAGCTCTCAGAAAATGAATGGGCCAGTGTAACAACAAACAAACAAACAACATTATTTGCAGTTTTTCATTCTAATGAATTATTACTGATATTTACTCTTGATGAAAACCACCCTACACTGAATTGGCATGAAATAGTTCTTCTGTCTGAGCAATATGTATTAGGGCACACGTTTGGCAGCTGGATGAACATGATGGATGTACATCACTGAACTCTATGACACATGTACTATATTACAACCAGTTGCCACATTAACAGCACTGTTAATCTATTAACAATACAAAAGATTGGTACACTGACACCATTAACCTCACCCCTATTAAGTGTGTGTATGTGTTTGTGTGTCCACATGCATAACACTACTTCAAATTCAAATTTTTCAAAATTTTAGAAAAGGCTGAGGGTCACCAATGTACCACCCGTGTGGCCCAAACAAGGCAACAGCAGCCTGCTGCTTCACTGCCTGCAGTCTTATGAGTCACTTACCATCACAGGCATCAAGGTTCTGGCTAGGACCGTAGCTAGTTATTTATGAAAACACTGCTGTTTGTTTATAGTCTGGTGGGAAATTGTTGCCAACATACTGACAGCTGACTTCATAATTGGATAGAATTGTATGCTTTGAGAGCAACATGAAGGACACGTCCTTGCTGTCAGCACTCTGTGCTTTTAACATCACATGAAGACTGTGCTCCAGGTCTGTCCCCTTCCTGGTTGACACCACTGGCAACAGGAAACTTAACTAGAACTGCAACTCCCAAGAGCCTCAGCAGTAACTTCCTCAGGCCTAAGGTCACTTCCTTGACCGCAGCAGGACTCCTCTTAGACTTCTCTCAAAACCTTGTTTCCTTTTAATTTAGAGAAAAAGACTAAGATGGAAAAGCCAGAGATGGAGGCAGAAACTGACAGAAATGGGCACTTATGGAGAGAGAGAAAGAATTTTGGATATGAAGAGAGATACATAGAACTGGAGAGCCAGAGGGGCAAGAAGGAAAGAGAGAATGGCAGAGGAGTGAAAGAGAGGAATCCCCTGGGTGTTGACCCCAGTGGAGCTGTGTCTTTCTGTGCCCTCATTCTGAGACGTTACGGGTCACGTTCCCTCCCTCCTACTCAATCCCACTCTCTCTCGCTCTCTCTCTCGCTCTCTCTCTCTTGCTCACTCTCTCTCTGTCTCTCTCTCACTCACACACACACACACACACACACACACACACACACACACACACACACACACATGGTATCTCACACACAGTATCTCACACATGTGCATATTAATGCATACTCTCCTCACACACACAGACAAACTGGCCATTCCAATTTGCCTTTGCACTTCTTCAACAAGTGAAACTGAGCATCCTGGGTAATGTAGTTAAACATAATTCATCTGATTAGATTGTACTTCATGAAGGTCAGTAGGGGGTAGTCTTAATCCCTTTTTGTGTAGATCTCATATCAAACACACAGATATACACAAAGATGCTATACACAACACACAATAATGCTCTGTAACACACACATATACACCATTGCTTTATGCATTGTTTAAATACTTAAGCATCCTGCCACAAAAATACACACACAGAAACACATACACACACACAGACATACAAAGCTAGAAATTTTTAAGAAATTTACAAAGTGTGAATATATCCTTTGAGGATAACATACCCTGCAGGAGATTGCAGCTGTCTGTGACGGCCACACATGAATGCATATTATATACGCACATTATTCCATTAAACCCATGCTGCTTTAATGTGAATGCCAGCGGCATAATGCGGAACTTGCTGAATAATCCTGAGGAATGCAAATGGTTTTCTTTGTTTATTCATTAGGCCTAATTGGAGTGATTAGTTTGTTTAAGAGGAAATGTGCACACACACACACACACACAATCACATGTACACATGCACACAAAAGCAGACATACTGGCAGGCCTGCCGAGAAGCTGAGATGGAAGATAGAGGATATATTGAGTGTATAGACCTATGTTTGGACTGATCTATGGGCAGATCAGTAGGAAGACACTGGATGCTTTGTTTAATGTCACAGATGTAAGTTGATGAGGGCATTCAAAGCACATACTCACACACATACGCTATGCACATTAGCACAAAGTAAGACTCAACAGGCCAATGAATTGCTCATTTTCTATGGTTCTTCCTCTCCTTTCCCAATGTGTGTGTGTGTGTGTAGTGTATAGATGACCAGACCAAAGTGTTTGGTTGATGTACTGTGTGTAGTGTGTGTGTGTGTGTGTGTGTGTGTGTGTGTGTGTGTGTGTGTGTGTGTGTGTGTGTGTGTGTTTAAACACCTAAAGCACACTAGCAGATTCTTTTTTTCCATATCCAAATCCGCTGGCCAGGCAGGATCAGACATAAATCCACTAACACAGATTCCCCTGTCACCTCTCTGATAACATCCCTTACTATCCTGCTTCTTCTCTCTCTCTCCTTCTCTCTTTATCACACACACACACACACACACACACACACACACACACACACACACACACAGGAGCTGCCAGTGCTATACAATGCTGGAGAGACAAGAATGGCTTCAGGATAGACAGGGAATGGGAGACTGAATGGGAGTGGTAGCTGATGTGTAGATACCTATAGGAGATTGTTCAGATGTGGAGGGATAGACAGAGATTAGATTGAGAGAGTGGGGTTGACTGGAGAGGGGAAACAGAGGTGGGGAAGAAGGGAGGGATGAAGATGAAGAGAAGGAAGACTGTGGAAGGAATGGTGTGTGCCGAGCTGTGACGGAGAGGGGCGTCACTCTCCTCCCAACATGCCTTTCATCTGACAGGGCTGGCCGAGAGGATTACCGAACCTGCTGACAGAGAAGCAGGAGACGCCAGTGCCCTCCACACACACACACACACACACACACACACACACACACACACACACACACTTGCACAAACAATGTGCACATGTACCCCCTCCCACCCCCCTCAGTTCTTGAGCTTTTATTTCCCAGCCATACTCATGTGTGGCTTTGTGTCTTGATCTAGGACAGTGATGCCTGTGTGATTGGACTTGTGTTTTCCTATGTTATTCAGATAAATTTAATTTGTGTGTGTAGTGACTATATGTTGTGTGTGTGTTGTGGTTGTTGTAGATTTCTGTCAGGTGGAGCTGCGTCTGCTGGCACACCTCTCCTCGGACCCAGAGCTTCTTGGAATTTTCCAGAATCCTGACGCAGATGTCTTCACCATGCTGGCCTCTCAGTGGTGTGTGTTAAATCATCTCATTCACACAAGGCTGCACTAGCACATGTGCGATAGACACAAACACACCAGCATGCACTCAGTACAGTGAAATATACTTCATTTCATAATGAAATGTACAATATAATACTCATGCTTGCTGCCAAATATAATATTCACACAGTTCAAGCATTTGTTTTCAAAAAACACGATAGGCACACACATGCACTGTGTGTGTGTGATCAGACAGAGCAGAAAGGAAGGCATCCAACATCACTTCAAAGCCACCAGTTGTGTTTCCATGGCTACCCCCACAACGGCATCCTGAGTGATTTGTCGTCACCCCCCACCACCCGCTGGCCAACACACACACGCACACACACACTCCACCTCCTCCACCCTCCCATCACTGTCAGCAGCCCTGCAGACATGGCGATAATGAGTGTGGGTGAGGGTGTGTGACTGAATCTTTCTGTGGGTGTGTGCATTTGTGCGTGTCACATTGAAGGAGTGCATATATGTGTCTGGTAAATCAAAGCTGTAGTACATAGTATTGTGTCCTCTGTCAATTACTTTTATCCCTGCATATCACATACACACACTTTGAAGTTTGCCATCTTTCAGTGCTTACTTGTCATTAGGCAGTGAATTGTTTTCTCCATTGAGATGTAAAATTCTGTTGTGTTGTGTGTTGTGTTTCATTTTTATTCTTCTGTGTTACCATCCAGAATGGCACATGTATTATATTTAATCTGGATTGGTAGTCCGATTGTCGCATAGAGAAAAAAAACGTTTTGTTAAATTCAGATATTGAAATGCATGTTTGTGTATGTGTGTGTTGATGTATGTTTACATTACCTGAAATTGTTTGGATACAAAAAAACAGATTCACAGTACTTAATCTGAATGATTTTATATTCTAGTAATATAGTTAAAACTACAGCTTTTGGTACTCCTCATTGACTACATTTTTTATCACCCCCTCCCTAGTTCCTTTCACCAGCCATGATGCTCCCGTACAGACAGCCCATCATTCTATTGAGCTCCAAGCCTGGAGGGCTGGACTCCTGTGGTAGATACCTTGGCATTAATAAGACATGGCCTGGAAGTTTGGACAGGAAACTACACATCATTAGCTGATTAGAACACCCACATACCTTAAGTTGGCGTAACAGTCAGCCAGTGGATCTCATACCAACAATGTCTCTTGATAAAGACACAGCCTTGTACGCAAAAGGCCTGAAGCACCTCTGGAAGCAGTCGCTGGCTAATCTGGAAGCAGTTGCTGGCTAATCTGGAAGCCTATTGTTGGGCCATAGTGTATAATCCTTTCCCACTCAGCCTATGCTATGCGACCTGCCGAGGGTCTTATTGTTCTCTTTGGTGTTTCCATCTTAAAGCAACCATTTTGTCGCTCTTCATTTCACCATCTTGTCTTCATCTCAAAAGAGCAAAAATCAGCACCTTAAAGCTGATCCTCCGTACCGTTATTAAATGTGTGGCATTGTCTTAACCGTTAATTCATCATATGAGTGCATACTGAAGGCCATCCTGACTGAGTCACTAATAATTTATTAGGGATATGGACTAGAATGCTTTTAGGGGTTTGTGTGAATTTGTAGATAAGGACAACACCATTGGGAAGAAGGAAGGTAAAGATTGAAACAAGAGCAAAATGAAACTTGAGAGATTATTGTAGGTCAACACCAAATGATTTTTATGTGTTTGTGTGGGTGTTATGTGTCACCTCACTGGTTGTCTGTTGCTTTGAAAACACTAAGCACAAAACCTACACACACTCACTTTCTGTCTTCTCTCTCATTTGCCTACTCAGTCTGTAATTTTTTGACATCTTGCCCTACCAGAAATGCTACTGTTGAGGACTTACTTACATAAAAGATTGTAACATACCTTTAATTTCTCTCTCTCTTTCTTTCTCTCTTTATCCTCTTTTTTTGCCCCTTTCTCTTTCATATTCAGTTTCTCTTTTTTTTGTTTTCTCAAGACTTTTCTCTGACTGGCTCTTGCCTCTCATCCCCCCTTCCTCCTCATTGATTTTTGGACCTGTTCTAGAGAAAGAGAAGTGAGAAAGCAATGCACAGGCTCCTCTTAAGAATCTCTCTCTCTCTCTCTCTCTCTCTCTCTCTCTCTCTCTCTCTCCTTCCCCCTCTCTCTCCCTTTCCTCCTCCCTCTGAGTCTGCAGGAAGGGCATAAAGGAGGACCTGGTGAGTTCAGAGGACAGGGAACATGCCAAGCGCATTGTCTATTCCATCGTGTATGGAGCAGGTGAGCGTTTCCCCACAATTCCCTCCAGATTGTCACACAATGTCTAAGACAGACCAAACCAGAAATGTTCAATTTAGGCCCTCATCGGCAGGGAACACTCATCATTATCTCATTAGAGGTGCATTCGTCAAGTACACACTTGCAAGCACAACGAGAGTACTTTCTGTCTTTGACCCAGACATTTACGCTGGACAGATACATGGATGAGTGTGGATGAGATGAGGGAGTGTGAAAGAAAAAGGAAAAAAGATGGAGTGTCGATGAGAAAGAGAGAGAGGGAGGCAGAAAACAGAAATCTGACCCATTTCTCCGGGCCTGTGAATCTGAAGAGATTACAGAGTGTTCCCATAGTACTGGTTGTCAGTGGAGACCACTATGACATGCAGCAGTTAGGCCCAGTCACCTCGTTAGGAGGAGTGTGTGTGTGTGTGTGTGTGTGTATGTGTGTGAGAGAGAGAGATGGTGTTCTATATAGATGCATCTGGGTCAGTTTGAATGGGTGTGTGTTTCAGCCTGTTTATTTATGGTCAAGTGTGCATGTGTGTGTGTGGACTAGAAATTGTGGTCCCATACATCCTCTACATACAATTCTATACGTTGTTCCCCAACTCGTGGTCCAGCCAGGGAAATGTAGTCAGGGTTGTCAAAAAAGGAGAGAAAAAAAGAGAAAAGGACATTTATTGTGTCCGTTGCACTTGTGCTGGTAAGAAGGAGAAAAGCAGAGTCAGAAAGATTTAAGATGCTGTGAGTAATGTGATGTGACCCAGCGCAATCATGACGAGAGAGAGGCGATGAAACGGAGGGACTCTTGTCTGAGAGATTAAAGCCCACAATCAGCATAATACAGGCCAAGGCAGAGAAATATCTCCATGGTTACTGAATACTAAAAGGAGACTTGCCATGGAAGACAAGCTGGCAGAATGGGTGGGGGAGGGTGTTGTGTTATACACACACATGCACACACTTGCACTCTCTCTCTCTCACACACACACACACACACACACACACACACTTACATGTACATAAATAGGCCAGAAGCTGCGTTAATAAAGTCTTGGTAAAGCAAGTGGTTAAGGTGACAGAGATGGAGAGCATAAATAAGGGATCCAGTTGAGGGGGAAATAATAGAAGTGAATGTGTGTGTGTGCGTGTGAGTGGGGGCAAGGTGGTGGTGGTGTGGGGGGGTGGGGGGGTAATGGGTCTGTAATAGCTGATGTACGTGACCTCATCCAACAAGAATCTCAGAATCTCTGGCATATGGAGAGGGAGAGATAGAGACACACTGCCCTTTGCTAGTTTGTTCTTGCATGTCCCTGCTCTACTGCCCTACTTGTCTGCCATTGTCTCTCTCTTTTTCTCTTTTTCTGTTCACCCTCTGTTCCTTTTCTCCTGTCTCCATCTTCTATCAGCTCTTCTCTCTCTCTCTCTCTCTCTCTCCCCCTCTCGTTCCCGGTTTGGCTCTTTGACCTAGACAAGGCTGCAGTTAGCTTCAGGACAGAATAAATTACATTAGTATGGATATTAGCATTATTCATTTCAGTTTTACAGTTTCAGTTTTTTCAGTGATGTTCAACTTGTTCAGTTTAATGTCCAGCTGTGTGTGTCCAGCTGTATTTTCAGTTGTGTTTACCACCATAAGCCTAATCCAGAGAATAAAGGAAGGTCCTTCCCTCTGATCGCTGCCCCCCTCCCAACCCTGTCTAGAAGCGTTGAGGGAAACTGAAATTAGCCTAACCTTTATTGGCAAGTATAAATGAACTACGGCCAGTTATTTATAGATAACCTTGTAATTCCTGGAAATGTATTTAAACCATTGTCAGACTAATTGACTTCTATGTGAAAACCCTGGAGACCCAACATCATGGATTTGAAATTCAAAATGTAAAATGCTTTAGATATGTTGCCATCTTTTAGCATGTTAATAATGTCTGACTGGAAGATTACAACTGCATAATTTATGAAAATGCAGTAACCAATAATTTGTAAGCAAGTCATTGCTCAGAGGATTATAAGAGTGCTCTTGAGTGTGCTTAAATTTTGTTCCATGATAAAAAAACATTGGTGAATGTTAGAATCTTCATAAGAAGGAGGCCCATTGTACTTTGCATAGCATAGTCATTTAATACTCTATACAGTAGGTGAGACATATTGGGACTTTTAGCTCAGTGATTAATGCAACATACCTTAGCTGTTTTCACAGTAAGTTGAGAAGAGAGTAGTACAGTAGTTTTGAAAAGTGGGCATTCATGATCTTTCAATGAAGTAACATGGAGTTTGATTAATTTGGCCTTGATTTAATGGCCATCAGTGGTGGCAGCTCGACACTCTAATAGCCAGGCCTAAGCATTTATAATGTATGACAATTGCACTTACTGGGTGATGAATAATGCATTCAGGGCCGCCCTGAGCAGTCCGCTGCTTTTCCTGAGTTTGCCTCTTCCCTCATCACAGCCCTATAGATGCCTAGGACCTCTCACAGAAAGCTTTGGCTGTAATATTGGAACATTATAGATGTGTGTGTGTGTGTGTTTGCATGTGTGTGGATGCTGTGTTTACACTGTTGCAAGTGTAGTTGGTTTATGAAATGCCAGTGCATGTTTGCACAGCCCACCCTGTGATACAGTCCTTAATCCCATGTCCTCAGTTGTCTTACTTTCTGTCCCTCTCTCCCTCCCAGGGCGGGAGCGGCTATCTGGTATTTTGGGCGTAAGTGCAGAGCAGGCCAGCCGTTTCCAGGACAGCTTCCTGCAGACCTACAGGGAAGTGCAGACTTTCATCCAGAGAACCATCCAGCAGTGCCAGACCCAAGGTGTGTGTGTGTGTGAGAGAGAGAGAGAGTGAGAGATGAGGATGAGGGACAAGGGGCTGGATATGCACTATGCAATATGCAATATGCACACTAGAGGTTGAACACAAACAACAGAGCATTTTCATTCTTTAGTATTGAAGCTGCCCGTATGTAGATCTATGTGTAGAGCTAAGGATGTGTGTTTGAGAAAGTAAGGAGGTAGGGAGGCAGGACAAGTGTGCTTGCATTGGCACTAAAGTGACAAACTGCTGGCGTTTGATGGCTCTGGAGCTGAGGCATCCCAGAGCAACACTCAAAACGTCCCTGCCGAAAAGCCAGCACAGCAAACCTCTGAGTACTGCCTACCATGCACACACACCACACACACACACACACACACACACCAACCCCCTGAGTGCTGCCTTCGAAGCTTAGCCATCCTCACTGGTAATCCACACTTTTTGAGCTCGCCCTATCTCTTGCTACCTCTTTCACTCTGTCCATTGTATCTCCCTTTCTTTCTCTGTCTTTGTCCTGTTTCTCACTGTCCCTGTCACAGTTTTTTCATTTTCTCACACTCAGCATATTCCTTGGTGGTAAATAGCCAGACAAAAAACAGCATATTTACACACTAACCACAACTGTAAGGAATGTGACTGGATATCCTTGTTTACCTTTCTCTCTTTATACTCTGTCATCTTCTTTATATTAATTGCAATTTAAATTTAACCTACAGTCTTTGATCTTTAAACGATTTGGGATACAAACTAATTCAGCCACCACACAGTAAAATAATTCTAGGGCACAAAACTGTGACTGATTGATTTGCTACTGCAGGGTCCATAAAGACATGGTTAGGTGTGCAGAGCCTAGACCCCATCAAACACCATTGACATGAATTAACAGATAATGTTAGCTCGACCTCTTGACCGGAATCAATGAGGGAACAAAAGACTGAAGTTGCAGAGAGAGGTCTTCAAAGTCAGCTTACAGCTGGTGTTGCAAAGCCACTTGAATTACAATACTCACCTGTCAAGTAAAGATTAAACAATCAACCAATCAGATTTCTTCTAATGCGGCCCTGTGCTCCAGTGTACACAGTTGTGCAGGTTGTGTCCTGCTTCACATTCCTGTTGGCTTCTTCCATATCTCTCCTCTAATTGCTATTTATATTTGCTCAGTAATGTTGTTTTAGCTAAATTATGGTCTGAAAGACATAGCCCTAAGACCTTTGAAGGTGTGCTGTGATCCAGTGGATTACACAGTTGGTGCTCATGTGTAATGTTGAATTCAAGTTAGGAGGTAACGTCAATTTACAGCTAAAACAGACAATATGCAGTTGTATGTTAAAACAATACGCCTTACATATTATCTTAAGTTTGTCTAAACTAGTTCAGGTCCATTTGCTAAAGAGACAATTTTAATAAGATGAAATGCCATTCATGGATTTGAAGCATTGTTTATGAGGTCATAACACAGATAGCTATAATTGAGCTAGAATGTTGCTACTTGTGAAAAAGTTGGTGGATCATCAATGCTTCTAGAATACATGCTCCCTTTGTGTCCCAAGTTCCAACTGCACATTTTGTTCTATGCATTCCTATACACCGCTTTAGTTCCATCACTCTCTTTTCTACTGTCACAACCCAACACTTTTGATATTGAAATAAAATGTCATCTCAGTCAAGGCCATGATTGATCTTGTATGCGCACACAGAGAAACTGGAGAGAAACTTGTCCCTCTGTCATTCAAAAGAAGCTCCTTCAGGGAATGTACCCATGCCAACACCAACTGTTCCTCTTGTTTTCTTGTCCTTTTGTACCATGTACATAAGGATCCATGGGAAAACACACACACAAACACACACGATGCATAAACTCAAACAATGACCTCTTCTCTTCTCTCTTAGGTGCTGTCCCTAAGAAGTGCTCTCTCTAGGAGCATATAAATACCTATAAATTGCCTTCCACTGAGCATAAATCAGTTTTAACAACAAAGTACACCAGCAATAGAAATGTAACAGAAAAAAAATATTTCTGTCTTTGTCAAGCTGCATCTACATTAATCCATTTTCAAATGAAACCATAACAATTTTGTTGTGGATGCACTCCTTATCCATATTAATCCACCACTGTTTTGATCTGAAGATGCTGTCTGTCTTGGATTCATCTAAAAAACGGGAGTAGAACCTACATGTCTGTACAGCAAAAAGACAGTCAATTGAAAACACCAGAAAACACAATCCCCTGATTGGACATGTGACTCGGTCACGTGACCCTTGGAGGGAAGCCCGGGGTAACAACTTTGAGAAATGAACTGTCTAGTTTTCCATTGTTACAAATGTTAGCAGCACAAGAAATGTTGTTAACCTTGCTGCCTATGATGACTGCCATTTAGTTTAGACAATATGCTTCTACGATGATAGTGGGGGAAATATGCGGACGGAAACAATTATTTTACCAGCGGGAATGGGTGTGTACTGTCGGGAGTAGCCTGCAGAGAACCCTGCACAAGACGGAATCAAGACCCACGTTTGTACAGAGATCATTTCTGTTCTGCATCGCAAGTTCAATTCAATCTCTGGTGTAAGAACATGTTAATGAGTTAATTTGCTCCTGCTGAAATTTTAGGGATTTATTAGGACAGTCACTAGTGGCAGCGATAGTTCTTAGGACCACTGTGGTAAATGCAACTTGGTGAGCATGTGCTGAGCAGGCCTAACACAGTTTTAGTAAAATATTCCAGCAGGGCTATCATTCAAACATAAACTGGCACACATACACACATATACACACACATACTCCTATACCAAAAAAAACACGTTCACAGGAGTAGGATTTAGTCAATTTAAGGTGATTGTTGTGGATTGAACACACAGACATACACACACACACAAGTCAAAATTACCTTTTTGAAATGCATCTACAAAAAAAGTGTGAAAGTGTGAACATTTTATAGTAAATCATCATTTTTTGTCTGAAATCTACCAGCCACCTTCAGAATTAACCAACATTTGGCTAATATTGATCCCCACACACACACAGATACCTTTGTATAACATCCTTTATGCACATGCATAACTCTAGTTTCTAGTTGTTCATCTACATGTGCGAATGTTCCTGACCACCTGAGCGTGGCACATTCCTGAGGCACACGTCATTTGTGCGTACGTGTGTGTATGCACATATGCGTGTGTTTGTGTGTGTTAGGGTGTGACAGGGGGTGTGTGCGGGTGCTTCTGGGAAAAGCCGTTGAGTGCTGAGATGGCCTCAGGCTTTTGCTCTGGGATTTAAACACAAAGCCTACTCCATTGTCCAGTGGAATGCACTGGCACTGGTCATACTTACTGTGTGTGTGTGTGTGGGTGGGACTGAGCGAGAGAGAGAATTAGTATCCATTTGTAAAAGACTGCTCAATTAGGGGTCTGTGTATATGACTTGTTATGTTAATAAAGTTAATTGATTACATTCCCTTCTGTGTGTGTGTGTGGGGGGGGGGGGGGGGGGCAGAGAGAGAGAAAGAAAGACTGCTCAGTTTTATGTTTTTATGTAAAATTCAGTGATTACATTCCCTGCTGGGCTGATTGACTTTTTATTTATTTTTATTTATGTCTATTTGTGTGTGTGTTTGTGTGCGTGCGTGTGTGTTTGTTTGTTTGTTTGTGTGTGTGGGTACCTAGGTTATGTGATGTCCATAATGGGTCGCCGGCGCTCACTCCCCCACATCCACTCAGCAGATTGGGGCACCCGTAACCAGGCGGAGAGACAGGCTGTCAACTTTGTGGTCCAAGGTGTGTGTGTGTGTGTGTTGGAACCACTGGTCTCCATTGGTCTCATAATTGTTTAAAAAAAAAAAGGTCTCATTGTGCTTTAGTCCTCTTAGTGACCTTGACAAATGTCCCTTAACTCTAAAATACACTGTACTAAATGACAGTAATTCCATGTTAATGAGAGCAGTGGTGTGTGTGTGTGTGTAAAAGTATGACCACATTTACATGTGTGTCAGTGTCTAACCTCCCCTGTGGGGCACACAGGCTCGGCTGCTGACCTGTGCAAGATGGCCATGATCCGCATCTTCTCCCAGGTCACCTCCTCTGTGTCTCTCAGTGCCAGGTAGGGATGCTGCCATCCATCCACCTCATTGCTCTGTCCCGCTCTCTCTTGTCCACTCAAGTGAAAACATGTTCAGAGCCAAAGAGGTGCTTTCCAAGTACAAGCCCAAAAACTAATAACAGGATAAAAGTGTCAACATGATAAAATGCACAATAAAAAAAGACGCCAGAAAGATTGAGTAATTGATTATCCAGACAGTATTTTTAGCTGTAATTCCTTTTAAATGGATTTGCAGACTCTGCATACCATTAAGGTATAGGCAGAGCATTGCACAGTTTAGGTGCTCAGTCTCCACAGATTTTTAAGCGAGTGGATGGGATTTCTCCTTTTCTTTCTGTTCTCTTTATAGACCCATTCATCCTATCACCTACCAATATTTTTATTACACTTTTTCTCCATTGATTCATTTTTTGGACATCTTTTCTTTTTTGTTCACAGGCTGTTATGAATTCAAATGTTTTCTTAATACACTAATGCTGTGGCCAAGTGGAGGCCATTTTGGCCAGACATGCTGTCTGCACTTATAAGCGCTGTGGGAGCCCCCTGCATTATTTCACTTGTTCACTCTCTCTCTGGCTTCTCTCTTTTTCAACCACTCTCTCTATCCTGCTTCTCTCTGTTTCACTTATTCTCTCTCTCTCTCTGGCTTCTCTCTTTTTCAACCACTCTCTCTATCCTGCTTCTCTCTGTTTCACTTATTCTCTCTCTCTGGCTTCTCTCTTTTTCAACCACTCTCTCTATCCTGCTTCTCTCTGTTTCACTTGTTCTCTCTCTCTCCCTCCCACTTCTTTCCACTTGTTCTTTCTGGCTGCATGGCTGGCAGAAGTGTTTATTCTGTTTATCAATCTGCTCTCTCTGATTTGATTTCATGCCATTTTCTCCTCGCCTTTGTGACATCTCTAGCCTCTTCTGTGTCTTCTGTACATTCCCTGTTTCTCTAAATTGGTTTCTCTAAAGTGGTCAGTTTCAGGTTATTGGCATGAATGTTGCAGAAAAATTGATGCACTTTAACTACATCAAAATCACATAACATGTCCATTGCAATCACTGCATTTCTTTTTTCTCCCTCAATCTCTCACCCCTCTCATACTGTCAGTTTTTAAAATGTCTCTCTCCCCTCACTCAGTATCTCTCACCCTTTCTCATGTCTGCCCTCACCCCTTTGTCTCCATTGTCTTTCTCTCCTCTCCATTTTTCTTTCTCTCCCTACCTTTGTCTTTGCAGCCTCTCGTTCCCCCTTCTCTCTTTCCCTCCCTCTACCTCTTTCCCTCTCTCCATCACCTCTCTTTGAGTGAGTAATGTGTTTGAAAGCAGTGCAGCTATAGCAGCAGCAGTAGTGCAGACATTAGTCTGTGTTAGAGTCAACAGCTTTTCCTCACGTCTGTGCCCCCATGTCTGAGAACAGCCAACCAGGACCCAATGTACGCACTTACGTTAATGTACGCACTTTAAACGCACAACACCTTAAAAGAAGCAGTTTTATGCACAGGTAGACATTTTTGAGAAACACACTCACTTGGTGTATCAAATGTAGCATTTTCCCAGAGATAATCATTCTACATTTTGCATAGCTTTATCCAATTGGAGTATGCCACTTGTTCAAAGTGAGAGCAGTAATTTCATAATACAGTGGCTGTCAAACTGGGGTACGTGGCTATAGGGGGGCATCAGTTATTGTGTGTAATAACTGTGATTGGGCTCTTTACTTTCACCTGAAAAAAAATCAACTTAATGTAGAGACATGGTAAAAGATCTTGCCCTCTATCCCCACACCATCACTGTCATCAATGTTACCTGTGGCAGTTATTTCCTGAGAAAATGGTCAAATGGAGTGGGCTGCACATTTGATTTCAGCATGTGAAGCAGGAAAGGAAGTAGCCTACACAAATTGTGAAGCAGACAAGGAAGTAGACTACACAAATTGCTTTGTGAACAATAACATATAGCCTCTCTCACTGGACCTCCTTCTCCAAAAATGTGTTATGTTGCTAAGTCAAGGCTGAGTGGAGATGCCAAGGTTAAAGTTGGACCTAGTTTTTTGTGTAAAAGATTAACCAAAAATGCTAAATACATGATAAAGAACCCTTTTTGATGTCTTAAACTTTAAAATTGTTCTATAAAGCAGTGGATAATACTTATGGCCATTGCATTGACAAAGGATCAGCATAATTACCCTCATCCTTGTGCCTACAGCCAAATTAAAGCAATACCCTTTACCAATGCCACTCCCACTCGTGACATATTGCTTAAGAGTCCTTACTCTACATCTTGTTGCTTAGCAACAAGATGATGCTGATGAAAACAAATGTGCAATTTCTGACAAACATCCCACATTCAAACTGGAGAGTGGGAAGTTACAAGACACTATGAGCATGACTGGTAACAGTGCAAGTGTGCTTGTGAGTGTGTCTGTGTGAGTGTGTCAAGTGTGATAGCGTGTGTGTATCATAAGTGTGTAATAGTGTGTGTGTATCATAAGTGTGTGATAGTGTGTGTGTATCATAAGTGTGTGATAGTGTGTGTGTATGATAAGTGTGTGATAGCGTGTGTGTATCATAAGTGTGTAATAGCGTGTGTGAATTATAAGTGTATAATAGTGTGTGTGTATCATAAGTGTGTAATAGCCTGTGTATATCATAAGTGTGTGATAGTGTGTGTGTATGATAAGTGTGTGATAGCGTGTGTGTATCATAAGTGTGTGATAGCGTGTGTGTATCATAAGTGTGTGATAGCATGTGTGTATCATAAGTGTGTGATAGCGTGTGTGTATCATAAGTGTGTGATAGCGTGTGTGTATCATAAGTGTGTAATAGCGTGTGTATCATAAGTGTGTGATAGCGTGTGTATCATAAGTGTGTAATAGCGTGTGTGTATATCATAAGTGTGTAATAGCGTGTGTATCATAAGTGTGTGATAGCGTGTGTATCATAAGTGTGTAATAGCGTGTGTGTATATCATAAGTGTGTAATAGCATGTGTATCATAAGTGTGTAATAGCGTGTGTATCATAAGTGTGTAATAGCGTGTGTGTATATCATAAGTGTGTGATAGCGTGTGTATCATAAGTGTGTAATAGCGTGTGTGTATATCATAAGTGTGTAATAGCGTGTGTATCATAAGTGTGTAATAGCGTGTGTATCATAAGTGTGTGATAGCGTGTGTATCATAAGTGTGTAATAGCGTGTGTGTATATCATAAGTGTGTAATAGCGTGTGTGTATCATAAGTGTGTGATAGCGTGTGTATCATAAGTGTGTAATAGCGTGTGTGTATATCATAAGTGTGTAATAGCGTGTGTGTATATCATAAGTGTGTAATAGCGTGTGTGTATATCATAAGTGTGTAATAGTGTGTGTGTATCATAAGTGTGTGATAGCGTGTGTATCATAAGTGTGTAATAGCGTGTGTGTATATCATAAGTGTGTAATAGCGTGTGTGTATCATAAGTGTGTAATAGCGTGTGTGTATATCATAAGTGTGTAATAGCGTGTGTGTATATCATAAGTGTGTGATAGCGTGTGTGTATATCATAAGTGTGTAATAGCGTGTGTGTATATCATAAGTGTGTGATAGCGTGTGTGTATATCATAAGTGTGTAATAGCGTGTGTGTATATCATAAGTGTGTAATAGCGTGTGTGTATATCATAAGTGTGTAATAGCGTGTGTGTATCATAAGTGTTCTGTATGTGCATGTTTTATAGGCTTGTAGCACAGATTCATGATGAGCTTCTGTTTGAGGTGGAGGAACACCAGCTTCAAGACTTTGCCTGTGAGTTTGCCCTGCTCACCATTTGTACACACACACAGCCGGGCGTTCACACATACAGACACAAGAATGAAATACATCATACATCATCATTAAATACAAAAGTTCTCAAATTGGTCACATGAAAAGTAAGAAGACTGGATACTGAAAAGTAAGAAGTACTTAATGTTGATAGAACAGTTATCCAAACCTATGCAAAGAATATGAACTTGGAGGATCCAAGGTTACATATACACTGTATCTTCTGGAGATGTACCAGCCATGCTTAAAGCAATAGTCTGGAGTAAATCAATCCCATACCCCATTTGTTTGAGGTCACCAAGTGCTGACGATAGGAATAACAACGGGAAAATTTGCTACAATGGAGACAGAATAGTGAAACAGTAGCCAAGGAAATTGCAAGGAGAGTACAATTTAGACCCCAGACTGAATCCCTCATGAAGACTGCTTTCTTTCGTTTCCTTTGCCCCTTCTTTTCCACTGTTGATGCTCAAACTTTGGACCAATCCTTCTTTATGTCCCCTCTAGATTAACTGCTTTTGCTGCTCATCTTCAAGCCCTCTGTAACTTTGCTTCTCATTACATTTGTAAGCCCTGATCCCTGAGCCCAGCTCTCTTAGATCTATCTCCGATAATCTCATTACTGTCTACCACACCAGACTGTCTACTCTGAGTAGCAGGTCATTCACTGCCTCCACTGCCCAAGCTCTGGCATTTCCTCCCACAGTAACAATGACTGCTCTTCCTCTCCTTTCTTCAACTCACATCTCAAGCCTTTATGTTTCATAGGCGTACCACATTAACTTATGTGTTGAATACATGCAACGATAGCAATAAAAAATAAAATAGAAATCTATAGTTATTATTACTATGTAATTATCATGTTATAAATTATACCGTTTTTTTGTGGGTATCCTTACATTGATTGCACAGTTTGTCTTTAGTTAATGGGTAACACTTAACTGTACAGATCGGTAATAAAAGGGTAGTTTTGTGGTAATAAGTTGGTCAAATCATGGTAAGAACTCATAACAACTCATGTAACTGAATAATAACTGAATAATTACTGCTTCTTTTTTCTATACAATAACCCATTATTTTTTTGTGGTAATAAGTCTAACAAAATGGTAATAAGAAGGAATCACTTTGTTGTTATGGTGAGATCTGATGATAAGATTACTTCATAAGATAAAATGAAGTATTCATTTCCAGTAAAAACATGTTATATTCTTCACCATTTAAGTCTGTTTAAGAGCCATTTAATCATTGAATCTCTGGCTTATGGCTTATATATTGTCCACATCCCACACAGCAACTTTTATTCCAGCCTAGCCATTATCTGTTGTGTGCAAGCAGGACAGAGGAAGTGGAGGGGAGGTGTGTCAAAATACGTGTAATGAGTCTTTAGTTTTTACTTTTTAGATTTTACTTTTTGATAATTTAGCATATTTTAATCTAAACAACCTTAATCTTTTTCACTGCTGTTATTATCACCATGCATCATCATTAGTAGAATACTATATTGATAGATCTTTTCTATTTTGACACCCACTATTTCCTTGCACACATAACTTGACACCTGATTATAGAAGTGCACGGCAAAATGTGCACAAACTTTGTTTTGCTTATGATTTAGTGTATGTCAACTTGCACATGTTCTCTTTATGTTTAAGTGGAGTTTAGTAGGGTGTTTTAGCAGGAATTTAAAGTAAGTTGTCATGCACAGGCAAACTAGCTTAGCTGTCCACCCAGTGCCATTATATGATCTACAATTCTGTGATTTTGTCTGTTGAATCATCATGATTTGTGGTTGGTTTGTCATGGCCTTATACTTCTATCTCAATAAACTGATCCAATTCAAGAGCCAATGTTATTTTATGCTTTTTCATTTTTGATACAAGCAATAATGCATTTTACAGCCTTGATTCACTGTAATTTCTGTAATAGTAGATGGTAATTACCAGAAAATAATACTTACCATTTCATTAGTACATTTTGAGTGTTACGATCAACCACAATAACACAAGTTTAAGTGTTACTATCAATCACACCATAACAACAAAGTAATTCCTTATTATTGCCATTTTGTTATTGGCTTATTACTCCAAGAAATAGTGGTTTATTGTTTACAAATAACATGAACATTATTCTGTAATTATTCAGTATTTATCTAGTAACATGAGTAGTTATGAGTTGTTATCATGATATGTATGTGATCTGTGAAGTGTTACCAGTTAATGCATGTGTGTATCTGTGCTACAGTGTTAGTGAAGAGTACCATGGAGTCTCTCCAGCATCTAGACAGCCTTGGAGTTCATCTTTCTGTGAGTCTGATCTGTGTGCGGTTTTTTTTTTTTTTTTTCAAATCATGAGTATACACATATTTTTCTGTAAATCTTTGGTTTCATGTGTCTGCTATGTGTATGTGTGTGTGTGTGCCTGTGTGTTTCCTAGGTCCCCCTTAATGTTGCTTTATCAAGTGGATCTTCTTGGGGTTCCATGTCTGAGCTGTCTCTCCCACACACTTCTTCATCCATATGACTATGCTGTCTTTCTTTTTTTCTGTATTTCTTTAATTCATTCTACCATTATTTATTTATTTTCCTCTCTTTGTCTTTGCTTCTCTTTTGATCCATGCCATTTTGTTCCTTCTTTTGTTAGTGTAACATACCTTTGGTAATGTCTCCACTGCCAGCCATCTCTCTTCTCCTGTCCTTAATTTATTGCTCTTTCACTCACTTACTCCCTCGTTCGCTTTCTCGTTCCCTCTTTCTCCCTTTTTCTGCTGCATCCGGTCGCCTTGGTAACCGAGCAGCTGCAGCTCCTCTAGCACTCTACTCGTCTGTATCCGGGGGCAACGGTAGGAGATCCAGATTGGATCACACCAGTTCCACTTTTTCCCCTCTTTCTCTCTCTCTTCTCTCCACCACTTTGAAAATACTTTCTTTTTGTCAGCATGTCTCATTGTTCAGCTTTCATCTGCTTTCCTACTCACCACTCTATTCTGCTAAAAAACTAGAAACTAAAGGCTAGAAAACAGTTGATACTTTGATTAATCTGTTGTGCCAGACATTTTTAAAAATGTGATTAATGTATTTACATACACATCCCTTATTTAAGTACTGAGGCATTAATATATTTGTTCTATAATTTATATTGTGTCCAGTGTGTACTAATTAAATGTATTGTCATTAAGCTTTTGCTGGCCAGAACTGGTCCCTTGATGACCCCACTGAACTTCCTCACTCTCCTGGCTAAGATTGGGGTATGAAATCAGTTACTGGGGCAGACGTAGGCAAATACCCACCCCACACTCTCTGGCACAAACTCGTGCCACAAATTCCTTTAAATTCCTCTCTCTATTTTTCTACTCTTTTAGTTTGCTGTAGTCAACAACCTCATTGTGCATAGATGCACAGTTCTCTTTCACAGCCTCATACTCAAAGGCACTCTGACACACACACACACACACAAACAGAGAGAGAGAGAAATGCGCTCACAGCACTGCCAGGCCCACTGACCCAGTTTTTCTAGCCCTGGCAGGGGCACCAGATCCCCATTTCATTGCCCCAAACACACACACACACACACACACACACACACACACTCTCTCTCTCTCTCTCTTCCTCTCCCTGTGTGCATGGGACCTACTCATTCACACCTCTACATCATGTAAGGCCTTTGGACATTTAAATCTGTAATGTGCATTTTTTTGTCCTTTTGCATTTTTATGCAAAAATAAAATAATCACATATACATTATTTTCCTGGGCTATTCAACTGAGACAAAGGCATCACAATGCAAACTTTGCCAATCACTCCAGGAGCCTTTTACTATACAAGATCCTAACCTTATTCTTTTGATATGGATGTATGGGTATGTCTTGTATTTGTGTTTCCAAATGAACAGGCAGTCTATTGTATGACAGCAAACAGCAAGATCTTACTAAATTCTGATCTATTGCTCCTAAGCCCTTCCTTAGGAGAAAATGACTAATAGAATATTTTAAGGTCTTAAGTTGAATTTACATTAGATTTAATTGGGCATGAAAAAATACACCTGAGGAGAATTAGTCACTTTTTTGTTCAATTTAAAGGAACATGCCACTGTTTGGGGAAATATACAAATTTTCCAACTCCCCTTGAGCTTTATTTTTCTCCAGTTCATCCAGCTGTTCTCTCAGTCTGACAGTAGCGCCCTTAGCTCCAGCCTAACAAAAATCATTGAATTGGATTAAACCATTAGCATCTTGCTCAAAAGAATTCTGGTATTTTTCCTATTTAAAACTAAAAAAAGACTCCTCTGTAGTTACAAGGTGTATTAAGACCAGTGAAAATTGTAATGTGCCGGTTATCGAGGCCGATATGAAATGAAACTATACTCTCATTCCAGTGCAATAATCAAGGACATTTGTTACCACATCTGAAATAGTCTCTCCATGTCTCCAAGTGAAGAAGTGCAAGCCACTGATCTGATGGTACGGATCTAAAGCTGTAGGCTGGTTTTCTGCATGGGCACAACTGAAACATTTGTGTAGAGAGAATATTCATCTTTGTGTTTTCTGCCCAATGGCTTTCAATGAATGAGCCCGGACAGATGCATTCAAAATGCTGTTTTTAAAACACTTAGAAGGCTTAATATTGCATGACACATTATCAGCAAGGTTTCCAAGAGGCAGGGAATTTCAGGGAAATCATGGAATTTCAATATAGCCTCCTCCAGACATGGAAAATCAGGGAATTTAATATATTTTTTTAATATATGTCAGGGAATTTTGGTAAGAGCATCTAGTTGTCCCCAATTTTTTTTGAATCCAGGTGGTATATTGGTATATATATAAAACTCAAGTGGATCTACATGCCCAATGAGTTTCACTTGGTCTGGTATTTCGGTATGCCAGGCATTATTGACCCAAATTAAAAATTTGCTCCGCTGGCTTTGTGCTTAATGGTATAGAATGGCCTCTTGGAGCTTATTGCTTAATTATAGTGAAAGGTCATGGAGATTTAGCTTTTTAGTCAGGGAAAGTCATGGAAAAGTCAGTGAATTTTAAGTTTCACTTACAGTGGAAATCATGTATCAGTGTCTTTACACATGAATTTGAGCATAGAGAACATTGTTGGTGTACACATAATTTAGTAAAACTTATACAGTATGTCTGAAGATGCCGCATTACCTGTTCTGCACCTTCTCTCTGCAATCCTGCATGAAAAGTCAGAATGAAAGTCCATCACCGAAAACAACATCATGTCGCTGAATTCAGTAGAGAAGAAATGTGGAGAGGTCTTGAAGTCTCCTCCTTATTTTTTAGTTTAGATTTAGTGACGCACACAGCACATAGTGAACACACAGTGAAGTGAAGCACACATTAACCAGGAGCAGTGGGCTGATCTTCTGAGAGGCTGCATTGTGGCTTGGTTTTGCAACATTACAACACATGACCATGCACTCCTGTCCATGCACTGTGTCTAAAATCATTGGGTCACCATTACCACCATTACAAGACATTTACATTAATCGCTGCAGGAAGAAGGTACTTGGTATTATGAATCATATCACCCTTCAGGGAAGCATTTAAAGAGTAACACAGCACGCACTGCTCAACTCCTGAACAGCAGTTCACTTAGTAGGAGGGCAAAGGTCTGATTCAGCCAGGTCAGTCAGGTTTGTATGTATTATGTACTGTTACGTAGTGTTATTTATTGTTTGGTTCTTATTACTATGGCTGAGAGAGTACCAAGGCACACTGAATTTTATTGCTTATGGTACACTGTGTGCATATGACAAAATTAACTTGAAGTTGATGTTCTGTCCTCAGAAACATACGTTTTACTAAACTCTGTGTACACCAACAATGTTCTTTATGCTCTGTGAGTTGAGACCCTGATAATATTGTGTCCGAAGTGTCACGTGATGTTGAGCCTTCTAAGTGTTCCAAGTGTGTGTGTTTGTGCTTAGCTTTTTGTCCTGTAAATTACTTGTACCTTGTGTATGTTCGCATGCATGGCTGTATGGAAGTAGAATTTTTTCCTTAACATAAATTCAGAAGCCAGTTCAAGCGTTATGTGTTTTAATTGATACAGTATGTACATCCAGTTCTTTCATAATGCAGGAAATCTGTTCTTTACATCTTTACAATGTTTCCTGTGCATTCATTCAACTTAATAGGCTAAAGGAATCGTGTTAAATCTGAAATTACAGCAGTTCTCAGAAAGAAAGAATTTCCTCATAAAGAAAACAAATAAAAATAACTGGGATAAAAAGAAAGATTGACACCAGTAAATAGAAACAGTCACAGAAAGCCAGCACACATTGCAACTACATGAGGGCCCATTATCTTCTCCAGTTTCTCACTCACTCACGTATGCACACACACACACTCACTCTCACACACACACATCAGTCAGTCCCCTCATGTAGCTGCATACCTTTTCCTTATGTGCTTTTTGAAGGTTTCCTTTTCCTTGGTGACCAATGAAAGCCACAAGGTTAGGGCCCTAAGATGATAAGGGAGGGTTAGACTTGGATTGGCTCTCCAGCAGCGCAGGGGCCTTCTAGCTGTTAGCATACCTGCTAGCACCTCTCATTGTTTTCAGCTGGGAAAAGGCTGGCATTCATGCTAACATAGGCAGGCCCATGTTGTGCCTGAAGTTTAAACTGTGGTCTGAGGACCTGAAAGCTGTGACCCGATCAAGCTGGTCAGATTGAAGTTCAGTTTGCCTCACTTGGCTTGAAAATCTGCCCGTAGCCGCAGTTGCTAAATGTGGTTTTGTGTATTTCCCCCTGTCGTTGTAAACATTTTAAAATAAGGCTAATAATTTTTTTTCAATATAGTTTCTGTTACAAAAGGACCATAAAATATCCCTCAGATGCTATTTACAGTAAATACACTTTACAGCTTTACATTTATTAAAATGTGAATAAAAAAGTAATATATATATGTTTTAATTCTTGCCAGAAAATCATAAAAGCTTCATATTAGTGAGCCATTGAGATGCAGCATAGAGTGCTTCTGGCACTAGGAGGGAAAAATATTGTCTTGCATTTCATTCATAGTGATCAATACTGTGCGATTAGTTTTATGACATGCTCCACTCCCAGGGACTTGGAAGAGAGGGCTGTATGGAACTGGCCAATCAGAGCTCAGAGCGGTGACAGCTTTCAGGCACCTTACCCCATCTCAGTAGGTACAAGATGAGTGACGGTTATATCCACCAAGAAGTCTAGCTTTCTGTGCAACACACAATGAACTGAAGAATTAATCCTTAAAACAACATAAAGAGACATTGGGTATGTTGTCAGAGTTAGAAAAAATGTTAATTGAAAAGAAAAAAAAAGAAAAAAAAAACAGAATTTTACAATCACAACCAATCAGGCTTTCAGTTGCCCATGGTGATGTTGCCATGCCAACAATAATAGCATCACAGCGGTTCTCAGGCATGTGTAGGTTTAAGGGATAGAACACCGATGCAGCATACTTCTTTTATGTTTTGTTTTATTATATATATACTTTTTTGCGTTTTGTAACCTCGGGATTGGTTGGTGTTGTTTTTTATTGCTTGAGAAGATGGCACGTGGGCGGGGCACAAGAGCAGGTGAGCGCTTTGCACACACTTGTAAGACAGAACAGTGGGAAAAAAATATTTTGCAGTAAATATCCCTCACCTTTGGCAAAATACAACCTTCAAAAAACAGCAAAAAAAAAAAATACATAAATCGTAATACTATACATATGAGCATTAATTTACATACAGATGCATATAGTACAAGATTAGCAACAAAAAATCTGTCACAAATTAAAAAAATAACCTATGAAGCAAAATAATTATGAAGACACATTTTTGTACTGCAAGTGCTTCAGCTTTCTTGGCACCTGCAGCTGTAGATGAAAAGGGTGTTTTCCATTTGGAAAGTCAGAAACGGAGGGAGGGAGAGGGAGAGAGAGAAAGAAAGGGAGATACAGAGAGAAAAGGTTTCACATTTTGGCATGTCCAGTTGTACCATCCTACTGTTCCCAGAGGTGGGGAACATAGGGCAGCCTTGCTGAACCAGCAGTGAGGCCTCTCCCTCTTATACCCCCCACACATTCTCACAATGGAACATTCCAGTGGCAGCCATCTTCTCTAGCACATTACAGAGGTCCATTTTAGTGTCTCTCCTTCTCTCTTCCCTCTTAGTCAGTAGCACTATACCAGCTGCACACGAAGCCATTCTTTTATGTGTTCCATGAAAAAAGAAGGGGGGTAGTCCTCAGCTGTTCTTTCAAGTGTTTCCTTTTGTTGCATTTCCATTCATCAGTTCATTGATAGCAGAAATCAAAAGAAAGGCCAGAGAGAAAAGAAAACATTCGGGCCTTCACAGGGAAATGGAAAAGAATGAAACAGACCAGTTTGTAAAACATCAGATAATCAGACATCCATCTTGCCAAGATCCTGCAACAGCCCCACCTACATTCCTTGAGAGCAAAGAGCTTCAGTCCATCAATTGTCCTTTTAACACTGACACCTGTCTAAACTGACTTGCCTTGTAAAACTCAATATAATCTTGCTCTTAGCTGATTTAACAATAAAAATCAAGTTGATATGGTGGTGAAATACAAATGACAGTTACATTAAGTTACATTAAATCCTTTTTCCTTCTTGCGCTTGTTTCCTCTGCAACCTTAAGTAGGTGTGTGACCACACATGCTAAAAGGTAGTCAGGGGAATTCAAGCCAAGTCTGTTCTAATTCTATCTCTGCCGTCACTTTTGCTGAATTTAATGTAGACATGGTTATTGAGTTAGCAGTTGACATAAGAAGTACTTCAATCTCTGTAGTAATCTCTCCTTTGCTAATGCACATGGTTTGCCTACAGAAAGACTCACATGTGTACGTTCTTAAGTCCATAAGCCCAGTAGTCAGTGGTTTGCAATCAAGGCTGGCATGTATGATGGCCAAACGTGACATCCAGTGGCATAGTTTTGTTTGTCATCTGTTTTCCCGAGGACCAGTTAACACGTTCTGCTCTCAATTTCTACATTCACATGGGCCAACTTTATGAGGTAACCTCTACAGTGACCCCCAAAAGGCTCTTTGATACAGAACTAACAGGTATGCAACTAGGATCTGAAAAGATTCTCAGTTCAGTGCCATTTGAGTTGTCTGTGTCAGTGATATGTCTTAACTAGGCTTAAAGAGGGATAAAGACACCTAAGGCATATGCCCCAAGGGTACAAGGTGATCTAGAGACATCATTTTGGAAAACAAGCTAAACTTTGATATTTAGAGGTCATGGTGAAAAACTCTCCCCTCGTACTTTACGAAGGGAAATCGGTGCATTGTAAATTCACTGGCGAAACATATGGCTCAGTTATTGATCACACATTCCACGGGAACTGGTCAGAACCCCAGTACTAATCCCAGACAGTGCTAAGGACATACTCTTTGGAATTCTGTTTTGTGAAGAATTCCAGTTTAATTCCAGCAGTGTGAAGGGCATATTTTGTGGAATTTTGTTTTGAGGGGTGATGTAAGAGATTAAGCATGTGTGCATTATGCCATCTTCAAATCATCTTAATCTGTTCTATTCTGATCTAATGCTGAATACCAGATTTGCCAAACGAAGAAATAAAATGCAACAGTGGGATTAGCGTAAAAGAAACAAACAATTTCTAGTTTTTTTTTCCTATGTAAGTGAAGTGAAGCCACCACATACACACATGCCATTAAGGGCCTGAAATAGCATTAAGATGAGGTGACCACAAAGGAAAAGAAATAACATTCCACTATTAAGACTTTCTTGTGAGCATGGATCGGTATTTTTTTTTCTTATGCACTTGTCAAAGACATTCTCATGCAGTAATTTACAGTAAGTTTTTTTTTTCTCTGAAAAGAAACACATACGGTTGTTTATATGCTCAGATAAGAAAAATAGCTAGTCATGTTTTTTAGACATTGGTTAATTTTTGTCATCAGGGCAGGCAGTGTACACACACCAGGCACAGACACATGCCAAAAACACTTGCTATGTTTTTTGTTTTTTTTCGCATTCTACTTTTGCTGGCAGTGATGTCATCGTGGCAGATCAGCGATGTGTGTTTCTTGTCCATCTTTTCCCTTTCTTTTCTTAGACCGCACCCTCCCATTAGATTAGGCTCCACCCACAGAATCTCCACACAAGCCTGCCCTGGCCCTTTATGGTTAAATGATTGGGCTACAGTGCTTACTGCGGCGATGACATCACGGAAGGGACACAGTGGGATTGGGCGTCAAGCTCAGGTGAATAGAGGCAGCACAGCAAGGCTGGATGGGGGAGCATGCGGGTTGGAAGCGGGGTGGATCTCACAAAGATGGGACGTTTGAATGGGGTGGGGGAGGTCTAGCTCAGGGTTGCAGTCAGATCCATGGAATGGGGGATGGGGTAAAGGGGGAGTACAGAAGTCAAGTTGGCGAAGGACTGCAGGGTCATGTAGTTTCTACTTTTTGTACTTCTATACGACCTTTTTTAAAGTTATTTTTTATTACAATTTATTATTATTAATCACATTTCAGGTTTAGTTACTTTATACAAGAATATGTCACAAATGAGGCTTGTGTTGAATCTCCCGCTGCTGGTTCTGTTTGGATATGGAGAGACATGATGGCGATATGCATTTTCACAGCATACACATACATGTATATTCATATACGGATATAAATATTGGTATATTGTATGTATATATCGTATAACTTGTCATATATCCAAATTACACACAAGTTTTGTGCTCAAATGCCTTTCAAGACAAACTTTTCTTTCCACGCTTTTTTTTAACCAATAGCTTGGAAACAACTTGTCAATTTCAAATACTTTGTGTTGAAATATGGTAATTATAATATTGTTTTGTTTGAAATATATTGCTTTTAAATGTAGCAATATCAGTCAGGAAATCAGTTGTCTCCTGTAATAATGTAGTTATAAATTTTGAAAAAGTTTCATCAAACAAAATTATCAAAACGAGTCATAAAAATTCACCTAACCACTAATTATACAGATGGCTGCAGTTATGAGTTTAGCTCTTAATTTGAATCACACACCTGTTGCGTGTGTGTATGGGGGAGAAAAATATTTCTTTTTCCTCTTTAAAAGCTGAGTACACCAAATAATTTTGACTTGGCTTAATCAACAAAATGCAAGTTTCTCTAATAAAAAAAGAACACAGACAGGTTAAGGAGGACATATCAAGCCATTGCCCTTTTAGCCCAATCAGCTGATAACCCAGTTGATTGAAAATGTTTGAGATTTGCTCTGGTCTGAAATGCCTCCACAGGATAGAGTGTGTCCTGAGATGGAGAGCACAAACAGATACTGTAATTAGAGAACAGGTCTTCATCTCACACTCTTAGATACTGGTGCATCTCCCACTGTTAACAGACAGAGAGCAGAGGAGACTGGATGTATACCAGTCACTAGCTCTGCAAAGCTCTCAACATTCTTTTTGTTTTGCGAGGGGAATTGGGTGCTTGAACTATATTTCTACACATAGACACACAAACACATACACATAAAATTACAGTATCCAGGGCCTTAAATAAACAGGAGGTCAGGAGGGTTAAGGAATGAATGAAAATATGTGTAAGGGATAGAGGAATCAATTTTTTTTTTCTTTAAAAAATATGTAATGTGACAAAGTGTCTGGATGAGGAGGAATACTGGAACACAAGTGTTACACTCCAACGGTCCCTTCGTCCCTCCTCCTAACACGCACTCACTTGTTTACGCGCTTACACACAATTATGAAAGACTTGCTGTGCTTCAGTCATGACTCCCCCCCTTCAGGGGCCTACATCTGTCTACTGGCTGCTCGGGATTGGTCACCTTGGTGATGAAATGCCATAGGAGTGGTGGTGGTGATCTACCGACTCTACCGGTCAAAACTAAATGGCAGATGGGGCAGGATGGGTGGGCCGCGTGCAGGGCTTGTTTAGAAGGTTGGAGCAGGAAACTTCCACAAGCGGAAGTGAGTGGGTGGAATGGGTTGAATGCTGATGATCCCAATTGAAGGTGAAACTTTGATGAATGGCAGAGGGACTGAAGGACGAAGATGGGGAGGGAGAAACACAAGTACAATTAAAGTAAAGCGGGTCCCATTTTTTTCTACAAGCCAAAATATACAAAAAACAAAAAGAAAAAAATATACATAACATCAAGTGATCTAAATGTACAGAAGTACTACTGCTTGCTTCTTGAACACTCACAATGCTATTTTTTCTTATGAAATATAAAATAAAAAGATTATCTGAGGGGAAAAAAGCCAAAGAAGGTTTCTGGTGGAGGGGTAGCCAAAAATCATTGCCTGAAGACTTTTACTTTTACTTTTTCCTCTCTCTCTCATCCCCTCTTTTTCCCACCTTCCCCCTCTCTGTCTCGTATCTCCTCTCTGCTATCTCTCTTCCTTACTCTGCTCTCCATTTTCCTCTCACTCTTCGTGGAGCTGCAGGCGGTAGCGGTGGTGGCGGATCTGGAAGAAGAGGCTCTGGAGGGTGGAGCGTGGCGTGCCAGGTAGTGTGTGGTCCTGACTCTCGCCAACATGCCGGAACCCGAGCGACTCATACAGCTTGTGCGCCGCCATCTTGACAGCGGTGGTGCCCAGGACGACGGCCGAGTAGTTATTGAGAACGGCGAACTCAAGCACGCGGCGGCCCAGTGCCTTGGCGATGCCCTTACCACGGTAGCGCGAGTCCACAGACATGCGCCGCAGCTCGAGCGTGTTGTCGTCTTCCCGGCCCTGTGCTGCTACGATGCCTACCACACGGCCCTCAAGCATGGCCACCCAGAAGCATGAGCCTGGAAAGAGGTAAAGAGCAGCATGGACATGTCAACACCATGCTTGTCATCATCACAGCCAATAACACTCAATCACAGTGGTAAGACAAAACAGCTCAAAAGTTATACCATTGTATTCTTAACCACTGTCGTTATACTGACAATAAGGGAGAAAAACGCCAACATCTCAAAGTTATACTGTGTTATATACTGTTATACCATACTACACAGTTACACTTAGTCACTGTGGTTATGCTGATAACCCAGTTGGATTTACAACCACTCAGTTGCCAACTCACTAAAGTTCCCCTTTAACTTCAGACGATTCACCATTCACCCCTCTTCTGCTCTGCTCCTTCATATTAAAATTATATATTTAAGAAAAATGTATATAAATATTTTAAATCATATTTTATTATCTGTAAGATTAAAATATCCTGTCATACTAAAAATCATTCAGAGGACTGAAGCCAATATTATGACCATATCCCTTGCTGTTCTGCATGCAAACTTTCAATTGCTCAACTATAAATACAGTCTCCATGGTAACACTCTGCCAAAGATGGTGCCCTGGCTTTCTCGCTACATCCTTTGCTGTTTGGTGTAAAGTAGCCACCTGGGTTGCCTTGGCAACTCTAATGCACACAATTGTCTGTTCTGAACTGTGTACACTTCATGAAAGAAAGAGAGAAATGTGACAGGTGTGTTTTATGTGTAAGTCCTGATAAGGCATAGCTGTTTGGTGACAGGGGTGACACTGGAAATCTGCAGTAATGGCTGCCATTGTGTGCAACATAAATGCAATGATTGTATGTGTCTGTGCCTGTGTGAGAGATAAAGAGATTGACAAGTGCTTTAAAGAAATAGTAAGACTAACAGTGAGCTAACAGTGAGCTTCCTAACAGTGAGCTAAAATGAATGAAGAGAGTGAGAGACCAGAACATACACAGTGAAAAAGTGTTCATCTACTGTGCATCCCACACCAAGCAAGCCAGAAAACAGTAGTACAGCAACATGCCCAAGAGAACATCCACAGCACAGCAGAACACACATTTAAATACGTTTGAGTGACTGTGCCCTAGTAGTGTTTGGCAGCATAACTAGGTGCATGTAAATACAAATATGATCTGTTGTCCAATACACACACACACACACATGCACACACACAGTTACAGTAGCACAGCATAAATGAGCTGGTGTGTGCCTGTTGCATAACCTCAAACAGCTGTGTCAGCTCTCAGCGTCACTTGAACACACAGCGGGCATGCTCACACACACACACTCATACACACCAAGCTGCAATATGAAAGAGCTGTGTCAGCTCACACTCTCATTCTCATACACACTCTCTCTCACACACACACACAGCTGTAATCCCTAATGTCTGTGTCAGCTTCCCACAGTTTAGTCAATTGCTGGATCAATACCACTGCTGGCCTCTGAGCACCTTAGTCTGAACAAAAGTGTGGGGGTGTGCACTGTGCCCACCCCTGATGCATAACCAACTCAGCAGTCCCTGCTGTTACATAGTCTCATTATGGCAAAGTATCAGGGATTGGCAAAAGGGTCAGATTAATGCAGAATTAATATAATCTACAAGATACAGGCGAAACGTAGTCTTTCAACCTAACACACACACACTCTCTCTCTCTCATATCAAAGACCTCTGTCCTCAAAGACCATTACAAAAAAATGAAATAAACTGTGGCTTTCCATATTTGACTTTCTTAAAACTAAGAAACAAAAAGATCAGAGGATCTTTTTGGTCACAGCAAGATCCATCACAAAAAGCCCTCTGAGTGCCCCATCTGTTTACGGAGAGGGGGTTGGGGCAAAGCAAGGGCGGTGGAGGGTGAGGTCCCAAAGCGTTGCCGTGACTCCTATGGTTCGGGGGCCATTGCGTCAGCACGGCCCGTAGATTATGACCCCTGTGTCTGTGGGGATTAGGGGATTAAGCCCCCTGCTCTGTGTGATGCGTAACAAAACAAACACCACATCACTCACATACACACACACACACAGAGCATGGTGCTGTGATCGCAGCATGCTTGATGGAGGGAGGAAGAGAGAGAGGATGGGGAAGAGTGTGTGAGAGAGAAGCGGGGATGACAGGGCAGAGTGAGAGCGGCAGTGGAGAGAATGTTTGTTTTGTTGTAGGACCCGGGAGGCCAAGTGTAATCCAGTGATGTTGGCATTTGATGGCAGATTTGACTGATTAAAGGGCATTTTGAGAGTCACTAGCTCTCTCTCTCTCTCTCTCTCTCTCTGTGTGTGTGTGTGTGTGTGTGTATGTGTGTGTGTGTGAGAGAGACACACACACATGTGGCAATGACTGCTTCTTTTAAGACAATGTTCTGTTAGCAGGGCCTGGTGGTGGTGGGGGGGGGGGGGGGGGGGGGGTGTGACCAACCGTCAGCGCAGCAAGGAGAGACAGAAGGTGAGGCTAGACAAGTGTCTGGAGACACACTGTGCATAGTGCACACCCAAAACACACACATTGCCCTGGGCTTGTCTAAAGCTCCCATGAAAGAAGGAAGACTGATAGGATTGGATCATCTAATCTGTAAAATAAACTCCTAATTGCCACCATCAGTTCTCCAAGGGGGGAGTGAGCCATCATATGACTGAAAGTGTGCGTGTGTGTGTGTGTCTGTGTGTCTGTGTGTGTGTGTGTGAGAGAGTGAAGGAGAGAGTATGTATGCATTTAATGCCTGAAGCTTAGAGCCAAACAAGGTCATCCCCAACACCCTTGGTCTCGTAAGTGTGGAAGCATTTATCTAAGTTTATGTGCCTGTGTGTGTGTGTGTGTGTGTGTGTGTGACAGAGAGAGAACGAGAGTCTGTTAGTGTACTACCTCTATTTATCTTAAACATTCTAAGTACCATCATTGCCTTGATTTTATGGATAACTGTGTGTGTGTGTGTGTGTGTGTGCGTGTGCCTTATCTATCATCTGCTAGATGTGATCAGATCAGATAGGAAGGGTATTTAATCAGATGCTGCAGATCAAATTTCCCCTCAAGTACTTCCTGAAATGTGACGAGTGTATGTGTCTGTGAGTGCATGTAATAAGTGGGAGCAGTGCAAAGGATGCTGGGATATCTGCATTGACCCTCTTCTGCACTGACACTCCCTAGGGAACATGGAGCTTGTGGGAGGGTGTGTGTGTCTGTCTATCTTTCTCTTTCGCAAACCCACACACACACACACACACTTCTGCGGGGCTGCCTTGACCCTCTCTCGGGAGCAAGGGGCTTGCAGGTAAAGATCTGCTGTCAGAGTTGCCCTGAGTCAGCACTTTTCATGCTCTCCATCACTGCAACCACACCCAAACATACAAAACGCACACACACACACTTCCATTAAAGCCACACCCATAACGTCAAACACGGGCACTCTTTCTTTAAATACATACATACACCTATTTGGCCTATACCTCAACATCAACACACTTTAGCTAGATGATGAGCTGTTGATCTATCTCACATTTAAATGTCAGACACATACATTCACCTCCTCTCTCTCTGCCTCATACATACACACACACACTTAAGCTCATTAGCCAGAGTCACATGGGGGTACTAGGATCGTTGTAATTGCTTCACACACCTATGTTCTCTGGAGGCACACCCTCCTACATCTTTGACTGCAGTGTTACGTGCCTGCATGCAGACCAACACACACACTCTGTCATGGGTTTTACTGGTCCATTAATTGAAAATTTAAAAATTTGTAGTGTTTTACACTACAGTGGTTTACACAAATGAACACACACCACACACACACACACACAAGCACGTGTTACAACATTCACACCCAAAACGCAGAGACCCTATGCTAGCATACCAGTTACCAAGTCAGCATGTTTTCTGTCACACCCATGTCCAGGCCAGACACTACATTACGTCTTGCTAAAATATACATGCACACATGTACAGGTCAACCACACACACACATTTAGTTTGCTATTAGCCTCTGCTGGAGGGCTGCTTTACTGCAGAGAATTAGAAGTCTTTTATCTATGTGATTCAGCACATACACAACCAGAAAATTAGCCAGCAGCAGCCGATCTTCTGTGTGTGTGTGTGTGTGTGTGTGTGTGTGAGTGAGAGAGAGAGAGAGACAAAGAGAGAGAGAGTATGTGAAAGAGAGTGTGTAATAATGAGGTGTGTGTGCATTTGTGCGCTCATGTGTGTATGTGTGCACCTCCTGGCCCAGGGCTGATTGCCCCCTGCATGATTAAGTGGCTGACGCAGTCAGGGTCGTGACCTGTGGGGGCCAGACAGCTACTCTAAATTAGAGGTGAGCTGCCCTGAAACTCAGTCTCCTTCCTTCTGTGTCTGTGTCCAGCTTGTTTAGTCTTTGTGTGTGTGTGTGTGTGACGGAGAAGTTTCTATGCGTTTCGGCCTTGCGTCCACACGGCGCCAGTGTTTTGGGTGACCTAAAACAACGTTTTTTGAAAAAGGGGTTCCAGAGTGAAAAATGCATTTGTTTCATTGCTGTGTGGACAAGCAAAGCGCAGCTCTCCGGTGTTGGTATGTCCAGTGGCTCTGGCTGTATACGTGGATATTTTTCGCTCCAGCTCGTGTGTGGACACGGATTTTTTTCAACCCACAAAAAAAAAACAAAAAAAAAAAACAGAACGTTGTCGTGTGGACAGGGACAGAGACTCAGTCAGTAGCTATGCTAAAAAAGAAGGGAAGGGAGAGAAAGGGAGAGAAAGAGAGAGAGAGAGAAATGGAGAAGCCCCTTGAGAGCCCTTTGTGCTGCACTGCATCACACAATGGGGGGAGGCGACAAACCATCCCCCCATTTCCTGACCTAGTACTTACTCATCTTCCCCAATACCTGAGACAGAAATATCTTCCATTTCCTAAACACACACATACACACACACACACACACACACACACACACACAGACACACCTTTCTAATGTCACACCATGTAGAGGAGTTGTATCTACTCACTTGAAGTAGACAGTGACCTGCAAACACAACTACGGGGGTAGCCGTTGAGCTGCAGGCAGAAAAAGGAGACATCCACAGTTTGGAAATAGTCCCCGACAGGATGAATAAGTAGAACAGGGATACGCTGGACTGTGTTTCACCTTGAAAGTGCATGCTATACCCATATTTACATGAAAACTTGGCTTGTACTGTACTCACTCAAATTCTGTGTGCTTGGCTTCCAACCCCTTCCTCTGAAAGAAATGACCTTAGGAAATGGCGCTACAGAGATTTTTTCCTTTCTTCTCTCGCTTTATCGATTTATATGACACAGCAGATGTTACCGAATCCCATTTGATCAAATTACCTTTTTCATGCTTCCCTCGCCATCTCTTTTCCCTGGTCTGCCAATGCCTCCCAACAGACTACAGTCTGTCAATTATTAATAGATATGTGCTTAAATTAGAGACATTTACTGCATTGATCTGCAGTGTGTGTGTGTGTGCATGAGTGTCACTGTGCCTGTGGCTGTGTCTATGTCTGTGTGTGTGTGTGTGTAAGAGACAGAGAGAACGATGGGGAGAAAAGGAGAATTGCTATGAGGCCAGTGACTGTTTATTGACAACCTGATGGAGCTCACAATATTGACTGGTTGGAGGTATCAGTGATGTCCTGGGGTGCAGCCTTAATTGAACTCAAACTCACATACTCTCTCACACACACACACACACACAAATATCCACGTTGCAGTAGTGGACAGATGGCCTATAGATTGACAGATGCCTCAGCCACTGAAACGCACAGAGGCAAACACTCTATACACACAAGATAGAAATGCGTGTATTGATCCATCCAACTGTGCACTTGCAACTAGGGGCAGACAAGGCTAGCTGGTGACTGACACACAGATTCACAGATGCACACACACACACACACACACACACCCTTTTCTATTGGCATTAGTATTAAGCATTAGCTGACTGGATCACTCACTCTGAATCACACACTGACTCACTAAGCTGTGAAACAGACACTATAGATACACTCCCCCCCTTTTTTTCAATCAAGTGTGCCTTACTCGCATAACCAATGATTCAATGATTGAATGAGGAATGCAAAGTCCAAAATAAGGAGCTGAATTAATAAGTCCATGATGATAATAATAAAAAGCCTTTCTCTAAATATCTTTCTCCCTTTCTTGCACATGCACACACACACATCTACATATACACAGAAGGGCTTTTATGTACACTCAGTGTATTCACACCATTCTCTCCACTCCACACCGACAGATATTCAGTGTTCTCGCACAATGCACACATCAATTTCTGCTCCTCCATCTCTTTCCTTGTGTGTGTGTATGTGTTTGTGAGAGAGAATGTAATCATTGCAAGTCAAGGCCAAACCAGATCTTTTAAGAGTTGGACCCAGACAGGGATAGTGAACACATTAATGGAACTTTGTGTGTGTCAGTGTGCATGCTCATTGTGTGTGTGTGTGTGTGTGTGTTTGTGTGTCTATCTAAGGCAAACTCGTGTAGTGGTCATCAATCAGCAAAGGACTTAAACACAGGCCCTTACAGAGTCCATATAAAACACAGACACACACACAGACACATACACACACACACGTCCTCTGAACAAATAACTTCTAGGCTTAGGCAGCTGTTGAAATGTAATATTTTTAGCCTGAGGGGGAATTACAACTCATTTCCTCTTGCACACAATAGAGCCTCTAACTGCACTATGAGTTGAGGTGTGGACATGTCCTAAAATGTCCATTCAAAGTCAGTGATGTGCATACTGATTAAAAGCAAGTTTGGCAATTCATGTGGGACTTTTGCTTCTGTCTGCTGCTGCATAACAGCAACATAAACCCACATTTGTTATCAGCATACGGCTGACTCACATTCCTCGATTAGTGGATTAGTGGTTCCTTGATTAGTGCCATTTTTTCAACATGGCCCTGATTGACAGCTTTCTGTGGCTTCTGAATATGGTTTGTTTTATTGTTCGTATGGCTTAGTTGAATGTGCTCCATAACTTTATTGGGCCTGTACATTTTGATGCTGCATACTCAGAATCATGACAGCTATAATCAGAAGTCATCGTGAAGTCACACCTTTTTTGTTTTGGGCTTTTGTTTTGTCATAATTGGTAGATATGTCATTGGTCCTTACCCTACCCTGCAAATGATACCCAGCTTAGACTTCTCAGAAATCTATAAATGTTTAATGCATAAATGTAAACAGGAAAACTTGGGTTTCTCAGTGTTTCTCACCTGTTTAAAAACAATTCATATGTTTTATCCTTTATTTCTATGATGTGTATTTGGCAAATGTCTGCAGTCAGTCTAAACCCCTGAGTCCTTATCTCTGACTTCCCCCCCCCATGTCTCACTTTCAGCCTTGACCCTTTCAGCCTGACCTTTGCACTTTCTACCACAGCACATTCAGGCATTGACAGGCATTGACAGCCATCCTGACCCAACCTGACCCCTTAGTCTTGACTCTCTTCACATTTACCTTTCAACCTCTCACCTTTAGGCTCTCGTGTCTTAAACTCAGCTGGTCTTTTTACTACTGTTTCTACTGATGCTCATCTTTGCACTTCTGTCCTGTAAACCTTTTGCAATAGTAAACACACAGCAGACTGATTCTTATGCCCTCCTTTCTCTCTCCATTTGATTCTAATATACTCACCCCTTTGTTCACAAGTGCACACAGAGTATTCTATTAAAGCAGTGCTGGGCTGTCACTTTATAAACAGTTTGGTACTTGCCCATCCTCATCTCTAAAGCTGGTGAAAGACTGGGCTGTTTTTGTTGTTGTTGTTGCTGATTAATGTCTCTAGGAATTGTTCTGGCTCGTTTCCATTGACATTGGGCCACAGTTGTTTTCATGAATAATCAAAACATTTATGAACATACAGTCAGAGCACTGAAACTGTCAGTCAACAAGTGCTGTCTGTAGGAAAAAGAACAAGAATATTTGGTCCAGCATAGGCCAAATAACAAACCAGCAGCCAACACTAAGTGATGTGGGCAAAGAGAATGAAACTAAGTTTCTATGCCCCCACTGATTAGCGTTAGCCGTCATTTTGCTATTCAGCTATTGATATTTTCTAGTTCTTTTTCCTACTGATGACAGCACTCTGTGTCCTCGAACAACAGGGCTGTGGGTTTATTTACCCTTTAATGGGGAAGTGTCAGAACAACTCCCATGGTCACCCTGCAATAGTGCTGAAAAAGCTGCCCGATGAATCATGACCTTAACTCACTTTTAAATATACCATAAATATACCACTCATCCATTGGTCTCTTTCACCCTGGTCCCCACACACACACCCGCCCATACATGTGACCCTCCTCACCTGCTGGCTTCATGTAGTAGGCCTCGATGTCTGCCATGTCGGTGTGAAGCGCGCAGTCCAAATATCCCAGGATAACCTTGCGGCTGTAGTAGTAGCGCGCCCCCATCAGGAGGAAGGGGGTGCAGCAGGTCAGCACGAGAGACTTGGTCACCATGTAGCACATGACTGAGGAGATAAGGGAGAGAGGTGAGCGATACCTGTCAGGAAAGAGAAACCATACCTTTATTTCGGGATGGGGAAGAGGATGGTCCACACAACAGTATTTTTTTCCTTCTTCTACAGTTAAGCACTTGCACATTTAGGCACAGACACTTACTAGTTGTATTTAACCCTCTGAGGACATTTCATGAAGTGGAAAAAAGAAAAACAATGATTAGAGAACAAGACACAGAGTAGTTTTTCGGGGAACAAACTCAGTATGTGACCCACTAGACTATTAAGATCTTAAGTTTGAAGTAAAGAAGAGCAGCACTACAGGCTGACAATATGAAATTCCGTTCATTCCTGCATGAGCCGTTTTCACTCTTTTGAAACACACGGGGGCGCGTCGGAGCGAAAGGCAGCATGCATTGCTTAGGTTACATGGCATGCAGTGTTCGCACTCCAGTGCACCACGATGTGGCATGTGCATTGTAAACACAGACCATAAAATCACTCACCATTCAAGGCGACGTAAACCTCACCACTTTGGAGCTTCTGAACATTTTAAATGCGTCTAGTTAATCGTTCACGATGCATGTCTGGCAGTTGTAGGAGGGCTGCAGACTCTTTAGAAAACTCCCTTTCCGCATTATGATGGTTAAAGTTATCGATAGCTATGTTCTTTAAAATGATGATGCTCAGTTGAAGTAGGCGGTCGGAAGGATCTGCGGTTTGATTTGAACTAAGAAAAAGTAGTGCAGTGCATTTTGATTGACCCTTGGTGGGCGTTAATTGACTGCCTGGTCCGCTGCGTGAGGGACGGGGGGTGTTTCTAAACTCAAACAAAGCCGAGGTGCACGAACTAGTCATCATTCGGTTTCATGAACCATACGTTTGCAAAGTGTTCAAATGTGCAACACCCTCTTTTATCGCTTTTAGTTTATGTCTTTTTTGAGAGTTAAGGACGAAAAAAGAGAAATGGAGGAATTTCATATTTTTAGGGCATACCCACCTTCGTGGGGGATGGAGCTCATTTCATACACATACACACACACACACACACACCAATGTTCATTCATTCTTGTGTGAGTCAAGGCGGTGGTCTACGCAAGCATTTACCGGTAGTCTAGCGCGTATACACACTGCTGGCCTACCGGCAAAACCGGCATTATGTTTTAGCATCACGATTTCGACAAAAGCTCCGCACGGGGGCTTGATGCTGACACCATCAATGCGTCCAACCCCACAATGCAACCATGACAGTTCAGTCAGTCATCCGACCCGGTTGCTAGTCTGGGTGAACCACCCGAACGGGTGCAGGCGCAGATTCTGCGACAAAAAATGCATTGGCCTCTATTTTTTATTACTCTACGTTGGAATGAAAAGGCACATCTGTGGCCACTACAAACTGGCCGTGTGGTCTGACTTACGTGTGAGCATCGCGTAGAGAAACTGGGTCTGAGTCTGGTGCCGTAGCCCACGGAAGGCCGTATTCGGGATCCGCTCCATGATACCTTCGCAGAAGATGCGCCTTACTTCGCCGTGGTCGGCGCGCTCGAACTCCCGAATGAACACCGCATCTCCTCGCGTCTCCTTGCTTTCCAGCACGCTGGCAGTCGGCGTGGGCGTGGAAGTCCACATTTGTGAGGAGGAAACAATGATTGAATCTTTTTTGGTCCCGGGTATGGCATCGTGCTCATCCGCTACTATTTTAGTCTCGCAAACCATTTTAGGAGACGAACAATGCATGCAAATGGCCTCAAATAAACTGGATAGGTGAGAAATAAAAGAAACAAAAAGAGATGGATGCTTTTTGTTGTTATGGAAAGGGGAAAAGGGCAGATGCTCTGCTGAAACCCTGAGCTCTGCTCGCGACCAAGACTTGTGGGTGAATTTCAAACCGTATATAAATGTGCCGTGCGGGCCGCATTCAGATTCAGGGGTTGAGTTGGATGCTGCAATCTAGAGATTGGCCATCGCCCCACACCACGTGATTACGAGGGGAGGAGAGGCGCCCACAGAGAAACACCCTGACGTCCCTCTACCACCCCTCACCTCTTCCCCCTCATTTTCGCCTTCACATAGGCTATGCCGGGTTTTCTTTTTTCTTTAAAAAATCCTCTGCCTGTAGTCGGCTGGCGAAATTCCACACATGTGTGCATTGGGGGAGGTGTGGCATCTAGGGGGACGCATGGTGGACAGTGGCTTAAACTGTACTGTTGTGGTGTCTGGGAAGGGGGGTTCGGCTAGACTGTGCTAGGACTGGTCGTCTGGTGTCTGACCTGTTCTTCTGGCTCCCAGTTTGCTGTGACCTAAACGCAAGCGGTTGATATGAGGACGGAGTGTCGCGTGTTCACTGATTACAGGATGTCTGGCGAGATAATCTCTCTTGGGGTGACGGGGCTTGGGCTGGGCGAACTGTTGCCACAAGTGACAGCTTTGCTGCAGTGCAGTTAGTGCCGGGTGAGCCGGCGGGGAGTGTTCTCTCACCTAACCTGCCCGTTCTTTCTATCCCCCTCTCTCTCAGCATCCTGTCAAATACGGTCCGGTTCGCTTTCAGCGCGCCGAATTCTTACGAGTTGTGCTTGAGGGCTGATGGCCGTGTCTTTTGAGAGCCTGATCACTCGACGCATCAGCATCTGGCTGTGTCAGACCCGCCCCGCTGGTTTTGAAGTTTGTCCCAAAAGTGTCCCGGAGACATTGGTCGACCATTTCACTCAAATGTGGCGTCTCCTGATATTCAAGGAGCATTATGCAATTTCGATTGCTGCATTGCGTGCAATGCATGGGGTACTATTAACCGCTGCCATGTGTTGATTTAACGCTGCTGCATTGTACCAAACTAGTTTAGACCGGATCCACTCTCCTCGTGCCTGTAGCTCCCCTCCCACTCACAAAGGCGGAAGAAACCCCCGTCAGCCTGATCGCCCTTTTGAAGGAAACCGGAGAACCCTACATTAGACCGCAACAGACCACCTCTGCCTCCCACGCGAAGACTTTACTGCATGCGTTTGTGCGCATTTCGCACGCGTACACCATCGCATCGCAGAGAACATGCGGTCATTCCTCAACTTCAAACACCTGCACCAAAATGCGCGCGCATCTAGATAGACGGAGGCAAAAAAAAACCGTCACTACAGATTTATTCCAGGAAATATGTTGTCTTTTAAAGAAACATAGTGGCGAGCTGTCTTTAGGAACAGGGTGTACGTAGCCAACCGGTTTCTCTGAGCAATTTTCTCCATGCTTGCCAAATAACCTGGAAAGTAAATGTCTAGGAGGTCTATTGCTGTTTCGAAGTATTTCACGTAGTACCTCGGTATTCCATAATTGTTTGGAACATGCTCTGGCTAGTTGACGCCTGTTACAAGGTTTTCATGGCTAATAGCCTACTGTTTGACAGATTTCCTAGAAAGGTTGTAGAATATGTCCACAGTGTAAAGCTTTTCAAACATTGGTTAGATTGTGCAACCACAATGGAGCAATAAAATAGGCCCTAACTTGTCTGTCAGCCACCTCCTACTCCAAATCAGAAACGTTTTCAAATGCCTTCACCATCAAGGATAACAAGCTATTATACAGCTTTATAAATATAAAGCCATTGCTAAGGTGGAATCAGTTGATCACTTAGCTTGTCCACAGTTTTTTCTGCTATTTTTTTCATGGTGTTCATAACCTTACTGGAGCTTCAACCGATTTTATAATCCACAATTAGTAGAGTAGCAATTAGTAGTAGAAGTAATTATCTAGAAGTTTGTTTGCAGGTCTTCCTGCTTGATTAATTTGATATTCATGCAGTTCATGCCTGTGCATTTAATGTTCCATCTATCATTGTGAATAGTTGGAAATATTTAGGGCATTTGTACCTCTCCTCCAAATTCAGCTCCAGAAGTCTTGTTACAGCCCTGAAGTTATGAAATAAAATTTTATTTACTTTCAAAAATGTATTCTTTCCTTTAAATTAAATTAGGCAAGTTTAGCTCTTTGTGACAGATGTTAGACCCCAATATTGTCCCGGTTCCTCACATGTTTTCTCAACTTCATCTTTGGCATGGGGGTCAAAGGTCAGTGTTACTGTCAAGTTTACCCCTGCCCCTCTCCCATCCTTTTATCCTGTCCCTTTGTCCTGTTTGATGCAGTCAGATTATTCCTTGTCGTTTTTCAGTTTTTGTCCAAGTGTCTTTAAACATGTAGCTCTGCATGTGAGTGTGAAATAATACAAATCCTAAAGAATGATAATGGTGTGATACTGGCACTGGAAAATGTCCAAGAAAGAATGCTTCCCTCAGCATAAGGATATAACCATTAGGAAGAGGAAACTACCAGAGAACCAAAGGAAAGAGAAGTCCCTCTAAGTTTGTGTGAAAGATTGTGTGTATGTGTGTGTGTGTGTGCGCTGTGTGTGTATGCTGTGTGAATGCAATGGAAGTTTAAATGAAATAGATACTGTGTGTGTGCGCATGTGCATATTGCAGAGGTATGCAGGAGTACAAAGGTCATTTCCAGCTCTGTTCCCGCGGACATGATGCTCACTACTGAGCTGTGTGTGTGTGTGTGTGTATGTGTGTGGAGGAGGGGGGGGGTGGAAGAGCCTAGATCATAGGTCCATAGGGGAGTGTCCTCAGTCCTCAGTCTTTGTCTTTACTGCTGGTGTGTGTGTGTGTGCACACAGTCACACATTCCAATGTATAAATATAAATATAATTCCAATATATGCAATACATAGTACACACAAAGTGCACCCCCCCTCTCCCTCCTTCTCTCTGTCTGCCTCTCTGCATACATTTTGTGTGAGAGGAAGATTAACAAAACTTGGCAGTAAATGACATGACAACATCTGTATATCATCCTGTTGATTGGTGTTTAATTTGATCAAGCATTAGCTTCAAATGCACACGCACATCTGCACTGAAGCAGACCATCACAGGTTTTGGTAGTGTTTCAGCTGTCTGCATGTAATCAGATATAGCTGTGTGTGTGTGAGAGAGAGAGAAAACGAGAGAGAGAAAGAGCGTCTGTGTATTTAAGGGGGTTGAAGAGACAGTGAAGAGTTAGGTCATTTTCAAGGTCACAGCATTTGGAAGTGAATGGGGAAGACAGGGGGTTTTAATCGGTCAAGGTGATCAGTAGACATTGAAATGTGTGTGTGTGTGTGTGTGTGTGAGGGGGGGGGGGGGGTTGGGAGAGGGGTTAGTGAGTGCTCTTCCCAATGTTTCCTGGTTTTAGTGCTCTATGGTCTAATAATAATCTACTGTCCTGGGATGCCCACTGTTGGCCTGGCA
The DNA here is from genome assembly GCA_027481765.1 of Tenualosa thibaudeaui. NCBI lineage: Eukaryota > Metazoa > Chordata > Actinopteri > Clupeiformes > Clupeidae > Tenualosa > Tenualosa thibaudeaui. Next base: position 2,068,689 of record JAIFZK010000136.1, on the reverse strand, counting down.
TCAAAGTCTGGGTAAGGACAGAAACACACAAACACACACAGAGCCTTGAGCTCTGAACCACTCTAAGACCAGAAGCCAGGGGTGGTAGGGGATCAACACTGACAGGGCAGGACAAAGTGTCAAGAGAGGGGGAGGAAGGGAGAGAGTAAGTGTGTGTGTCTGTGTGTGTGTGTGATTGCAATTGTGTGTGTATATGCATGATTGTGAGAAAAATGGCCATTTTGGAAACCATGAAATCTGCATTAGGCAACCAACTTGCAGTGCCCTTGCTGTTTCAATACTGCCACAGGCTGCACTCCAGTCAGATAAGGCCATCTGTCCCTGTTCACTGCAGACTAGCTGTAAAGACTCCCAATAGAAATACTGTTAACATTACATTATGTTATGAATGCAGAATTTATTTTCTGCAGTGTTAAAACTCCTCTATTGAAATAGGGCATGGGAAAGAGAGCAGGGTAAAGTCAGTCAGGGAGGTAAGGCTGGGGAGAGAGAGAGCTTAGGACATAGAGAGGAGAGAGAGAAAGGAAAACACAGGAGGGGCTTTGGCCCAGCATTGTTCTTTTGGCTCCCCTGGCTCAGAAGTAGAAGCAGATTCAGAATGTCATTTTCTCTCTCCCCCTCCCTCTCGCCCCTGTGTGTGTGTGTGTGTGTGTGTGTGTGTGTGTGTGTGTGTGTTATTCCTTTCCTCCTCCTCTCTGATACAGGAACACACACACACACACACCTACTCACTCTTTCCCCCTCTGTGAATCCTACTCTCTGACATGTACCTACTCTTTTTTCCCCTACTCTCTTAATCCCCATGCCCCCCCAACACACACACACACTCACACTCTCCCCCTGTATCAGAGCCAACTGTGAGTTCTAAACATAAAGTCACCCTCAAACTTGATGGGAGTTTCTGATCAAATATTTAATGTGTTTGAGGTGCTGATAGCAGACTGACCGTGAGTATATCCTGGGACTAAGCACGTCTCCCTGAACTAATTTGTGTGTGAATATGACCTCACTTCTGACCCATTACTGGTAATGTAGATGAATGAAGACCAGAAGTACAGTGAAACACAGTGATCAAAGCATGAAGATCCACCAGTTGCTTTAACTAAACAAGAAAGTATGGCTTAGGTCCCTTTCCAGGTTGAATGGACATAATGTTGATTATCTCAGATTACGTGGACCAGACCCTGATTAGTGCCAGCCTAGCAATTCAAAGCAGATAGCTACTGATGTAAGGCATACGCCCATACAGAACATTGATATCCTGTAAAACATAATATTCCCCCAGTTAGACAAAGATATACTCAAGATCAGCACATAATGAAATGCAAACAGTTTTTAAAAATATATATATATTGTCAAATCCCCATTTCAAAGATGTAAGGGTGGAATCCCAATGTCTGGTATATGACCTGAACCCTATAGCCTTCACCAGCATAGCAGATCTTTGAGGGTTAAACACTCAGGGCTGGGAGAGACTGGGGCTCAGCCAGCGACTTTGACCGTGAATGTATGTGTTTATTTGTGAATCTAGGTGCGTGTGTGTGTTTGTTTGTGTGTGTGTAAGTGAAAGGGAGACATATGGCAAGTGAATATTTTATCTATGATGTCTTTTTTCTCTTTCTCTCTCTCTCTCTCTCTCCCCTTCACCTCTTTCCCCACCCTGCTTTTCTTTTTCTCTTCCTCTCTCACTGTTCCTCCAGTTTTTTATCTCTCACCTCTGCAGCTGTTTTCCAATTTCTCTCCTACCCCTGTGCTCTATAGTCTCTGGTCTTATCATTCCAGCGAAGGCCATAAAAAAGGATGCATAATTCATGCATTATCATCTCCATTAATTGTTAATGAGCCTGCTAGAACTGAACCACACACACACACACACACACAGAGAGAAAGAGAGAGAGAGAGATCCATCTTTCTAGCTCATCTGCAGGGTATACTTGGTACAAAATAGAAGCACACACACACGCTCCCATACAGAGAGATATGGACATCTTTTAGTTACCCACAAGATTATTTGGTCATCTGTGATTAAGCTACACTGCACTCATGAGAGAAACACACACACGTATGGCAATGACAGGCATTTGATATTGACCGCTGTTGTATTTTAGTCAGATCGTTAACCACCCCCCACCCCACCCACTGCTGGCTTTGGTTTGGTGTGAGAGTGTGTTTCCTCTCATCCTGAAATGCTCCCACCATGGTCTGGGCCAGTCTGTCTCTTTCTCTCTCTCTCTCTGTCTCTCTCTCTCTCTGTGCCTCTCTCTTACTCTCTCTCTCACTCTGTCTCAGTCTCTCTATCTCTCTCTCTCTTTCTCTCTCTCTCTCTCTCTCTCTCTCACACACACACACACACACACAAGCATTAGTGTGCAATGGAAAGGCATGACACAGCAATCCTTATAGGCACATGGATTAGAATCTCATGTGTCATGTTGTTCTTCTATTATTCCGATGAGATGTTTCACCATCACAGTTGAGAGAGCATAGTTTGCATGTGCTCAGACGTTACAGTTACAGCTGACGTATTGGTCTGTATCATATCAAGTATCATATAGATTACAACAAACATGCTGCAATGTTTAGTTATAGCAAAAGTAACCCTAAATTAGATACACAGGTTAATCTATTACACAATGGCCAATTAATGTCAAATAATTTCCCACTACACAATAAAGACTAAACATAACGAAAAACAACAACGTGAAGTGTACTCTTGCCCCTTGAAATGCTGTTGTGTTTGTGAGTAGCACCATGATGTAGGGTTAGGTCATATGAAATAGAAAACACCAACAGAGATTATGAACAAGAGAAAAAGCAGGTCAACCAAGTTCCTTCATGCCACAGTGTAGCCCACAGCAGCATATAAACACAAATAAATCTGAGGGGTTGTGTGTGTGTGTGTGTGTGTGTGTGTGCGTGCGTATTTGTGTGTGTGTGTGGGCGTGCACGTGTGTGTGTGTGTGCATGTGTGCGTGTGTGCGTGTGTCTGTGTGTGTGTGCGCGTGCCAGGGGATGTGGCATCCCTCCTCTTTGCATAATGTCCACTGAGGGCCGCTGGATTTGTTTGGAGAGGGTCACAGAAGCCACTGCAGCAAGGTCAAACATGGCAGCAAGGTCAGCTGTTGCATAAACATAATGTGTGTGAGTGTTTGTGTGTGTGTGTAACATGTCTCGAGTTCTTTGGACTGTCTAGACAGACTAACTCGGTGGAAGCAGCACTACTGTCAGAATGCATCACTGTGTTTTGAGGTGTGCCTGTTGGGCCAGTGTGTGTGTGTGTGTGTGTGTGTTTGTTAGTGTGTATGTGTGTGTGTGTGTGTGTGTGTGTGTGTGTGTGTGTGTTTGTTAGTGTGTATGTGTGTGTGTGTGTGTGTGTGTGTGTGTGTGTGTGTGTGTGTGTGTGTTTGTTAGTGTGTATGTGTGTGCGGGGGTGGGGGCGGCATCATACATCTCTAGGGAAATAAAACTATGAGATGTGGCTGAGCAAAGTAAAGGGCAGAACTGCAGCATCTACAGTATAGGACCCATAAGTACTTGCCCTGCAGCAACAGCATCTTAAACAGTCCCTCTCCCTCTCCCTGTGTGTGTTTGTGTGTGTGTGTTTCTACTCCAACTTTATGTATGCAGGTGCCAAATTCAGAAATGATGGTCTTTTTGCGAGTGTGTCTCAGTCCTGGAGTAGCGGTCAGTTTTATTAATGGCCACTGAATCCCAAGATAGGTCACGATGAAATTGACTTTGGTCATTGGCTTAGTTGCAGTTGTTTGGACAACATTTACAGGCCCTCCTCCTATAGGCTACTCATCAGTGGTCTGACCGGCTGGTCATAAGACTGATGTGGGTCACATTTTTGTTATGCAGTTGTGGCAGTTTGCCACATGGTTTACTCTCATCTGAAAAAAAGGAAGTAAGCACAGTGTGAGCCTAGGCCACAACATCAACCACCTTATGACACAGAGATGGAGACACAGTTCTCAGAAAGAGGCCTACTGTAAAGCCCAGTCAGTATCCCTGGATGATTATTAGGCCTAACGACTCTCAGGCAGCCTAATGTAGGACTAACTCACTGTTCCATTGAAAGAGCTGATGAAATCTGAGACTGCTGGGTCTGAGCTACCATTGGCCTAGCTCAGAATGAAACAGCGGAATTAAAGTGACGGAGACACAATGGGCTATGTCACATTTAGAGGGTGGGAAATGAGGGGCACTGCTCAAAACGGCAAGGAATTAATAAATAACTTAAAACCAGCAAGTGGGTCTCTGTCTCAAATACCCAGTATTTTTATAGGGAACATCTGGCAATCAGATATTGTTTTGATGGTCTATTTTGAATGGATTTTTTTTCACAAGTGCTGTTTGGGCAACCTTCTCACTTAATCCAAACAGAGAGACCTTGCTAAAAGTGACCAATCTTTCCAGGTTAACTTTGAGGTAATCTGTCAGCTATAGCCTGCCAATATACAATGCCTGTTGCAGATGGATTATTTAAACTGAGCAACAGTGCAACAAAATGTACCTAGATGGAAATGTATGCTGCATCACTTGGAGCTAACTGTGTGTTTATCATCATGTGGGGGTTAAAATGGGTGTGTTTGCTTTACTTTCAGTGCTGTTTGTTTCACACAAACTTGCTGTCGCTGCACCGCAATATTATGCTCAGAAGCGGCAGAGATCTACTGCATCGCTGCGACACTCTTGCCCCTGTATTGTCTGTGAGCTCCCCCTTGTGGCTCACTAGAGAAGTGTGATCTACCAACAGACAGGAAATAATGTTTGAGGTTGTGCGTAAATGACAAATCGCAGACTGAAGTCACCAACAGAAAATGCCCATAGCACAGCAGTTTAAATAGCAGAGCTTTATGTCACAAGTCAGATTTAGCTGTGATATAAAAATGCAGAGATAAATGACTGAATGTGATAACTGAAACAGCATATTCTGTAGACCTCTCAAAGAACATTAAACAGTCTAAACCCTAAGCCAGAGCCATAAGCTATGCCCTTAGTTATATGTTTGCCTGGTCTTTAATTTTTTTATTTTATTATTTTAATGATTCCATGTCAAAGGGTGATGCTGAACCAACTACCTTTGCTACTTTGGGAAACTGATTTATGAACATTGCTTTTAACTTTATGAGAAAATAATTAGGACTTATGGCACCAAAAATACACCACAAAGACTGGACAACTTGCCCTGACTACAGCAAACAGCGAATGCAAGTTTATTGATATGCCATCAAAATAATGAAAAGCAGGTTCTTCTTGAAAAGATCAGGATATGGAGTATGTCAATACGTTTATACATAGAAATACATTCACAGAAGGAAATATGCTTTTTGATGAGGTCCAATCATAGCCCAGACCTTAACCAAAAGAGAATGCAATTGAATGATCTCAACAAACCTTTTAACACCTGACATCCTAAGATAATGGCTGAAATCAAGAAGGAATGGACTTAAATACCACCTAGATAATGTGCAGATCTGGCTCCCAGTGACCTGGGTCAAGCTAGCTACATACCCTGGTTATATAGGTTCTCTTCCCTTTCACACTGAGTTATGGATGTCCCATACCCACCTGTTACGGCTGTATGTATTTTCTGTCTTTTGTGTTCCCTGTGCTGTTGGTCCTTTTTTCCTTTGCCATACTCTAGCTCTGCTTAGGTGCCCTGCATGTGATTGACTTCATTAAGACCAGCTGCCCAAGTGCCCTCCTGTTAAAGGCTCCAAGTTCTTGCTGCTGGGGAGGGCTTTTGGTGTTGCTTTTTGTTGTGTTATTATGTCATGGACTTTAAGTTTTGTATTCTTAATTAAGTGTCATGTCTTAATGTTAATAAATCCCACTGGTTGGGCATTACTTTTAAAGGTGTTTTTATGTTGGTTACTTGGGTCAGTGGTGGGTTGTTGTTTGCCCCTGTAGGGCTAACTAGGAATGAGCGTAACACCATCACATAGAAGGTACACCAGGCTACCTCTAGTTATGGCAACCTCCAAATGATCACAGAAACCCTTCTATATGAAGATAATAAATATAATTTATTACAATATTACGGGGTAAAATTGTGTTTTGTTTAGTTATTTTGTTTTTAGTCTAGTGCATTGTGTGTTCTAGTTAAAATTTCTTTTTATAATTTTAACATTCATTGATAGAGCTAGAGCAGGAAATTATATTCAAAATGTTACCCTTCCTTTTCACAATCAATTTCACATCATTTAGATACTGCACAGAGGTCAGGAGAAGGTGGGCTATATCTCAATGTTACTTTTCCATCTAGATGGCATAGACTATCAGATATTAATGCTTTTAGATGAGTTAATCAGTTTAAGTGTAATATAATGCTGGTCAAAATGTATTCACCAATGCTATCCTAAGTCAGAACCTAGTGTTGGGCTATTAGAAAACATATATTTAGGTGGTTTAATTGGCTTCCCCATCATAGTAGAGGCTGGAATGTGTCTGCCCTTAATTTGCCTTAATAGGCCCTCAGGTCTATGTACTGTGTATGGTATGGAGGAAGATGAGGCTTGTCTGAATTTGCGTTAGAATACATATAGAAGCTATATGGTTTTAGCCAAAAGTATAGTTTAAGTTTAAGATGTTAAATCAGCTCTCCCCTAATCGTCTAAGCCAAAATGTATTGATGTACTCTACACGAGTACACATTCCAGTGTAATCTTACAGCCCTAGAAACTTGTGCTTCCGTATTTATAGGCTGTCACTGGCCCAAAATGCCCAGATGTTTGTGTCAGTGCAGAGCCCAGTGTAATGAGAAGTTATCTCAACAAAAAGATGTCATCTGTAATAACGAGATATCTCCAAACATCGAGTTGTGAACTGGTTGTTTACTTACTGACTATATATTTGTTCGTAATTGGCTAGTGTGGGCTTCCAAAAGCAGCGGTGACGTTGCTCTGTCTTTCACACAAAAGTGTGTGTGTGTGTGTGTCTGTGTTATGTGTGTGTGTGTGTGTGTGGGAAGCCAATCAGAGAACAGAACCCCGGGAACTCCAGTGTTGAGCCAATCACAATGCAAGTGGCAGTGACCGCGCAGTCTGCTTACTTTCGCTCCTGGTGCACGGAATATTAAAGTGTCGGCATAGTAAATTCATTTCATGGAGAACGACGCAAGGTACAGTTCCTTTGCTATACTATGCCACCCCGATTTCATCCAAGAGATCTTAGATGCGCAGTGGATCAAAAATGGAAGTAATGTGTAGTTACTTCAGCGGCAGTGTGTCAAGGGACAAATCTAGACGTGCTTGCTTGTGTTTTTCTCGAAGCTTAATATTTTACACGCTTACTAACGTTTTCCAAAGAAATTAGGAAGACAATAATCTCTTTTAGGTATACAAACCTACCATAAAGTTTTATATCTGCTTCGGTTTGGCTCCTTGCGAAAGAGCATGCGTTGCTCTTTGTCTAGACGGTGACGTTTGTGTTAGTAATGTAGACATGCGATTCCATGATCTGATCCATGATGCATGATCCATCTGAATCAAGGTTTATGACTTAACGTTATGGTCAGGATAACGTGCTGGGACGAGACAGAGACTTGTGCTGAAAGTGTATTTTGAACAGAAGTTGGCGTCTTCACAAGCTAGCTAACTCTCAATTAGATATGCAAGTCTACGTGTGATAACGATAGATAGGATTAAGCTACTGTTTCTTTAAAATCCACAGTCAAGCTGTTTTGTTTTTCTTGTCAGTGTGTCAAAGCAGAGAACTATGGTTCAAGCTAAAGCCTGGATCCTCCGCAAGCACTTCGATGGCTTCCCCAAAGAAAGTGACTTCGAGCTGAAAGTGGAGCAGCTGCCTGAACCCAGAGATGGAGGTGGGTAACTTCAGACTTGGAACCTCAACATTCAGAATGTGAAGGTCATCACTCTAGACCTTTCACTAGACACCAACGTTTTCATGCACCTCGCTGTAAAACCTCACATCTGAATCAATCGTCAATAATATCCACTTTGTTGAGACTCCCAAACACTTTAGCAAAGCTTACTCTTCCACTGCAGGTCTTTGTAGTTGTGTACTTTGGTTTTATCTTGCAGAAATTCTCCTGGAGGCTATTTTTCTCAGTGTGGATCCTTACATGAGGTAAGATGGCCAGGATATTCGTCTTCTGTATGATTCTTATTGCTACTGAATTACTGCTAATGTGTGAGGATGAGGAGGTTGTAAAAACATGTCTGTAATATGTTCTCTTGTGAAACCCTTGAAATTGAATTTTTGGACTGGAGAAGTATTTTGGTGTTGAAAGGAGAGCTGCAGATGGTCTATGACCATGTCATGACTAAGGGAAGGAAAGAAGATGTATAATTATAAAGTTTATTTTCCTGTCCCTTCCTCTCTTTCAGGCCTTTCAGTCGTGTGAGGATGAAGGAGGGAGATGTGATGATTGGAACTCAAGTGGCCAAGTAGGAAACACACACACACACACACACTCACACTCAAACATGCATACAAAACTTAAGCCAAGTTTTTCTTGTCTTCAGCACATTGTATGTTGATTGCTCAAGCTTTAAGTGGGCATCTGTGTGTTGTTACTAGGACTGATGGCACAATTTAGTTTATTTGGCAGGGAGATCAGAGCAGCTCTGCTGGTCAGTCACGCCCCAGTGCAGTGTGAGTAATGTTCGGGAACTGAGACGCTGTGTAGTTGTTTATTTGTATCAAAAGAAAAGTTCTCAGAACCTCCCACACACTTGCAGTATTTTAGAAATCTACTGGGTAGAACTTAAAAACATTTGCCCTATGGTCTTGATTATGGTACTCCCTTAATTGACTGATGCATTTAAGCTCGGTTTGGCCAGGGTTCATGCCCTGTTTGTTAAGATTGGGGAAAATGCATTTTATGATTTGTGGCAACCATTGATCAAAATACCTCTGCTCTAATGGAAGCTGAACTTTCTGGAATTTGGACTAGTGTTTTGTAGTATGAATAGTTTACGAAGCACTTTTTTGCACCGCTCATTGCACATTACCAGCTCTTTTTCTTTCTAAAACTTGTCTTGATGGTTTATGATTTGTGGCAATCAGTAATGTGTCAAAATTGCTTTGCTTTAATAGAGGCAGAAATGTCATGAATTGTGACTAGTGTTTTGTAGTCTGAACAGTTCATAATCACTTCTTTTCATAGGTCATTGTACAGTGCCAGATTTTTTCCTTTCTAAAGCTTGTCTTGATGGAGGATCATATCATTTTCAAAGCCACCCCATGTGTTTTGTGTTTTTTCTTCTTTTCTCTCTCCACTGCCATGTGATTTTCATTTTGAAACGTGTGTGTTCTTCCATGTCCTGTGTTGTAGGGTGGTGCAAAGCAGGAATCCCTCATTCCCAGTGGGCTCTCATGTGGTTAGTCGGTCGGGCTGGAGGACCCACACAGTGTCTGATGGCACTGACGACAAACTCCTGCTCAGAGATTGGCCCGCTGATGTGCCACTTTCTCTGGCACTGGGTGCCATCGGCATGCCCGGGTAAGACTGGCATAAAACAAACAAACAAGATAGACACCAAACGTATTATTTTAGGTGACTTTTACCTTTAATTGACTGTCGGAAGGCGGTAGAGAGCAACAGGAAAGGAACCAATCAAGACTCAGGCATGCACACAGACCATTTTATCTATGTCTCTCTTCAACTATAAATCTAGATGGGTTCAAACATCATAAAGAGAAGATGGCCAGCATCATGGTTACATCAGTTCATCATTATTCTGAGTTTGCATCAGTCTCTGTCATGTTTGTATGCATTCTGTCCCTCTTCACAAGACTATCTGCACCATCATGTCATTGCACTGATTTAGTGCTTCAGTGTTCAGTGATGTGTTCATTCATTTGTGTTCATTATGTGCTTCATCATTGTGTTGTTTAAGTTACACCACTGGCTCATTTGAAGTTTCACATACATCATATGCCCTCAATACTTAACCACAACACAGAACACAAAGGTAAAGTGTTCAGAAGGCACTTGTAGATGGAAATGGAAATAAAGGACTTTTTTTATTTAATTTTATTTTTGTGGAAATGTTTTCTCATGTTTTGTTGTAGTATACATGCTGCCACTAGAGTTTATCTGTCTGCCCTAAGTGGATAGTTCTTTGGACGGAAAAGAATAATGAGTGCATCACTTGCACCCAATGACTGTGTATTGCTTGCACAACATTAGGGAGTATTTGAGGAAGAGTAGGAGAGTAAGAAAAAAAAAAAAATGTTCAGTGTTCAGATTTGTTCAGATTTTGTCTGAATATTGTCGTTGTCTGGTGTAATGGGGTTGATTAGCACTTCATGAGATGAAACAGGTCCGAAGTTTCAGAATCAATTTCTTGTGGACCACAGATATGTGTGTGGGCGTGCGTGCAAGTGCCATTTGTCTCGAGTCCACATATGGCGTGCAGATGTAGTTGTAGAGTTAACTCACACTGAGATAAGAGATCTGTGTTTAGTTTCCTGTCTAGAGGGAAAAAAGTGCTGCATGTTCCTGGCTTTGATGTCTGCCATCAGTCAGTGTAACTGACCCGAGCAGGCAGACATCAGCTTCACCACCTGCCAGTGTTGGGGCTGTCTGTTGAGTACTTTGGTACTAATGAGACTATAAGATTTATGCAGAAACAAATGTTAGTGGATCCAGGGGTGAAAGTAAGCCGGTGCAATCCAGTACTCCCCACCCTTACTAGAGTCAGAAACACTGCCAAGAAATATCAGATCTGCCTGAATCCAAAATGTTATGCACACCTAACACTGGGGTTCACACTACATGGACATTCATATTCATCATGGAAAAATTGCTCACAAAGTTCTCAACATGCATCCGCATATCACATGAAACTTTCCAGTGGTGTCACTACTTGCTGTGATTAATGGTCCTGAAGAACCTTTCTTTCCAAAATGAGTTGATGGATAGGCCTTTGTTAGCTTTTTCATGAACATGACCCCAATCATGTAGGCTTTTAAATAATACCCACTCATTGGCTTATGTAATGTTACCATAAAAAAAAATCCTGGATAGTTGAAAGGCAGTGGGGGTTAAAAGAAAGCTTGTAGCAGGATTGATTCAGAGAACAGGCCCTGGTGAGATTTCCTCAACTAATTATATAGATGAGCATAGGCCATTGATGAAGATTTTTCAGTGCACGCTGCACAGCCACAGCTCCACATTTTGAATAGCGCCAACAAGAATCTGAAACTACTTTCACTTCTGCGTGCATCCATGTGGAATTAGCTTATATAGGAACTGATTTGTTAGTTAAATTTTTGGTGTCATTTTTCAAACAGTTTGTGGCATTATTATTTGTTCTGATAGTTGTGAATGCCTGTGTGCTATGTGTGTGTGTTAAATGTCCGGAGAGAGAAAGGGAGGATGGTCATGATGACTTCAATTCCTTTGTCCCTCATCAGGCTGACTGCTTTGTATGGTCTGGAGGAGGTGTGTCAGCTCAAGGCTGGTGAAACGTTATTGATCAATGCAGCAGCGGGTGCAGTAGGCACCGTGGCAGGCCAGATCGCCAAGCTGAAGGGCTGCTGTGTGATTGGCTCAGCTGGAAGTGATGCCAAGGTGGCCTACCTGAAGGAGTTGGGCTTTGACAAGGCCTTCAACTACAAGACTGTCCCCTCACTGGAACAGGCTCTCAAGGAGGCCTCGCCCGAGGGATACGACTGCTTCTTTGACAATGTGAGTGTGTGTGTGTGTGTGTGTATGTGTGTGTGTGTGTGTGTGTGCGCGTGTGTGTGTGCACAGACGGACAGACTGTACACAACACACAGGCACACAAACTTAAGAAACTACTTGTGTGTGTGTTTTATATGTGTGATTCTGTGAGTGTGTGTGTCAGTGCATGCATTTTACAAGTGTTTCCCTGTTGAGTACATGTGAGCATGTGTGTGTTCATAGCTGTGTGGTCATATGTATGGGTGCTGCTGTGTGAGTGGGTGTGATTGTGTGATTGTTTACCTGTGTGTATGTAAGCTTTCCAAACCAGATGTCAGTGGAAAAAAAACACAGTTCAGTTTGGAATGTAAATTGTGGTTGACTTGCTTAATCAGAAACATAGCTGTAAGCCTGATGTGTTTGTGTTTGTGTGTGCATGCAATGCATACCAATCTATAACTGGCATGCAATAACAATGTGGCAGGCACCAATTAAGGCATGGAAATAACCTTAGTCTAGCATTCTGATCCATTTAAAGACCTCAGTTTACAGGCAGGTGTGTGCATATACACAGTATAACAAAATAATTGTGTTTTCTCTGTGTGTGTGTATGTGTGTGTGTGTGGTAGGTTGGGGGTGCTTTCTCTACTGCAGCTATCCCCCTAATGAAGCCGCTGGGCCGTATTGCTTTATGTGGAGCCATCTCTACTTACAATGATACCACTCCACAAACAGGTCTGCCTGCTCTCTCTCTCTCTCTCTCTCTCTCTCTCTCTCTCTCTCTCTCTCTCTCTCTCAATGCAATGCAGTCAATCAATGCATTTCAACAAGCTTTGGCTTTGGTAATGGTATTGGCTTGACCATTCATATATAAACAGTGTTGCCAAAGCATGAAGTGTACAAACGTGCAAAACTCTCTCTTACCTTTATCAATGTGGCCCTTTATGGGCAGAGACGCCAAAGCAGTTACTTTAAAACTGTCATCCTGATGCAAATGTGTGTGTTTATGTTTATGTTTATGTACATGCGTACGTACATGCACAACAGGACCGTTCCCGCACCTGACAATGATCATGAACCAGATCCGTATGGAGGGTTTCATGGTGGCTCGCTGGGAGCACAAGGACGAGGAGTCGTTGCACCAGCTGCTGGCCTGGAAACGAGAGGCAAGTCGTCTGTCCACAATGCCCACCACATGACCCTATTTAGTCCCACTAATACTGATATAATAAAGTCTGGGCTACACTGAAAATGCTGACATGCAAACACTAAATAGAACCAGAGGGGGGAGCTGCTGTACAGCGTTAGCATTAGCATCCCATGTCACATTCAGGGCCAGTGCTCAGAGGAGGCCCATGTCTCGCGCAACCCAGCTGTGCCTAAATATACTTGGAAAATGGAAAGCTCCAGTACATGATTATGTACTGTTTTATAATGAATGAAACCATAATTCTATATTTTTTTATTAATTTAACATCTCTGCAGGACTCCAGGCAACCATTCAACTAGAATCGTTTTTGCAAATTGACTGTTAAATCTGTGTAGGTTAAAGTCTATTCGTAGTATACGCCCCTGCTTTACCCAGTTCTGTTGATGGCAGTGGATTGCAGCTTATGCTCTGCAAATCTCCCACTTCAGTTGGAGCCATCATGACACATAGTAGAACCTGCTCTGTCCTGCACAATCCAGCCCCGCACACACCCGGGCTCCAATCTGAAACTTGCAGCACAAGGCTGGTAGTCAAACGCGCTAGCCAGTGATCTAAAACCCTCGGGTGCTAGTCTCACTCACTAGCACATCTCTCAAGGTGTCTGAAGGGAGGTTTACTTATTGCGCAGCTATCGATCACCTGGCTAATCTTACCCAACAGCACGATTTCCACCAGTTTTGGGAATTACTATGGTTATTGCTATATGATGTAGTTACTATGTAATATGGTGTCTATGTAATTGTTGTGTTTCATTTTTCATCTAAGGTCAGTAAGAATGGCTGTGAGCTTTCCATTCCTTTCCATTCAGTCTTAAACGACTGAACTGGTTAAGTGGTGATGGTTGATTTGGCAAGGGTACCTTTTGACTGCTTGCCAACACATCTGCCTTAGTCGTCTGGTTCCACAGGATGTTTTGATGGCTCCGTTGGGTGTTCTGTGTGTGTCTGACGTCTCGGTGGTTTGACCGCGAGGCTGTCTGCTATCTGATTTGACATCAGTGCACATCTGCTTTGTTGGATGACAGTCACACGGGGACAGTGTGGCAGAGAGCAGATTTTAAAGGAGAACAAGGCTGCTATCGCTGTGTGTGTGTGTGCGTGTGGCTGTGCGTGCATGCGTGCGCTAAACTTCTTGGCAGGAAACAGAAAGACCTGTTGCACAGTTATCTTACAGCCTTTTTAGATGTACAGCTATTCCCCTGTTCTTCTTTCCCCTTGCTCTCTGCACCTGCTTTTCTTTTTCACTGTCCTTCTGTTTCTGTCTCTCTTCCTTTTTCTGTTTCACCCTTTCTTCATTTTTCTCTTTTTCCTTACTCATGTCATCCTCTCTTTTTCTCTCTTTTTATTTCACCAACTCAGGAAAAACTGAAGTGTCCTGAGCATCTGACCAGTGGCTTTGAGAACATGCCGACTGCCTTCATGGGCATGCTCCGTGGGGACAACCTTGGCAAAGCCATTGTCAAGGCCTGAGACCACCCCTCCTTCCTCCAGGCAAGCAGACAGACAGACAGACAGACACTCAACCCTACCATTACCGTGCCCATGTGACAGACGACACTTGCAACAAATCAGACGCTTTGAAGCCAAGGTTGTTGGAAGCCGAAAATCCCTCCCATGCAATTTCTCAACCAATCACAATCCGTGGAAATGTGTGTAATTGAACAGCCGCTGTCTGTGTTCAGGTAGACTAGGGGACGCCTTGAAGGAACTGGTTTCATACCTCGCCTCAGTTGCTCCTTTATTACCAACATGGTACTAATCATCACGACTGTCATATTGTGTGTGTGTGTGTGTGTGTGTGTGTGTGTGTGTGTGTGTGTGTGTGTGTGTGTGTGTGTGTGTGTGTGTGTGTGTGTGTGTGTGTGTGTGCACGCACTGCACTTGCCTCACTTGATGGCAATAATATATTACATGAATTGTGTAAGCTAGAGAGGGAACTGGGGACTAATTGCGTCAACATCAGAATGTGTCATACAGATAACCCCACCATTTGTACACACTACACAATTATAAAGCACTGAATGGAGTAAGGCTTTAGTGGTGAAATGGTACCAAAGAGATGTGCTGCCAAAAGTGTGTGTCATTTTTTTTTTAAAAAAACATGGTTTTGCTGTTTTAGAAATCTTAACACAGAGGGTTATACTGTGAAACATGATTAGTGGTATATTAAACCTAAAACCGATTCATATTTGACAACCAGAGGTGTATGTTCATGGTGAACATGCTGTCTTTGAATTTGTAAATTTGAATATTTGTACAAACATTCAAATGACTTAACACACCCAATACTAGCATTACCCAATACAATAGAATTCACCCAATACTGTGTCGTGCTACACAGTGCTGCCATCTAGTGTTATTTGTCTACATGTCCTCCAGTAGCTTGCTGTTCACCTCAGTCACACCCATACTCAACAGGGACAAGTCTAAGGCATTTCACAAGTCTTAACTCAGAGTAGTATTAACATTAAAGAAAACTCTCAGAGATGTTCTTAAAGTAACAGATGGTGAAAGATGATCATGGATAAAGATCATCAGAGTTTAAATAGAATAGTGAAAAAACAAGGAGAGTGTGTTGAGTTTCAATTGTTTTTTTTTCTGATGCACTAGTGAATTGGACCAGCTCTAAAGTGATGCTTGTTATTTTTGATAAATAAAGAGATTTTTCAGGCTTCCTAACTTGTTGAGGTTTGTCTTTTTCCAGTGTATAATTACTTTATAGTATTGAGGAAAAGGTGTTTGTGTGTGTGTGTGTTAGTCCTAAGAGAATGTACATGGCATAAGGAGGTAGCTATTTACATGTACACTGTACACATCTTGCCTCTGACCTGCCAGGAAAACTCTTATGCAAAAATCCTGTAAATCAAGAGCCATGCTAGACTCCATTGTTATAAACTAATCATTGCCTACACTGTAAAAAATAATGCCCCTATAAACTTAACAAAAAGTAACCTGGTTGCCTTGAATTTATAAGTTAACTCAACAGAATGAAACTAGTATTTTATGTAACTAATTAACTAAAGTTTCAGTCTGAGTTAGAAATTTAAGGCAACCAATTTACTTTTTTTTTAACAGAGTTATAAGTTTATGGAAAAAAATATAAAAAAAGAAAAGAAAATGGAGTGACCTAATTTTTAAGTGCTTTTCAAATGTATATTCCATAAAATATGTAGGTTTTAGTCTACGTGGTGTCTTGAGGTGTAGGAATTTCATGACATGAGGGCAGACTTTCTGAATGGATAAAAATACCATATACTTGGTTTCAGAAATATTATGACTTAAAATGGAGCAAAATCAAACCAGTTTTTCTTGTTGCCATGTGGTAGCTGCGAGAAGTGCCTTGTTTTGAAAAGCACTGCATACTTCTAAGTCTAAATCAAAATGAGATTCTTCCTTGGCCAGTATTTATTGAAGATATATAGCCCAGTTGAGTTTAATCAGTATTTCAACCTTATTTTCCCAGAAATATCCCTGCTGTCTCAGGCTAAACCTAATTATTAAATTAACTTATTTTATGACTCACGACCACTTAATCAGCCATACAGACGAAACATTTATATAAAACTGTTTTTTTTGTGATCTTTCATCAGCAAATGAAAGCCCTGGGGGGGTTATTCCAAGTCACAAACTTCAATTCAATTCAGTTTTATTTATACTATACTTTTACTTCAGTTTTATTTATTGTATACTTTTACAATAGTATTGTCTTGTGGTGCTTCACAGAAGAAGCACCCAAGAGCAACAGGGGCAAGGAAAAACTCCCTTATGTTCAGTTAATCTAGGAAGAAACATTGGGCAGATCCACAACTCAAGGGGCTAACCCAACTGCCAGGGGTCATGGAGAAAAATTACAATCAGTAGTAACCATGACAGACTATAAGTTGCCTATGGTTTTAGCTAAGGTTCATAATAGTTCATAATAGAGTATTATCCCACTTTTACATTACATGGTAGTCAGTCTATAGGTGGTTATCAGGAATTATGGCTGGACAATGTAGCAGCGGCCAGGCATAGTGACAAACTCAAAGTAATGAGATGGGTCATGGGGGTAACAGTAAGGGTCCATTTGACAGCGCCATTGTGGGGGGGGGTCAATCACAAAGCCTCAGGGAGGGGAGTCGGGCCCAGGATCGGCGTCCAGGAAGGTCCTCTGTGATGGGGAGTCGGTCCAGACATGGGCCTCCTGTAGTGTTGGTTGTAGTCCACTCAGGAGGGGAGGGTGAGAGGAGTCCGCCGGAATGAGGCAGGGATGACACTCAGCAAAGATAATTGTGGACAGAGGAAAATAGTGACTTAGGCCAGGCTCACACATCAGAAAGCAAATGTGTAATTTGGGCATATTTGTAATTTGTGTATAAATATATAGATAGATAGATACATATATATATATATATATATATATATATTGAGAGAGAGCTGAAAGAGAGAGAGAGTTGTGTGGCGGCACTAGGCTATAGCAGCATAACTAAGGTATGATGCATGGTAACCCAGCACCACTGCAGGGATGGTCAGTGGCTGCCACAAACCTAGGTAAATCAGAGGCAGTGGTAAATCTGATAACAGAAGAGCCTTGAATCCTCATTCTCTTCACCAAACAAAAGGAAAAATCTCGAGTCAATCAGTCCATAACCCTGTTCTAATAGGCTGCTGAGTGCTGTTGGTGGAAGGTATAAGAACGACAGCATTTGGTACAAAGTAAGGTGAATCGTCATAAATGACGGGTATAAAAAACATCCTGCAATGGAGAACAAGTTCAGTATGCAACACAGAATGTGCACGCAAATTCACCTCAAGCCCAGTGGAAAAGTAGGCCTATCCAACTCAGAGGTCTTTGATGGGGTAAATGACAAACAGAAAAAAAATAATTACACCAAAAATAAATGACTGAAATCTCCTCATGCCCAGTGTTATGTTTTCTTATACTACCTATGGCAACAAATCAACAAATAAGGACGAGGGAAGAGGCAGTGCTGCCCTCAGACTCATTGAGATGATCAAAAACCTAGGAGGGTTATTTGTAAAGTTGATCATCTGAGACCGATGGACCTTGACACGTAGATTGCATAAGCAGGAGGAGGACCGCTTGGCTCTCAATACTTGGCAGTCAGTATTTAGACCTGGACAATATGATGAACCAGAAGAACAGAGACGTGATGAGTCAAATGGCTGCCCTTTGGGATACTGCCAACGAAAAACAAAGTACAAAAGGCAGAATAATCAGACACGGGGAAAAAGTAAGTGAAAATTGGAAGGTAGCACACATTTCTTGTGCATAGTGACTTTTTCTGGTTCAATCGATTCATACCCGAGAGGACTATTCATTCTATCTTTCTGTTTGCAGAGTTTTTCTTCAGATGCCTGTGAGAGGCTTCCCAGGAGAACAGCATCTCTTCAGGTCTTAGTGCTCTAACAGACAGACCGGACCACAATTGCATCAAGTTACAACAGTCTTTATTTAAGGATCTGGGGAAAAAGGGAGTGTGAGTGTGCTCCGTGAAAGCGCCCTCGGCGCGGAGGTGTAGGAAGCACGTAGAGCAGGGAAGGGCAGGCTGGAGCACTCGTGGTCAAACAGGCGTCGGATCGGGTTACCGGGGCAGAGTTGTTGAGCGTTGATTGGGGACAGGCGGCGAGTCGGGAACCGGGGCAGGAGAGTGTCGCAGACAGGCGGCGGGTCAGTAGCCGGGGCTGGAGCGCAGAGCGTTAGTCGAAGACAGAACTCGGGTCGGAATCCAGGACAGGCAAGCAGAGCGTAGGTCGTGGGCAGGCAATGGGTCGGTACCAGGGGCAGAGGAGCAGGGGCGTAGGTCACAGGCGGTCCGGGTTCGGCAACAGGCAGACGATCTTACAGGGAACAGAGACAAACAGAAACAGACCAGGAACCAGACGGGGGAAACAGGAAACGAGCTGGAAACAGAAGCAGGTAACTGAGAAGGGGAAACAGAGGAGCAGACAGGAGTCAGAATTCTAAATGCTTGCCTTCAGCTATTACGCGTGTAGGTTCGCTAACTCACCGACAAAGGGTGGCTGAAACAGGGGGAAATAAATACTAACAGTGATTAGGGGAAAACAAGACACAGCTGGGGAGAACGATAGGGAACAGCCAGTGAGAGCAGGTGAAGACAATCCGGTGATTAACGGGGGAATGAGGAAGTGAGATAACGTGATTGAAACCAATAGAGCTTGTGAACGGCAGAAACGGGAGGAGACAAAGACAGGACAGGGTGTTGACACTAACTCTGGTTCTGCCATTACAGCTCCCTCCTTTGTCATCCAGGCTACCTACTCTGAACCCACCCCTTTGGGGAGCATTATGCTGCTCATTTGCTCCTTTGTCTCCCACCCAGGGGGCAGAGTAGGTAGCCTGGATGACAGCACCTAGAGAAGGATGCAGGGAATGCAGCCTCAGTAACAGCTGGGAGTTCCCACAAGAAGCAATCACAGGTGATGACACAGGACATTCAACATTTCAGATGGATGCACTTAATCCACATTTAATCCAGCATACGCTGTGGATAGGCCTATAGACCAGACTGATGCATCTGATCAATCAAGGTATTTATTAAATAGGCCTACAGGAAAACAAGCCCCCACAGATAGTCCTATTGTGTGTTCAACTTATTGTTTTTACACTATATCTCTTAAAGCCATATGTCACCCGCCGGCCACTTCGCTTCTCCAAGAAACATTATCTAGCATGGAACATTATCTAGCACGGCCAAGACCTCAAGCAGGTCATTCCAGACTCTTCTCAGGTGTTGTTCCACACTGGTGACCTTCTAAGTGCTACCAGAGCAACAGATACCCTCTCCACCTTCAAGAAATTCCAAGAATATCCTGGCTTGATATATTATACTTTTTTAATAGTATAGGTCAGGGGCACAAAAAAGAAAAGAAAAGAGAAGAAGAAACCAGGAGCCTTAGCTCAATAAAACATTTCACACACACGGACTTGAAAGATCTGAGCTAGACACACACGCAGAACAAAGTGTTTGTTTTGTGCTTACCACTGATGGAGAAAGGGCTTGTTGTCCAAGGTGTGGTTGACCAGCCTGTGTTTGTACATACAGATACATTCTGAAAGGGATCAAAGTAAACATAAACTATGATATTATGCTAGAAGAAGGCCCCTATGCAATTAATTGTTGTGATGGTTACTTTAATGATCATTATTAAATTATTAACGTTTAAAATGGTGAGACTTTTCAATTCAATTCAATTTTATTTATACAGCGCCTTTTATAATAGTATTGTCTTGCGGCACTTCACAGAAGGAGCACCCAAGAGCAACAGGGGCAACTCCCTTACGTTCAGTTAATCTAGGAAGAAACCTTGGGCAGATCCACAACTCAAGGGGCTAACCCAACTGCCAGGGGTCATGCTGAAAAATTACAATCAGTGGTAACCATGACAGACTAGAAGTTGCCTGTGGTTTTATCTAAGGTTTATAATTCAGTGTTCAGTGTTAAGGTTCATAATGGAGTGTTATCCCACTTTACATTGTATGGTAGTCAGTCTATAGGTGGTTATCAGGAATTATGGCTGAACAATGTAGCAGTGGCCAGACATAGTGTCAACTCAAAGGAGTGAGATGGGTCATGGGGGTAACAGTAAGGGTCCATTTGACAGTGCCATTGTGAGGGGGGGGTGGCAATCACAAAGCCTCAAGGAAGGGGAGACGGGCCTAGCATGGGCGTCCAGGAAGGGCCTCTATGATGGAGAGTCGGTCCTGACATGGGCCTCCCTTTGTGTTGGTTGTAGTCTACAGCTTTTGTGGCAGCACTAGGCTATAGCAGCATAACTAAGGTATGATGCGTGGCAACCAAGCCGCCATGCTTCGCTACTTTTAACTTTTATGATGTGCAGAAGTGAAATAGTTTGAACTATACAGCTATACAGTGACATGTTATTATTACTGTAAATATGTTATGGTAAATATTTAATTATTTTATTTCAGTAATTTAATAAAATTGTAACTTGTAGTTTTCCATGCTCTCCCTCTTCTGCTCCTCCTTCCCAGAGCGCTCTTTCTCTCCAAGCTATCAGCGGCTGCCAGCAGTGTTCTTGGATGATGTAGCCCTTGAGTTGGAGCTGATGGCTTACCAGCTCAGCAGGTTTCCAGAGGGATAGCCTGACCCCACACATGAATGTCAGTCACCTGACCTTTGAACCCACAGGTGGACCATACAATTTTTGCAAGGCAAAGACAAGTGAGCCATACCCATTTTCACCTAATTTCATGATAGATAGACTACTTTTATTATCCCGTAGGGAATTCTGGTATCCTAAAACCTCCACAACATGACACACACATGCCATACATACATTATAAAGAGAGAAAAAAATCCTATTATGTGTGCCATTTCCAGGTGGTGAAAAGCTGACGTGAAATGAGTACCTCTGGTTTTAGCATCAACAGAACACTAATCTTGTGCACTCTCTAAGTTTAGTTAGTATGTAACATGGGTGTATCTATTTGTGTTGGCTGGGTGTGCATATTTACATATGATAGCATATGAAGTTTGGCCCTATTTCACCATTAAGCATTACTAAGCATTATTTTTTTGCAAATAAAATAGCTGGCTACGCATTACTAAGCATTATTGTTTTGCAAATCAAATATTTTGACAGCCGTGTTTCTCTAGACCTGTGCAGCATCACAATACATATTTGCAGACAACCTTTTTTTAGTGCACTGAATCATCCCGATTAGCCATGCAGGACCTGGCACCACTTTTGACACTTCACCACTAAGCATGACTAAGCATGACTAAGCAATAGTGTTTTTGCAAATCCAATAGTTTAGCCAGAACGAGAGAGAACAAAACCTTGGGAACTCTAGAGTTGAGCCAATCAGCGATGTGGCAGGGAGTGACTGGGCGGTCACCTTTGCTGTCTACTGCACATAAAAGTGAAGTGGCATCTTGAGGTGCTATGAATTCATTTGAAGGAAACAGACACAAGGTACAGCTGGTCACTTTTGGATCCAGTCGGGGTCAGGGGTCCCATGGAGGGCTTCAGCAATTAACAGTAAAACAAATATTTTGTAGATCAAGGCTGTAATACTATGTAATGTAATACCGTGTTATTTATAACAATGATGGCGTATCAGTTATGGCATGAAAATTTAATTTACTGGCTAGCTGAACACAGAAATGGATTTTGAAATGCATCCGGAGCAGGAGCAGAGAGAGATAGACTTGGAGCAGAGAGAGATAGACTTGTGATGAAAGAAGCTAGCATCTTAGCAAGATTCATTTGTAGGTATTCTAAATCATGTAATAATGTTTGTGGTTTCTTTACAGTCCATAGTGAATCTCTCATCAGTGTGACCAAGCAGAGAACCATGGTTCAAGCCAAAGTCTGGATCCTTCGCAAGAAGTTTGATGGCTTCCCCAAGAAAAGTGACTTTGAGCTGAAAGTGGAGCAGCTGCCTGAACTTAGAAATGGAGGTGGGTAACTTCAGAGCTTCATCATTCAGTCTGTGAAGATCTCTGCTCTCTCTTCTCTAGAAACCACTGTTTTTTATGCTCCTCACTCAGAGCCTAACATCTGAGTGCAACAATATCCAATTTCTTATTGACATCAGACTCCCAAGGAAAAAAACTTCTTCCTCCAAAAAAAGTGAAATTGACTGTGTTGTTGTAGGCAAATGTAATTGTTTTTGTTTGCTTGTTTTTATCCTGCAGAAATTCTCCTGGAGGCTGTTTTTCTCAGTGTGGATCCTTACATGAGGTAAGATGGTCAGGATAAAGGCCTACCATCCAATCTTTGTGTGCTTTTGTAATTGATACTGGTAGGGTTGTGTGCATTGCATTGCTGATATATTACTTGTCAAGATGAACAGCAGAATGTAAAAGGCAGTTTTGAGTTATTCTTCACTTCATAACTAATCCAGAATGAGAGCTACGTATAGTTTTTGTCTGACTAGGTATTGACTAAGGGCAGAGGTTGTATAGAGGTTGTATAAGTAAGCTGGCTGTCTGTCCGTCCCTCACTTTCAGGTTTGTCGAAGATAGATGGATGAAGGAGGGAAATGTAATGAGTGGAACTCAAGTGGCCAAGTAAGAAACACACACACACACACACACACACACACAGAAATTCTCAGCTGAGTTTTTCTTGTCATCATATGTCATCATATGTTATGGGTCAGGATTCAAACAAGCATCTCTGTGTTATTACTTGCCCTTGAAATAAACAAGAAAAAACACGCTATAATATATTATTTAAGTGGACCATGTCCACAAACAAACATGTTTCGGCTTCAGGCCATCATCAGAAATCCACTGGGAGGAAATGAAAAACATTGTCATAGCTCTTGATTATGAAATTTGAGCTCTATCTGGACAAGATTCATGCATGTTGGTTAGAGAGGACTTCAGCGCCATATTATGTCTAATTCTGAAATGTAAGATCTTTGAAAGCCACTCTTTGAGTAACTGATGAATCACAAAAAAGCTTGTTTCTACCTTTTGACTGACCAGCAGTATTCTGCCCCATCTGGCATGGACAACAGAACCCCCATCTCTATAAACTGCTTTCTCCCAGTTCTTGAGTGTGGTGGTTCTGTAGTATTCTCCCTCTGTCTGCGTCTGTACTGACTACTGGCCCCTGTTGGCCTGTACACAAACCTGCGTGTGACAGCTGATCATAATATTCCCTCTCTGTGGCTTTTCACTCCCCTTTCCACTCCATGTCTCTGTCTCCTGTGTTGTAGGGTGCTGAAAAGCAGGAATCCCTCGTTCCCAGTCGGCTCTCAGGTGGTCAGCGAGATTGGAGGACCCGCAGGCTGGAGGACCCACACCGTGTGCCATGGCACTGACATCAAACTCCTGCCCAATGACTGGCCCGTGGATGTGCCACTTTCTGTGGCACTGGGTGGCATCGGCATTCCTGGGTAAGACTGGCATAGAACAAACAACCAAACAAACAAGAAGGGTGAGGGAAAGGCCAGACCTTTCCCCTTTAACTGAGTAACTAGTAGAGAGCTGGAAAGGAACCCAAGCCCAGGTCCACACAGGCCCACAGACTAGCTTATCTAGAATATGTTTCTCTTCAATTCTAAGTCTCCAGGGGGAAGAACATACAGTAGACTAGTTAAGAGAAGATGACCATCATTATCATCATTACTGTCAGTTTGCATCAGTGTCTGTGTGTATTCTGTCCATCTTCACAAGACCATCATGTCTAATGTTGAGTACAATGGAAGTGTTTTGCTGTGGCATAGCCTACACTCTGTGAATAGTTTAGCTTCACTTGCACTATCTTGTCCGTAACGGATCGTGAATTTTTCTGTTTGCTTCAATTGGGTATTTTTGTCTTTAGAAGATTTTTCATGGAAGTAAGATTTTTTTTATTTGTTTCAGTGTTATTGTCAGTACATACGTTATGTGGCAGATAAGGCTAAGCATGAGTTATGGAAAAGGTCAGTGCTTCAAGACAAAACAGCGTTTCACGCTGCGTCCAATGTTTCACAACTGTTTCAATTGTCTTTTTCGAACCACAGTGATAGATGTGTGTGTGTGCATGTGTGCATGAGTGTCTTTGAATCCAAACAGCTGGAGTTAAATGAACTGTCAGTGATGAAACATGCCTTATTGGGTGAATTATTATGTGTCTTTTTGGGAAATATGTGTGTGTGTGTGTGTGTGTGTGTGTGTGTCTTTCTGTCCATGTGTAAGAGGTGTGTGTTAGGACCTGATGAGCATAACTGTCAGAGAAGTTTTTAGGAGAGAAGAAGAGAATGGTCATGATGATGCATGCTCATGTCACTCAGGCTGACTGCCTTATATGGTCTGGAAGAGGTGTGTCACCTCAAGGCTGGTGAGACGCTATTGGTCAGTGCAGCGGCTGGTGCCGTGGGAATGATGGTTGGCCAGATCGCCAAGCTGAAGGGCTGCTGTGTGATTGGCTCAGCTGGAAGCGATGCCAAGGTGGCCTACCTGAAGGAGTTGGGCTTTGACAAGGCCTTCAACTACAAGACTGTCCCCTCACTGGAACAGGCTCTCAAAGAGGCCTCGCCCGAGGGATACGACTGCTTCTTTGACAATGTGAGTGTGTGTATATGCCTACTTGTGCCACAGTGTGTTTATGAGTTTTGTGTGTGTGTGCACGAGAGAGAAAGAGTGCTTGTGTGCATTTACAAGTGTTCCCCTGCTGTGGACATGTGACAATGTGTGTATGTGTTCATATATATGAGTGCTTGCCAGAGTGTGAGTGATGGGGGATAAACTAATTGTTTACCTGGATACATATTAAGCTTCTCAAACCAGGCGTCAGTGAAAATACCACAGTTCTGTTTGTGGTTCCCTTGCTTAATAAGAAACATAGCTGTCACACACTGTCTGTGTGTGTGTTTGTGTGTGGTAGGTTGGGGGTGCTTTCCTCAGTGCAGCTATCCCCCTAATGAAGCCGCTGGGCCGCATTGCTTTATGTGGAGCCATCTCTACTTACAATGATACCACTCCACAAACAGGTCTGCCTGCTCTCTCTCTCTTTCCCTCTTTGAATAATATTCAGATAGCTTTTTTAGCATGGCTATTGGAAAGAGGTGCCAATGGGATGTGATGCAAGAAATGATAATGTGTGTGTATGTGTGTGTGTGTGTACACAATGTACACAACAGGACCATACCAGAGCAGGATAATGATAATGAAAATGATCAGTATGGTGGGATTCAACGTGTTTCAGTTCAAGCACAAGAACGAGGAGTTGTTGCGCCGGCTGCTGGCCTGGAAACAAGAGGCAAGTCTTCTGTTCACAATGCCCACCACATGTCCCTATTTAGTCCCACTAATACTGATATAATTAAAGTCTGGGCTACACTGAAAATGCTGACATAGGGTGCAAACACTGAATGGTACCAGAGGGGAAGCTGCTGGTTAAGTAGTGATGGATGATGCCCTTTAGCTACTTGCTAATAGTCAGTTGGCTGTTAGTTGTCCATCTCCACAGGATGTTTAGACAGCTCTTCTTTTTCCTCTTTCTTTTTCCCCTCTCTCCTCTCTGTCCCTCATCCTCTCAGGGGAAGTTGAAGTGTCCAGAGCACGTGATCAGCGGCTTTGAGAACATGCCGACTGCTTTCATTGGCATGTTCCGTGGGGAGAACCTTGGCAAAGTCATTGTTAAGGTCTGAGGAGACCACCCCTCCTTCCTCCACACACACAACCTCACACACACACACACACACACTACCCAACTATTACCCTTCCCTATGGCTCGACATGCATACATGTGAAATACCCCCAAAAAATAAAGCCCATGTTCTCCACGTCTCCAGTTGTTACTTTACAATTGCCTTCATAAGTCTTACTTTGTGTGTGTGTGTTTGTTTGTTTGTTTGTTTGTTTGTGTGGATGGTTTGTGGAGAGCATCCTGGCCCGCTGCTCCTGTAGAAACATGTGGTAGAACATAATATTATTGGAAAGGTGTGCAAAGCTAGTTGATTAAGTTTAACAGATTACCAGGTCAGTACCTGACCTGTGTGTTTGTGTGAGGGTTTGTGTCTGACTGACTGTGTGTCTCTGTGTGAGTAAGATGGAGAGTACTGTACTGCACAGGAGACTACAAACACAAGTGAAAGCACAGAGCTAGTTACACACATACATTCTGCATCGGACCTGCCAGGAAAGCTCCTGGTTAGCTCTTTGAAAATCCTAACAAAGAATAATGGGTTTATTTGAAATTCCAACTGATCCATACAAGACTCTGAAATGTGTAAGTAGTGCTACTTTTGATATTTCTGTCACAGATGCAGACAGAACAGATGCAGACATTTCCTAAAGTAAACACTAAAGTAAAAAGGTGCACAAAGAAAAGACATTTTTCCTAATTCTGTTTTAAACTGTAAGACTGGTTTAGTTAAGTAGATAGTGCTGAAAAGAATGAGAATACCTATTAAAAGGGCACCATAAAGTAGCCTGAAAATCGAGATGCACTGTCTGGTTGTGTGGTCACAAGCCAGTGGAGCATTATTGTGTCCATAAATCCCAGGCACCAATCACATCAGGCTAAGAGCCATGTAGAAGGTCTGGGTGGGCTTAACATGATGACAGATTGATCTTAATGACATGTAAGATCTTTAAATCAGACAATGAATGTCAGTTACCTCACCTTTGAACCCTGATAGGGTCACCACAGGCAGACCATACAATTTCTGCAAGACAAAGACAACTGATATTATTAGGTACAGTGAAGAACAATGCACTGTCAGGCTCATGGCATCATATATTAAAACATTTTTTACACACTCAACTCATTGCATTTTTAATAACATTTCTGTCTATCCAGAGGATCACTGCAACAGTGAATGCTTGTGAGGGAGGAAGTGGGAAGAGGTGTGTGTGTATGTGTGTGTTGTTTCTAAAAGACAGAAGTCAAGATAAACAAGAGATGAGAAGGAGATGGTATGAAGTCTGGGAAATGACTGTAGGATAGATTCATTGCTTCTGGGAAATGTTTGTTCACACATGCCACCCCCTCACCTCTCCTTCCTCAGTTAAAATGTGCATTGACACACACAGACTTGTAAATGATGATGTTTCCTTTTTTTCATTGTTCCACCTCAATGACTTACTTTCCCGAGCAGAAATAGTGAGTGTCTTTGTGAGTGAGTGAGTGAGTGAGAACACTTGTGATGCATAGAGTTAAGCATATAAAATTGCCCTTCATGCCACTAACATATGTGTGTGAAAAGTGCAATGCATGGATCTGGCTACACACAGTCTTATTCTATTCTTTTTCAATTCTGTGATACCAAGGTACCAAGGAAGAGCATATAATCCAGATGAAATGAAATCTGCATCAAATCAACTGTACCTGCCACTTTGTCGTGTAGGTGGCTGCAGGAACCAGAAGCTTGTACATCAGCTGTAACCCACAGGCCACTGAGAGCCATCATTTAGGTGTCCATGCTGTCAGTCAGACAAAAAGCATCCAGCAGCCCACCGACTGATTGACATGTAGGCTACTGGAGGCTTATGTCTATTGAAGACTACGTGGCCACATTAGGGAAGTAACATCATATAGGAACACAAACTCACACTTCCTATTGGCCCACCTTCTCACATGGGTGGACCAAATGATGTCATCCCCATAACCATCTTGGCTGAAGACAACATCCTATTCCATACGCGACATCACTCCTCGGTCAACCACAGTCTCTGGATGCTGGACACAAACTGACTAACCGCATCTGGTCCGTAGGCTACATGGATCCTGATCCCATATGACTAATAACTAACATATAACTAATGCCCATTTATTTGCTTTTGAATTTCCTGTATCTTAGTTTTTTATACTGTAATTTATGCAATTTTGCTACATGTTCTACATTAGTATTTCAATGTATGTGACAAAGAAACTCCTCAATCCTTAAAAGTGCCTTTTTTGTATATTTACCATGACATGACAGTAGGGCACACATGTCTGTTGTTTCCATGGTCATGTTCCCCTTAAAAGTTCCAGCTTGCAGATTGGTTAAAGAAATATGATGTTGGAATTTCCTTTTCTGTACCCCCCATGTTTGCTTGTCTGTACTTGTCTGTCTGTACTTGTCTGAAACTGGATGAATAGCATTATAACAGTAAGGTGTCACAGAACAGAGCGAGTCGGACCCAAAAGCGTCACGAAAGAACAGTTTATTTAGGGTAAAGGGAGTGTGTGGATGATCTTCGAATGCAGAGTCGGGTAACCGGGACTGGGGAGCAGAGCGTAGGTCGTGGACGGGCAGCGGGTCAGGAGCCGGGGCGGAAGAGCCGAGCGTAGGTCGAGGACAGGCGGAGGTCGAATCCAGGGGCTGGAGAGCAGAGCGGAGGTCGTGGACAGGCAGAGGTCAATACCAGGGTTGGAGAGCAGAGCGGAGGTCGTGGACAGGCAGAGGTCGAAACCAGGGACAGGAGAGCAGAGCGGAGGTCGAGTCAGCGGGTAGGCAATCAATCAAGAGACGGAAGACAGAGAACAAAGACAGGCAGGGAAACAGGACGGAGACACGGTAGCAGGCAGATGACAGAAACACAGGTACTTCAGGAACAGGTACAGGAGTCAGGGTCTTTAAATGCTTGCCATGCGTGAGTAGCAGTAGGTTCGCGGACGGTCTGACAGAGAACACTGGGATAAAAGGGATTAAATACACATCAGAAAACCAGCAACAGGTGAGCACGTAATGATTCAATCAGCAAACATGAATGAGTGGGAGGGGCAAGTGATCAGGGAGAAACCGGGTGAGACTGACAGGGAGGCATGACAAGGATCAAGCCATGAGTGCAAGTAGGCCTGTATTTAATTTTCATGCTCAGACAGTTACAAGAGTAAAAAAAACATCCTGTAGATAAACCTTTTCTCTGAGTTACAACTTGAAAAAATATGAAATTGTTACTTAGGACCGGTTAAAAAGTGAAATAGTAGGTTCAGTAGGTATGCAGAACTCTTCGTGACAAGGGTTATGACAACTTAAAAAATCACTTTTTGCCTCATCAGTTAACATTCAAGTTTCCATAATGACAAAGCAAAAACAGGATTGTAGAATTTTCCTGCTAAATAAATTGGAAAAATTACACCCACTGACATAAGTATTCAGAATCTTTATCCAGTAGGCCTACACTTATTTGAAACACCTGTGTTAGAAACTACTGTCTGACTTTGCTGTTTTCCCATTTTTTTTAAAGCTGCCAGCTTTGCATACTTTCTGAATGTACTGAACTTCAGCATTACAGTCAATGTAGAAATAATAGAAGCCTCATGCTGTATTTAACATTACAGCAGCAGTTTCATTAAATGATTACTGTAAATGTGACTGCAAAAGCTTCATGGTCCTCTCTGACTCTCCTTAGAGCACCTGTTTCTTTCCACAATGTTTCCGCAGCCCCAGACAGCCTTGTCTTCCCTCCTGCTCCTCCTGGACTACCATTCCCACCTGCCCGTGCTTCCTCCAGTGCCTGCGCTGCTTCTGCTGCTCCTCTTTCCCAGACTGCTCATTCTTTCCAAGCTCTCCCTGACTGCCATAGGCACTCTCCAGGACGGCGTAGCCATCAGAGGTGTAGCTCATTTTCTGCCACTATATAATGTTTTAAAGGTGCTGCAAATAAATTCTAACACTCTTTGTCACATTCAGCAGCTCTTCACAATCCATTACCTCTCCTTTCTGTGAGTACATTTGTTTTAAAAAACATGTTGTTTAATCAGTGTTTAAAACTATTCTAAACGTTTTCTAAAACTATTTTACCTTGACGTTGTGGAGGGCTTGACGTCCAGTACCATGCACGTGTGGCTGTCCACAGTGGCGGTGCGTGGCCAATTTTACAGAGGAGGCCAGAGAGATCGCAAGCTACTGAATGACGTCACACCCATATATGTCAGTAATGAATTTAAATATAAATTAGTAGGGGCGTTGCTAGCTGTTTAAAACATTCGGGGCTATACCACAAATGTTAGACTCACGTCGGGCCATGCTGAGTGGT
Source organism: Tenualosa thibaudeaui (assembly GCA_027481765.1). Classification (NCBI taxonomy): domain Eukaryota; kingdom Metazoa; phylum Chordata; class Actinopteri; order Clupeiformes; family Clupeidae; genus Tenualosa; species Tenualosa thibaudeaui. Next base: position 2,038,383 of record JAIFZK010000136.1, on the reverse strand, counting down.
TTGATGTTTACATTAAAGATAGCCTGTAAGGAAATTAATGTCTCTTTCGCCAAAGTGCACCAAATACACCAGCAGCCAAAATGTGACATTAAAATAGCATGAAACAACTCCAATGTGATATGAAGCCCTACACATAAAGAAGAAAGCCTACCAACGTTAAATTTGTAACATCTTGCGACAAATTATTCTAAAATCCTCAACACCTCAAAACAATCTATGGGTTCAACTTGTCTATGATTGATGACGTACTGGTGAGGGAGGCACACTGAAGCTGGCCTCCTCATGTTTTTTTTTTATTTTTACTGTTTATGGTCCTTGATGAGCGTTCGGCGGCAAACCAAGCTTCAATTTGATTGGCTAAAACCTTTAGGTAGGGAGGCCAAGTAAAATGGCCAAGATGGCAGTATTTCACCAGTTATACTCTGTTAATGCGAATAAACTAGGATAGAGCTGAGCACTGAAACGTAACGTAGGCAATAGGCCATAAATGTAGTGTTCGTGGGGGGTTGTTTGGCTCGCTACTCCGATCAAAGAAAAACGGGACAACAGTAAGTTTAACACGGCAAATTTGAAATCTAAAATGTTTGTTATTAATCTAAACTCCTGAATATTTCGTTATTGATATTTATGAGGAGGCCACGCCTCCCTTGGCCTCCAGGAGAAAACGCCACTGGCTGTCCAACCTGTTTTTCACATAAAGAAACAATATGAATTATGCAAGGAGAGGCAAGCCAAGGCAAGTTTTCATTTCATACACAGAGGCAGTTCAATGTGCTTTACACAGTGAATAATAGAGACAGTGAGTCAGGCAGTGAATGATAGAAGATAAAATGACAAGATTGAGAAAAAGGTCATCAAAATAAGTGAACTAGATAAGATTAATAAAATATAAAAACATATAGTTTTTATATTGTATAAAAACATATCGTTTTATAAAAACTTAAAGTCTTTATTGCGGAGGGAGCAAGTTTGATTTCGCAAGATATTGATTTTACAGGCCCTTATGTCCTAACACATCTCCCATTGAAATATACTGAATTTTCAATCAGCTCCACAATGTTTGTGCAATACCTCGTAAATCTATTCAAGGATCTTTACCAAACCAGGCACATGTAATCACCACGAATGGCAGATGAGTTGCCCAAATATTCAAGGTCATAAGGTCAAAGGTCAAGTTCCAGTGGGGCCATACATGATATACTGCTGCAACATACTGCTTGTACAATGTTTCAACACATTGAAGAGCGCTATAAGTAGTAAATCACTATAAGGGCTGATGACCCACTGTTCATCTCTCTCTCTCTCTCTGTCTTTTGAGTGAATGTGTGCACAAGCGTTTGGGAGTGGTGTGAACACTAGAAATGGGAAGAAAGTCATTTTGTCCTACTCTTTCTAGCTTCCTCTTTCTGTTCTTCTCTCTCCCATAAACATCTGCTTGTGAGTCTATGTTTTATGTAATAAAATTGCTGGCTACGCATTACTAAGCATTATTGTTTTGCAAATCAAATATTTTGACAGCTGTCTCTAGACCTGTGCAGCATCACAATGCATATTTGCAGACAACCTTTTTTTAGTGCACTGAATCATCCCGATTAGCCATGCAGGACCTGGCACCACTCCAGCACTTTCACCACTAAGCATGACTAAGCATGACTAAGCAATATTGTTTTTGCAAATCCAGTAGTTTAGCCAGAATGAGAGAGAACAAAACGGCCAATCAGCGATGTGGCAGGGAGTGACTGGGCGGTCACCTTTGCTGTCTACTGCACATAAAAGTGAAGTGGCATCTTGAGGTGCTATGAATTCATTTCAAGGAAACCGACACAAGGTACAGCTCGTTTTCTTCATTGGTGACTTTTAGATCCAGTCGGGGTCAGGGGTCCCATGGAGGGCCTCAGCAATTAACAATAAAAAAATAATTTTGTAGATCAATGCTGTAATACTATGTAATGTAATACCGTGTTATTTATAACAATGATGGCGTATCAGTTATGGCATGAAAATTTAATTTACTGGCTAGCTGAACACAGAAATGGATTTTGAAATGCATCCGGAGCAGGAGCAGAGAGAGATAGACTTGGAGCAGAGAGAGATAGACTTGTGATGAAAGAAGCTAGCATCTTAGCAAGATTCATTTGTAGGTATTCTAAATCAAATAGCCTTGTAATAATGTTTGTGGTTTCTTTACAGTCCATAGTGAATCTCTCATCAGTGTGACCAAGCAGAGAACCATGGTTCAAGCCAAAGTCTGGATCCTTCGCAAGAAGTTTGATGGCTTCCCCAAGAAAAGTGACTTTGAGCTGAAAGTGGAGCAGCTGCCTGAACTTAGAAATGGAGGTGGGTAACTTCAGAGCTTCATCATTCAGTCTGTGAAGATCTCTGCTCTCTCTTCTCTAGAAACCGCTGTTTTTTATGCTCCTCACTCAGAGCCTAACATCTGAGTGCAACAATATCCAATTTCTTATTGACATCAGAGACTCCCAAGGAAAAAAACTTCTTCCTCCAAAAAAAGTGAAATTGACTGTGTTGTTGTAGGCAAATGTAATTGTTTTTGTTTGCTTGTTTTTATCCTGCAGAAATTCTCCTGGAGGCTGTTTTTCTCAGTGTGGATCCTTACATGAGGTAAGATGGCCAGGATAATACCGTAGATATTGGAAATTGCAGTTTTGAGTTGTCCTTCGCTTCATGACTAATCCAGAATGAGAGCTACGTATAGTTTTTGTCTGACTAGGTATTGACTAAGGGCAGAGGTTGTATGGAGGTTGTATAAGTAAGCTGGCTGTCTGTCCGTCCCTCACTTTCAGGTTTGTCGAAGATGGATGGATGAAGGAGGGAAATGTAATGAGTGGAACTCAAGTGGCCAAGTAAGAAACACACACACACACACACACACACACAGAAATTCTCAGCTGAATTTTTCTTATCATATGTCATCATATGTTATGGGTCAGGATTCAAACAAGCATCTCTGTGTTATTACTTGCCCTTGAAATAAACAAGAAAAAACACGCTATAATATATTATTTAAGTGGACCATGTCCACAAACAAACATGTTTCGGCTTCAGGCCATCATCAGAAATCCACTGGGAGGAAATGAAAAACAATGTCATAGCTCTTGAGTATGAAATTTGAGCTCTATCTGGACAAGCTTCATGCCTGTTGGTTAGAGAGGACTTCAGCGCCATATTATATCTAATTCTGAAATGTAGTATCTTTGAAAGCCACTCTTTGAGTAACTGATGAATCACAAAAAAGCTTGTTTCTACCTTTTGACTGACCAGCAGTATTCTGCCCCATCTGGCATGGACAACAGAACCCCCATCTCTATAAACTGCTTTCTCCCAGTTCTTGAGTGTGGTGGTTCTGTAGTATTCTCCCTCTGTCTGCGTCTGTACTGACTACTGGCCCCTGTTGGCCTGTACACAAACCTGCGTGTGACAGCTGATCATAATATTCCCTCTCTGTGGCTTTTCACTCCCCTTTCCACTCCATGTCTCTGTCTCCTGTGTTGTAGGGTGCTGAAAAGCAGGAATCCCTCGTTCCCAGTCGGCTCTCAGGTGGTCAGCGAGATTGGAGGACCCGCAGGCTGGAGGACCCACACCGTGTGCCATGGCACTGACATCAAACTCCTGCCCAATGACTGGCCCGTGGATGTGCCACTTTCTGTGGCACTGGGTGGCATCGGCATTCCTGGGTAAGACTGGCATAGAACAAACAACCAAACAAACAAGAAGGGTGAGGGAAAGGCCAGACCTTTCCCCTTTAACTGAGTAACTAGTAGAGAGCTGGAAAGGAACCCAAGCCCAGGTCCACACAGGCCCACAGACTAGCTTATCTAGAATATGTTTCTCTTCAATTCTAAGTCTCCAGGGGGAAGAACATACAGTAGACTAGTTAAGAGAAGATGACCATCATTATCATCATTACTGTCAGTTTGCATCAGTGTCTGTGTGTATTCTGTCCATCTTCACAAGACCATCTGCACCATTGTGTCATTGCACTGATTTAGTGATTCAGTGTTCAGTGATTCAGTGTTCCTTCATGTATGTATTTTTAGTTTGATTTCAGTTTTAGAGCACATGTCCCACACAAAACTAAACACGGAGGACTGTTAAGCCTTCAAGTGTGTCCACGTCTAATGTTGAGTACAATGGAAGTGTTTTGCTGTGGCATAGCCTACACTCTGTGAATAGTTTCCAACGTTTCACAACTGTTTCAGTTGTCTTTTTCGAACCACAGTGATAGATGTATGTGTGTGCATGCACATGTGTGCATGAGTGTCTTTGAATCCAAACAGCTGCAGCTGGAGTTAAATGAACTGTCAGTGATGAAACATGCCTTATTGGGTGAATTATTATGTGTCTTTTTGGGAAATATGTGTGTGTGTGTGTGTGTGTGTGTCTTTCTGTCCATGTGTAAGAGGTGTGTGTTAGGACCTGATGAGCATAACTGTCAGAGAAGTTTTTAGGAGAGAAGAAGAGAATGGTCATGATGATGCATGCTCATGTCACTCAGGCTGACTGCCTTATATGGTCTGGAAGAGGTGTGTCACCTCAAGGCTGGTGAGACGCTATTGGTCAGTGCAGCGGCTGGTGCCGTGGGAATGATGGTTGGCCAGATCGCCAAGCTGAAGGGCTGCTGTGTGATTGGCTCAGCTGGAAGCGATGCCAAGGTGGCCTACCTGAAGGAGTTGGGCTTTGACAAGGCCTTCAACTACAAGACTGTCCCCTCACTGGAACAGGCTCTCAAAGAGGCCTCGCCCGAGGGATACGACTGCTTCTTTGACAATGTGAGTGTGTGTATATGCCTACTTGTGCCACAGTGTGTTTATGAGTTTTGTGTGTGTGTGCGAGAGAGAGAAAGAGTGCTTGTGTGCATTTACAAGTGTTCCCCTGCTGTGGACATGTGACAATGTGTGTATGTGTTCATATATATGAGTGCTTGCCAGAGTGTGAGTGATAGGGGATAAACTAATTATTTACCTGGATGCATATTAAGCTTCTCAAACCAGGCGTCAGTGAAAATACCACAGTTCTGTTTGTGGTTCGGTTCCCTTGCTTAATAAGAAACATAGCTGTAAGCCCACTGTCTGTGTGTGTGTGTGTGTGTGTGCGTGCGTGCGCGCGCGTGGGTTCATGTGTACTATGCATACCATAGCTTTTACTGCCATGAAACAATAACAGTGACCTAATGGCACCAATTAAGACATGGAAGTTCAAGACTTCAAGACTATCTGTATGATATCTGTATGCAAGATAAACAAGGTGATTTTTGTTTTCTGTGTGTGTGTGTGTGTGGTAGGTTGGAGGTGCTTTCCTCAGTGCAGCTATCCCCCTAATGAAGCCGCTGGGCCGTATTGCTTTATGTGGAGCCATCTCTACTTACAATGATACCACTCCACAAACAGGTCTGCCTGCTCTCTCTCTCTTTCCCTCTTTGAATAATATTCAGATAGCTGTTTTAGCATGGCTACTGCAAAGAGGTGCCAATGGGATGTGATGCAAGAAATGATCATGTGTGTGTGTGTGTGTGTGTGTGTGTGTGTGTGTGTGTGTGTGTGTGTGTGTACAATGTACACAACAGGACCATACCAGAGCAAGATAATGATAATGAAAATGATCAGTATGGTGGGATTCAACGTGTTTCAGTTCAAGCACAAGAACGAGGAGTTGTTGCGCCGGCTGCTGGCCTGGAAACAAGAGGCAAGTCTTCTGTTCACAATGCCCACCACATGTCCCTATTTAGTCCCACTAATACTGATATAATTAAAGTCTGGGCTACACTGAAAATGCTGACATAGGGTGCAAACACTGAATGGTACCAGAGGGGGGAGCTGTTGTATAGCGTTAGCATTAGCATCTCATATCACATTTATTTATATATATATATATATATGTGTGTGTGTGTGTGTGTGTGTGTGATATGAGAGAGTGTTTGTGCGTGTATAAAAAGCACATACAGTACATGTGTGCTTTCTATTCACTTCACAATGACTGAAGTGTTTACTGGTTAAGTAGTGATGGATGATGCCCTTTAGCTACTTGCTAATAGTCGGTTGGCTGTTAGTTGTCCATCTCCACAGGATGTTTAGACAGCTCTTCTTTTTCCTCTTTCTTTTTCCCCTCTCTCCTCTCTGTCCCTCATCCTCTCAGGGGAAGTTGAAGTGTCCAGAGCACGTGATCAGCGGCTTTGAGAACATGCCGACTGCTTTCATTGGCATGTTCCGTGGGGAGAACCTTGGCAAAGTCATTGTTAAGGTCTGAGGAGACCACCCCTCCTTCCTCCACACACACAACCTCACACACACACACACACACACTACCCAACTATTACCCTTCCCTATGGCTCGACATGCATACATGTGAAATACCCCCAACAAATAAAGCCCATGTTCTCCACATCTCCAGTTGTTACTTTACAGTTGCCTTCATAAGTCTTACTTTGTGTGTGTGTGTGTGTGTGTGTGTGTGTGTGTGTGTGTGTGTGTTTGTTTGTTTGTTTGTTTGTGTGGATAGTTTGTGGAGAGCATCCTGGCCCGCTGCTCCTGTAGAAACATGTGGTAGAACATAATATTATTGGAAAGGTGTGCAAAGCTAGTTGATTAAATTTAACAGATTACCAGTTGTACCTGACCTGTGTGTTTGTGTGAGGGTTTGTGTCTGACTGACTGTGTGTCTCTGTGTGAGTAAGACAGAGAGTACTGTACTGCACAGGAGACTACAAACACAAGTGAAAGCACAGAGCTAGTTACACACACACATCTTGCATCTGACCTGCCAGGAAAGCTCCTGGTTAGCTCTTTGAGAATCCTAACAAAGAATAATGGGTTTATTTGAAATTCCAACTGATCCATACAAGACTCTGAAATATGTAAGTAGTGCTACTTTTGATATTTCTGTCCAGAAAAAAATGCAGAACAGATGCAAACACTAAAGTAAAAAGGTGCACAAAGAAAAGACATTTTTCCTAATTCTGTTTTAAACTGTAAGACTGGTTTAGTTAGGTAGATAGTGCTGTCTGGTACTGTCTGGTTGTGTGGTCACAAGCCAGTGGAGCATTATTGTGTCCATAAATCCCAGGCACCAATCACATCAGGCTAAGAGCCATGTAGAAGGTCTGGGTGGGCTTAACATGATGACAGATTGATCTTAATGACATGTAAGATCTTTAAATCAGACAATGAATGTCAGTTACCTCACCTTTGAACCCTGATAGGGTCACCACAGGCAGACCATACAATTTCTGCAAGACAAAGACAACTGATATTATTAGGTACAGTGAAGAACAATGCACTGTCAGGCTCATGGCATCATATATTAAAACATTTTTTACACACTCAACTCATTGCATTTTTAATAACATTTCTGTCTATCCAGAGGATCACTGCAACAGTGAATGCTTGTGAGGGAGGAAGTGGGAAGAGGTGTGTGTGTATGTGTGTGTTGTTTCTAAAAGACAGAAGTCAAGATAAACAAGAGATGAGAAGGAGATGGTATGAAGTCTGGGAAATTACTGTAGGATAGATTCATTGCTTCTGGGAAATGTTTGTTCATACATGCCACCCCCTCACCTCTCCTTCCTCAGTTAAAATGTGCATTGACACACACAGACTTGTAAATGATGTTTCCTTTTTTTCATTGTTCCACCTCAATGACTTACTTTCCCGAGCAGAAACAGTCTTTGTGAGTGAGTGAGTAAGAATAGAAACAATGAAAAAGAAGTAGCTAGGGCCCAGGGCATGGAGAAGCACAAATGTCCATTATTATGACTGATGCCATTGTAGTGAGCATATAGGTGTTTTGTGAGTTCTCTTTTTACAAAGTTTTCATCAGCGATTTCCAGGACACTGAAACACAGGGGCCCTTGAAACTCTGTAAGCATGTAGCCCTGTAACAGATGGTGACCGTTATTACATCTAGGTGGGAAAGGTGGGAAATTATTATGCAGAATTATTACATCTAAAATATTTTATTTATAATATATTTTTATTACATTTGTGGTTTATTACATTAGTGAGAAGTTATTACATTGTTGGGTGTTACATAGCCCCAGTAGGCCCATAGCACGTAGTTAAGTTGGTCCCAGAGACCAGAGACTCCTGTAGCTAGGAGCCTAAGCACTTGTGATGCATAGAGTTAAGCATATAAAATTGCCCTTCATACCACTAACATATGTGTGTGAAAAGTGCAATGCATGTATCTGGCTACACACAGTCTTATTCTATTCTTTTTCAATTCTGTGATACCAAGGAACAAGAGCATATAATCCAGATGAAATGAAATCTGCATCAAATCAACTGTACCTGCCACTTTGTCGTGTAGGTGGCTGCAGGAACCAGAAGCTTGTACATCAGTTGTAACCCACAGGCCTGAGAGCCATCATTTAGGTGTCCATGCTGTCAGTCAGACAAAAAGCATCCAGCAGCCCACCGACTGATTGACATGTAGGCTACTGGAGGCTTATGTCTATTGAAGACTACCTGGCCACATTAGGGAAGTAACATCATATAGGAACACAAACTCACACTTCCTATTGGCCCACCTTCTCACATGGGTAGACCAAATGATGTCATCCCCATAACCATCTTGGCTGAAGACAATATCCTATTCCATACGCGACATCACTCCTCGGTCAACCACAATCTCTGGATGCTGGACACAAACTGACTAACCGCATCTGGTCCGTAGGCTACATGGATCCTGATCCCATATGACTAATAACTAACATATAACTAATGCCCATTTATTTGCTTTTGAATTTCCTGTATCTTAGTTTTTTATACTCTAATTTATGCAATTTTACTACATGTTCTACATTAGTATTTCAATGTATATGACAAAGAAACTCCTCAATCCTTGAGGCAATCCTTGCCTTTTTTGTATATTTACCATGACATGACAGTAGGGCACACATGTCTGTTGTTTCCATGGTCATGTTCCCCTTGAAAGTTCCAGCTTGCAGATTGGTTAAAGAAATATGCTTGTCGGTACTTGTCTGTCTGTACTTGTCTGAAACTGGATGAATAGCATAATAACAGTAAGGATCAAGCCATGAGTGCAAGTAGGCCTGTATTTTATTTTGATGCTCAGGCAGTTACAAGAGTAAAAAAAACATCCTGTAGATAAACTTTTTCTCCGAGTTACAACTTGAAAAAATATGAAAATGTTACTTAGGACTGGTTAAATGTGAAATGTAGTACATTCAGTAGGTGTGCAGAACTCTTCGTGACAAGGGTTGTGACAACTTAAAAAATCACTTTTTGCCTCATCAGTTAACATTCAAGTTTCCATAATGACAAAGCAAAAACAGGATTGTAGAATTTTCCTGCTAAATAAATTGGAAAAATTACACCCACTGACATAAGTATTCAGAATCGTTATCCAGTAGGCCTACACTTATTTGAAACACCTGTGTTAGAAACTACTGTCTGACTTTGCAGTTTTTCCTGTTTTTTTAAAGCTGCCAGTTTTGCATACTTTCTGAATGTACTGAAATTCAGCATTACAGTCAATGTAGAAATAATAGAAGCCTCATGCTGTATTTAACATTACAGCAGCAGTTTCATTAAATGATTACTGTAAATGTGACTGCAAAAGCTTCCTGGTCCTCTCTGACTCTCCTTAGAGCACCTGTTTCTTTTCACAATGTTTCCGCAGCCCCAGACAGCCTTGTCTTCCCTCCTGCTCCTCCTGGACTACCATTCCCATCTGCCCGTGCTTCCTCCAGTGCCTGTGCTGCTTCTGCTGCTTCTCTTTCCCAGACTGCTCATTCTTTCCAAGCTCTCCCTGACTGCCATAGGCATTCTCCAGGACGGCGTAGCCATCAGAGGTGTAGCTCATTTTCTGCCAGTTCAGTATGTTTCCGTAAGGGTAGCCCCAGCCCTGGTTATAGGAGCGCAGGCTGGAGAGGGGGAGGGCCTTGTCCCACACATGAATGTCAGTCACCTGACCTTCAAACCCTGATAGGGTCATTGCAGGTGTACCATAGAAATACTACACAGCAGACACAACAGAAATGAACATGGGGTTAGGAGTTAGATACAACTGGGGACTGACAGAGCTGCTGAAGAATGTGAGCACATGGGTAAGCAAATCAGTGTCAGCTGAAAAACTGGAACTTGCATCAGACACAAGATTACATCTTTCTTTTCATCCGTTTACTCTGTGTGTGTCAGAGAGAAAGAGCTTTTATATGTTTATATGTGTGTGTGTCGCACCTGTCCTCTCCACATGCCTTTCCTGACACTCATATTGCCATCTTTCCACATCTGGGTCATGCCTGTGACTGAGTCCCATGTCACACACAGGCTGGTCCATGGCCAGAGCTTCCTAAACGAGGGCACCGCTGACACAAGTTGGACGTTTTTGGAAGCCTGACCCACTGTCAGCTCGTACCCCGAGCCAGTCATAGACCTCAGGGTAAGGGTGGGGGCGTTTGCGATGGTGAAGGTGAATATGGCAGTACCAGGCACTGACTCGGCAACAACACGCAGGCAGATGGTTAATGCATTGATGTTTGCGTAATGGGGGAGACCACGGAATGTGACCGCACTCCCGGACATTATGCTGAACATCTGGCCAGTCAGGTCTGCACAGACAGACACACATGGATATACACAAACATATATCCTCATTCACATGTATGTACATCTATTATACTGTGGATAAAATACTATAGAATGTTTTAAAGGGTTAGGGTTAGGGTTAGATAAATAAATAAATTCTAACACTCTTGTCACATTCAACAGCTCTTCACAATCCATTACCTCTCCTTTCTGTGAGTACATTTGTTTTAAAAAACATGTTGTTTAATCAGTGTTTAAAACTATTCTAAAAGTAGTCTAAAACTATTTTACCTTGACCTTGTGGAGGGCTTGACGTCCAGTACCATGTCCAACCTGTTTTTCACATAAAGAAACAATATAAATTATGGAAGGCAAGGCAAGCAAAGGCAAGTTTTCATTTCATACACAGAGGCAGTTCAATGTGCTTTACACAGTGAATAATAGAGACAGTGAGTGAGGCAGTGAATGATAGAAGATAAAAGGACAAGATTTAGAAAAAGGTCATCAAAATACATGAACTACATCAGATTAATAAAATGTAAAAACATAGTTACATATAGTTTTATAAAAACATAAAGTCTTTATTGCGTGCAGAGGGAGCAAGTTTGATTTCGCAAGATATTGATTTTACAGGCCCTTATGTCCTAACTATATGAAATATACTGAATTTTCAATCAGCTCCACAATGCAATACCTCGTAAATCTATTCAAGGATCTTTACCAAACCAGGCACATGAAATCACCACGAATGGCAGATGAGTTGCCCAAATATTCAAGGTCATAAGGTCAAAGGTCAAGTTCCAGTGGGGTCATACATGATATACTGCTGCAACATACTGCTTGTACAATGTTTCAACGCATTGGAGAAGTAGTAAATCACTATAAGGGCTGATGACCCACTGTTCATCTCTCTCTCTCTCTGTCTTTTGAGTGAATGTGTGCACAAGCGTTTGGGAGTGGTGTGAACACTAGAAATGGGAAGAAAGTCATTTTTTCCTACTCTTTCTAGCTTCCTCTTTCTGTTCTTCTCTCTCCCATAAACATCTGCTTGTGAGTCTGTTTTGTGTTTTGCATGTGTGAGAGAGTGAGACTATGTGAATCTATGTGTGTGGGTGTATGTATGTATGTGTGTATGTCTGTGTGAGTGAGTGCATCTGAAAAGGGAGTGTATGTCTACGTGTGTATCTGCATGTATGTGTGAATCATGTGCAGTGTTGTGAAATGTGTTAATGTTGGAAATGCTTTTTTCTAGTTTCCCTTTTCTGTTCTTCTATCCCTTCTCCCTCATTTCTGTTTCTATTAACCACTAAAGTGTTGTCAGCTTGGGTGCTACAGTTATTGAGTTATTCTATTAAAACTGTGTCCAGCCTACCCACTTTACGGAGGGCCCAGTACAGGGAAAGCGGGCCCCAGGGACCAAAATAACCTTTGGGCTAGTCTGCCTAGTGGCATTCAATTCCTACCAAATTTCAAGTGACCTGGGAACTGTTTTTTGGGAATTGCTTACAAAAAAAAGGCCCCAAATGTCAGATTCTTCCATGTTCTCTTTAGGTGGTGCAACAAAACAAATCAGTGATTGAGGACTCTTTTGATATGACTTTTTGACACCTACTGTATGTACCACTAAAAGTGCTATGGTCCTCAAGTTGTTTCTGACTAACCCATCTTTCTGGGGGCCCAGGTAGAGGGGAGAGGTCCCCAGGCACCAAAATAGCTTTATGTACCTACTGGGGCTACCGCCAAGTTCACCTGGCCCAGTGTTTCAGTGTCCAGCTAAAACTGAAAACAAACAAACAAAAACTCAAGCAACACGTGTCACACATGTGATGATATACAGCTTGTCAGTAAACGGATATAGGCTACTACTAAGTTCAAACAAAGTGCTCATCCACTAGGAAGTAAGGTAGGCCTATATGATATCCTTGTGAGCAGACACATCAAAACGGTCTGATCCATCAAGCTAGCTGTATTCTGCCTACCCATATTATTTCAACAAACGAGTATTTTACAGCATCTCTTGGGTAGGCCTATAATTCATTGGCCAAAGTAGAACATCCACTGGTTTTCTCATACTATATCTACATTTACATAAAAATGGGTAACCAATTTATAGCCTGAAGCATCAAACGCAATGGGCAGCGCTATGTAATTGTGGGTTTCAACTTAAATCAGTATAAATAAAATGCTAATAACTACAAAAATTACGTGCGTGCGTTTAAAAAAAAAGTGTGTGAATGATTAACTAATTTACCTGGCCACCGGGTGTTTTCAGAAGTAGGCCAGTCTATAAAGACATTACAATTTAGATATTTGAATGAATGCAACAATCATTAGCTTCAGTCATTACAAATTTACGAAATTTTGGCCAATAGAATAATGAACGTGTCCCCTTCTCCAGCAGGATGCATGCATCGACGGGCTGTGTAGGCAGGCATCATCAACACAGTAGGGGCTAAATAGCAACAAAAAAGGGCTTTAGGCCATGCTGCAGATCAACAGCAGAAACGATTGGTTTAGAAACCACTTATAACAGTAGACTGACAGTCTATTTCCTTCCTCGTAGTTTTTATTTGAGTGCCTGCCTTCTCTTCTTTGCGTTCTCCGTTCCGTTCCGCAGCATGTGGCCTAGATTTTGAAAATGTCTGTATGGGTATTCTATTGTTCTTAATTATTAATTTATTCTCTATGTAAGTCCAAGCAGGTGACAGGAAATCTGCAGGTACATTGCGCTATAGCCAGAAGCAATATTTTCGTGTCTAAAATACAGTATTAAGCAGTAAAGCGCAGCATTTTGTAGTGTTTTGTGTGACTGCAGTTAATTCGTGCCCAAGATATAGCGTTCATGTCTGTACAAAAACTGTAGTGCAGCGTAGGATTTATTTTCTAAAGGATGACATAGGACAAACACCATTATTAATCGTACACTCATTACACCCCCAGCCCCGCCACTCTGTCTCTGTTTTGTTATTACAGTTACAAATATGTTAGCGCGAGAAACGTCATGCACGGAGCAGACTGCATGCGCAACTGAAGTCAAGAAGGTACGGTGAAATACAAGACCGAACTTACCTGCAGTCATTAGCCTGGTAGTCGTTGGCCTTGTCGTAGTATTAATAGTCGTTGGCCTAGTCGTAGTGGCAGAAAGCATTGGTTTAACGCCGTTTGCGGGAGCCATTATCATGAACACCAAGGCCAACCATCCTAAGCTGCAGGTCAGTGGGAAAGCCATGTTCACGCGCTTTAGCTGTCTTCTGAAATCTGAAGACCTCGACCAAGCTGCGGGGAGTTCAGTTTCGGATCTGATCTGTAGTTTCGTTTCTCTGAAATGTCAAGGCTATCTGTCCAGTCCAAATGTGGGAAGTGGTTTTTGAGATGTCCACGTAATTCTTGTATTTCTAGTGGGAGGAGTGCTTGTGTAAGGCCACCCATGTTTTTTTTATACTAATATCAAGAATTTTAAAGCAGACATTGAATAGGCCTACTTAAAAAGAACACACACACACACAAAGGAATATATTACATTATGCATAAGACATATATTCAATGTTTCTATTTATTGGTGTATGTGTGTGTGTCTTGAGAGTTTCCCGCTTTCCACCCCAGCCTCCTGTGGAATGCAGGCCACTTGAATTTAAGATCAACAACTGGATGCAGTGCAGGAAGCAAAATCTAACAAATACTCTGGAACTTTCTAGAACATGGAAATCTTAACAAATATTAAGGCAAATTATATCATCTCTCATAAGCTCAGTAGCATGTATCCCTGAATACATAGATGGCACATTGATGGGCGGTGGTGGCGTAGTGGTTAAGTAGGGTTGCCAACTGTCCCAAATTGTTCGGGACATCCTGAATTATGGGTGATTTTGATTTGTTCCAGTCCCGGATTCAAAATTGGCTACTGTACACACGGCAAAACACACGCAAATGTTGCTGTGGCAGACATCTCAAGTTTCCCGAAGGCTCCAGGAGTCTCACGTAATCACAAGGTCACACATTCCTGTAGACTGAGGCCTCATTCGCATAGAAATCATCACGTTCGCGGTCCGTACCGCGGTTGCTGTCCGTTCGTGGTGCGTGTGCGTCTATGTATTCACACTAGAGGGTCTCCTGCTCGAGCTCTCGTGTAAATCGATGGAGATCGCGTCATACCGCGCACGGTACGCGTGGAAAACTAGAACTCCATTCTGTTTCAAGTCGACAGATGAAAGCTGTGAACTGCTGCCGCGCGGAAGATGTGTGTGGTGCGCATGGTCTAATCGGTTAACATGTATTTAAACAAAAACGGACTAACAGATTGAATGAGGCGTGACAGAGGCGTGACATAGGGTTCATCTATTGCAGCTGTGTAACGACAAGGAGGATCTTACAGAAATACAAGAATGATCTATTCATAAATTAGAAGACATCGAAATCATATTAACATATTAAGAATATTAAGAGGAAAGAGAGTATTAAATCTTTTGGCCCGTTAAATCAAAAGTAACATTGTTTTTTTTTTATAAAATAATAATAATTGGAAACAGTATGCAACAGATGGTCAAATTAGACGCCTTTCTGCTTGTAGCCAAATATTCTCTAAACTTATTACAAATTATATAGCCTATTCAATTCCCATGTCGGTATTTTATTAGCAACTGGATGTATAGCTAAACCAGAACTGTGGGCTTATTTGTGTGGGCTAATGCTGGGGTTATAACGACAGAATATTCATAGTGTTTGATAATTGTTTAACTGTTGAATTTTTATGTATAAGGCTATTAAATTGTGATTGGTGTCTAAAAATAGGCTATTTGTATTATAGGTTACAAACCTGAAAACTATGATAAAATGTTGAGTCCTGTTAGTCATGGTTCAAAACATGATTGATTTATTGAGAAAATCCAGATCACCTTAATAGTCCACATGGTTCTCAGGTCAGGTATGCAATTTAGCGTCTTCCCCGGCAGGTCCTCATATACCTGGTAACTCTGGCCCTGCGCTTCTTGCGAGTTGAACGGGAAGCTGCGCGTCTGCGTCGTCTGGCCATGATATGATGACATGCGTTCCGGTGCGCTCATTTATATATTCGCACATGACGTCATGTATTGAACATAGCATGGCGTCATCGGCTCAATAAGACTTCAAGATAGTCTTTATTACATCTCATTATACTAGTATAAGAGTACAATTATTGTGTTTTTAATAATAATAATAATAATAATAATAATAAATAAATAATAAATAAACACTATGTTAAGTGTTCAGTGGCTGTGTGTGTCAGTGGTGGAAAGTAATGAAGTACAATTTTCACGTATCTGTACTTTACATAGGCTGAGTAGAAATAATTATGAATACTTTTAATTTACTACATTTGTAGCTATTATTTGTACTTTTACTCCACTACATTTCTAAAACGTATCCCGTTCCATTTCATTAGGTTATCACTTTATTCTGAAGTCGCCTAGGTTTAAACCAATTAGATATATTGTTTGTGTGAAGACGTTTCGCAGACTGCAACACTGAGCTTCCCATTCATACATTTTTGAGGTATAAAAAATTATGAGGTATAAAATGTTTTGCTACTTTTTGTCATCTTGAACTCGAAGCACTCTTGTATGGACAAGAGTGTTTTTTTCTGAGTTTTGCATCACCATTGGTAGCTGTCATGCTTGCTACCCGCTAGATCAATTAGCTTCTTTACGTTCCTTACCTGATGTGTTTATCCTGTGTGACTATTCTCGTGTGAAGAGGTAGACCAATTGTTGCTGTGAGACATGCTCATCCACTTATGAATTTGCGTCCCAGTTTGACTAGTGTTATCCTCATAAGCCCTACCGTTATCTAAGCGACTGTGTGTAGCCTATTCCACTTTACAAACTTTCAACACTTCTGTCAACAATTATGAGGATGGAGATGGAGAATTTGGACAAGCCACGATCGCTTTGACCAGCCTATCTAGTAAGAATATGGACAGGTTATTGTCCAATTTGAGACCAAAAACGTACACTATTAATTGCATGGAACGGGTAAACATTTCGACCATTCCTTTTTTTTTTTCATTTTTTTGTAGTCGGCCTATCATTAAAATATCTGAATAATTAGTGGACGTTTTTTCCAGGTCTGGAAGACAATTGGTCTCGCTGGCCCCTTGATTGGACCCACCTGACAGCTGAGGAAAACAAGCACAGCGTATTTTCAGTTTTCGTCCGTGTTTCAATGGACAAAATATAAACATCTTTAGAGGACCAATACCCTTAAGTGATGTGAGATGTAGGGGTGGGAATGGAGAACCAGTAATTGAATACAATCGAGAATCTAATTCTTCAGTTCACTGATATCGTATCCTGCTGACGTCAATTCCTCTTATCAATGGCGACATGTTTTTCAGACCATTGTCAATGGGTTTTTCATATACAAAACTGAAATGGTTTTTCTCATTCTAATGTCACCTTAGTGGTATAGGCTATGTTATGGGCCTATATGTTGATACTGAAAACCTGCAAATGTACGCCTCGTCTGTATTGACCACGTTTTTTCAGTTTTTACATACCTGTACTATGACAATTTTCTTTCTTAACCTCTATAATTACCCCGGCTTAATTTCAACACAGAACACAGATCAGCTTGATAGTGATAATGTGAACCCAATCAGAAAATAATTTGCGAGCAGACCTACCAAATGTATTGTTACTTACCAATAACTGTATACACTAATGGGGCGGCAATCAGAGTCCATATGATTAGGTTAACATTGATCCGCTGTTTCGTGCTAAAATTATAGGCTACATAATTATGGTTCTAAATTGCGCGGGCTAGTCGTAGAATAGATAATTTGTCGTGGTTGACGTGGTTACCTGTAAATCACTTGGCGTGAAGAAGTGCTCAGTATAACCAGCCTGCTCCGGCTATGTTAAAGCAACTGGCTGAGCTACGTCCACACAAAGAAGTACTACTGTACTTGGGATTGACTACCTTGTAATGTTATGGGAAGTTTAAACAAGTCAGATACATTGTGTGAAGCCGCAGATTGCAACATGAGGTTCTCATTCACCCAAATGTGGGACGTATAAAATGTGTTGCTACGTTTTGTCATCTTGAACTCGAAGCACTCTTGTCTGGGCCAGAGTGCCTTTTTGCTGGGCTTAGCTTTACCATTGTTAGCTGTAATGCCTGCTAATTACAGCTGTTACCTGCTAGATCAGTTCGCTTCTTTTTAAGGACGATGCATCTTACGTGATGTGTTTATCCTGTGTGACTATTGACCTTCTCATGTGAAGTAGTAGTCCAATTGTTGCTGCAAGACATGCTGATCCACTCGTATGAATTTGCGTCCCAGTTTGACTAGCGTTATCTTCAATGGGTAAGCCTAATGTTAACCTACTGTGTGTGTAGCCTATTCCACTTTACAAACTTTCAACATTACTGTCAACAATTATGAAGATGGAGATGGAGAATTTGGATGCTATGGAGCAGCCCATGGTAGACCTAGCCATGGTCGCGTTCACCAGCCTATCTAGTAAGGAGATGGACAGGTTGTTGTCCATTTTGAGACCGAATACGTACACTGTTGACTGCATGTAAGGGGTCAAATATTTCGACCATACCTTTTTTTTCTAGTCAGCCTATCATTAAAATATCGGAATCATAATCATAGGGAAAAGAACTTACAAATATAGTTTTTATCAACCCTCTCTGGACTGTCGGGGGTAATAGTATTCCAGTGAAAGTTTACGGGTTACAAGACATTTTGAGTGGCTCTTGTTCTGTGAGCAGCTTTGGTTGTTTTAAGTAGGCCTACGTGCCAATAATATGAACATAGACAATACATAGAATTTATTGACTTTATTGCACGGCACAATGTCAGACCAGCAAAGTAGCATTTACCAGTCCGGGATCATTGTGGAAGCTGACTGAAAGCTTGGCTCATTGCATGACAACTAACAAATCTCAAGCCTATACAGACTCTTGTTTTCGAAACCGGTGGGCCTAAACAGTAAGCATTTCAAAAGTTAATTAACCTATTTCTTGCACAAGTTTTGCACGATCTTAGGAGACGGGTGTCTTTCAAATCTAGAACACAATGTTGCAAAAAGCAAATTACTTTATGCATTTGTTGAACCTAACCCTAATAAAACACCATTATTATTATAGCTTTCATAGATCAGTCAGAACCTATACATATGCAGAACTTCTTAAACAGCTGCCATTTGATGCGACAGCATTGAGTTTCACGTCCAGTCCTGTGCAGCCTGAATATTTTTAATGGCTGATATCCTAAACAATACATGTCTTAGAAATGCATATAGACTAATGGTGGTACACTCAAGCTAAATATTTTATTTTTTTTTTCTTATGAGAACAATAAACGCACATTAAAACAATTCTCAACAACAGTACATATGGTTCAAACCCCATTTTTATTTATTTAGAAAGATCAGTGACTGCCGACCTTGTTTGCCGGTAGTCCTCTCTCATTCGGGGTTGCGGGGAAAGGTACAGGTGGGGACAAGGTCAAGCTTAATGCTTCCTTCTGCTGGCCCTCCTACGCCTACTCACCCTAGCTCTGCGCCTCCTGCGGACGGGGCGAGAAGTTCTTCGTCGTCGTCGTGCCATTTTTCTTAGTGAATGTGTACCGATACTGTGTCCTGGACCCTCTATATATACGGACTTATTGTGACGTCACTTGTAGTTACACGACGCCACCATACAATGGCGTCACAATACAGTGAACAAAACGTACGACTTTACCTTGAACAGCTGTTCAGTATCAGTCGGGCTGGCCAGATTAATGTACAGGGACAGAAAGTATCCAGTTAAGAGGTGAGGAGTCTTTTGTTTAATCCTAGTTTCTAGGTAGCCTACAGGCTGATTACAAAGATGTAATCATTCTTCTCTGTCATTCTCACTTTGTTGCTTTCCTTTCCTTGTGTTCCTTTCATGGTTACAACTTTAGTCTTCCAGTCAAAACCTAACTTGAGATAATACGTATCATCAATGGTTATCGTCAAAATTTGTGACATACTCTGTATCAACCTATGGTCTCTTGAATAAGCTATTACAAATTTTAAACCTTAGTGTACTAATTATGGCATGCAGTGAATGTGCTATTTTATGTTGGTGTTGTTGTGGAAGCTGTCACTGGAAGCAGAAAGAGTAAGTGAGGGGTGTGTTTGTGTAAGTGAACACAAACACATTTATGCTATCCATCTGCTATGTAGGTAGCCTAAGAATGTATGTGTCTGGAAAGAATTTTTAAGTCTCACCCATTCATTTTCTCAGTAGCTTACATTTTGGACAGAAAATTTGACCAGAACGCAGTAGGGTTTAGCTTACTCATCTTGCGCTAATTCAGGCAGAAAGTGATCACATAAATAACAGAAAGCAAAGCTCCAATATGCTGTATTCTATTTAGTGAGAACAAATGTGCAGATAGGAGGTATTTGTCTCTGATGTTGGTTAATTATATTTTTCTGCATGATTGATTGTACTCTGGTAGGGAATTTCTGCTTATTCATGAGCTCCTCAACGCACCAGTCGCCTGCCACTCATTGCTATCCCATCGGGTCTGACTGAACTAGCAGTCAAGATCACTAAACTTATTTTGGCAACTCACCACTTATTTGTGCGCGTGCTCGCTTCGTTGTCACACATAATGCATCCATGCACTAGACTATGTTCAATGCGTTACGTATTACTGGTCTGCTCGCTTTCCCAGGCATATGTGCGGCCCAACTATACGAGATAGAAATCTTCACAAATAAAATGCGCTCTGCATTCTCGTGTCACCGTTTTGTCAAAATGAAAAATGCTATAACCTACTGATTCAGAACGGACAATTATTCTCAATAATTTTTCCAAACATTGCACTTATATAGATGACAACAGGGGAAGAATTGTGAATGTTTTAATGCTTAAATTACAGTGTGTCATCTGGCAAGGGGCTGAGCGCATGACCTGTGGGAAGTGGGGGTGCTGCAGTGCGGTTATGGGCAAATCTTTATTTTGCCCTCTGTCTTTAGTTTAACGTGGGATTTAGTTAGTTTGTTTTTTTCTTTTTGCACGTGCGCGCACTAGGCTACATCCATTTTAACACTATTTTGTTTTAAGTGTCTGGTTCTGGGGATCAGGGGGAAAAGGTTGTTGAAGGAACACACTGAACTTGGCCAGGTGCAACAACCAGATACAAGTGAAGAAAGTGACAAATTAGGCAGTTTTGAGCGTATTATAGCACTCTATTAGCGTATGTGTGCGCAAATAGGTTATAGTCTATTAAACGCAAAGTCAGTCTATTGTCTAGAACTTCTAGGCTACTAAAAGTAAGTACACTCACCTTAAGGTGTAGGCTATGGAGTATCATAGCCGAGTGAAGCAGATGGGTTCGCTATAAACCTCAATTTGTGTATGGTCGGTGAAATGGCTGATCGTAGTGAAAATATTTCTGTCAGTTCATTAAGAATTAGAAGGTGTCAGTCTAAGCTGTCCATGTGCAGCTTTCGGAAAAGTTGGCCTAAGATAACGCAATCGTTTTTTTGCAGTTGGTTACTAAATATATCCACATGTTAGAGTGATGGAATAGGCCTTCAAAACTTGGGAGTGTTGTGTTGCTTTGGTTAATTAAACCTTCAGAAGACATTGTGACTTTGAGTGTATTGAACAGTGATCTATCGCGCGTTCGAACACTCATTCTGCTAATAGCACAAAACAGATGCTCTTGTTTTGAGAAGTAGGCTAGGCAAGCGCCCACTCCTCAATTTTTGTCTAACATTCTCGTTTTGGAATGTTAGATACATCTGAAAATACAGTAGATTTGATACAGGGATTATAAATCAACTTTGGAAAAAGTACGGAGACCATTTTTCCTGCATGACCCCTGGCAATTGGGTTAGCCCTTTGAGTCGTGGATCTGCCCAAGGTCTCTTCCTAGACTAACTAAACATTAGGGAATTTTTCCTTGCCCCTGTTGCTCTTGGGCGCTCTTTCTGTAAAGCGCCATGAGACAATACTATTGTAAAATGCGCTGTATAAATAAAACTGAATTGAATTTAATTGACTGAGGACATGACCTCGGTGTCCCAAGTGGTAGAAAATTAACATTAAAGTACTGTGGATATAGTTCTGCATGCAACCATTCAGGTACTATCTAGGGACAACAATCCCCATCAAATAGGCTTCATTCCAAACAGTGAAATTCTTAGGCATACCTGTTCATCTACACAATAAGACAAGGTAGCAAAAATACAAATTTAAAGATGGTTTTATGCTGTCTCCAACATAATGCACCTAAAAATAATGCTTGCAACTTAAATGACCGAGGTTGGGTGGGTGAATGGGTCGGTGGGGGAGCAGATTGGTAATTTCCTTACCACTTTTTGATACAAAGTTACATCCTTTCTTACTTATTAATTTACAATTTGACTTATGGTAGAAGTCAAACATATTAATATCTATTCAATTCATGAATGTCTATTTTGCAATCACAAGCCAGACAGAAAATCCAATTAAACTCTCAATATTTTATTGAGATATTTAGGCACCGTTGCCGGATACCTGATCAACACACAATAGCCGACGAACTACTTGAAGATAACATGTAGTTTAACGTCTCCTCCTACCACCCCTGCGCCTACGAGTGATCCTGCGCCTACGTCTTCTTTGGACGGTGCGGGAAGAGCGTCTTCGTCGTCGTGGCATTGTTGTGTGATGCTGATGATGCTTACTGAGCTACCGCGCAAGCCTTTTATACGTTTCAAATAAGTGACGTCATAATCTTTTGCTCTGTTTAAACAAAACTACTGTCTTTGATATTATGACGTCACTTTCTTGGTGCCTAATGTGAAAACTTTGGATGGGCATGGGCGGGCATGGGCAGGCATGGACTGGCTATCGGTCGAACAGGGCCATTTTTGGGTCAATTTAATTTTAAAAAGTATAGGCCTATTACAATTTTTTTTACTGGCCGAGACGAAGACATGAAATGGGGTCCATTGGTTGATTTTTTTGATGACACTGAGCAGTCCAATGTCCAATGTCATCTCTCGGTCCTCCCCTCCCCCTTGACCTAGGTTATCAAGTTTTGTCAGTCTGTGGAAATGGATCATAAAGCTTAATACACTACAAGTGGACGCAGCAAAATGCACCAAAAACCACACAAAAGCGCAAAAAGCCTACAAGTGGACGTTGAAAAATGTGCCAAAATCACAGATAGGCTATGTTGGCCACAAGTTTGACTGCAGCAGCGCGTCGTCGACAGACGTCGACATCAAGTGCAGAAGCAGTCCCATCGAATGCACAGGCTGTCGGAGTGGCACATAGTTTTAATGTGAAACAGAGCAGTAACAAGGAGGAAGGAGAAGTAGCTATTGCGGTTGATTCGGAAGAGGCGAGAGACGTGACCCAGCAGGGACACAATAGCTACTCTCAGCCGGAAGAAGTAGCCGAAATGTTAGCAGTATGAAAAGGGACTTTTCATGTAGGGAGGGCGGAGGGCTGTGACTGTGTGTGTGTGTGTGTGTGTGTGTGTGTGTGTGTGTCACTCTTGATTGACATGAGTGTTTGTCTGCCGTCTGCATCAGTAGCAAATAAGCCACCTGCATTTTACATTGCGCGATTCGATCGCTGTAGAAAACTTAAATAAGTTATCCACAACAAATTAACGAGTGGTCGGCTTCAGAACGCCCTCAACTCTGAGATCTGAAATCAGTCAAGACCTCAGCAAACAAACCTGTCAAATTTCTTTGCGCAGACAGGCGGATACACACACGTAGGCTGAACACCCACGCAGTCAGAAACACTAGAATGAAACAGAAATGATGATAGTCCATGGAATTAACAATGAAAATGTGTTGGGATGTGTGTACATCTTCACTAAATAATATCTGGGGAAACTTGACGAAACGTGTGAAAATGATCAACATAGTTAAATAATAGATACATTAAATAAATTATTACTGCACTCGTTTTATTCAGTCAGACTTTAAATAGTAGGACTAGCCTATAGGGTTATAAAAACAAAACAACTAGCTAAGTATTGTTCAATATCATCCATAATTGGAAAGTGCCATATTTAAAAAGAAGGTGCTGTGTATATTCATAACATCTGATGAATTGTTGCTGCTTTGATTAATGCCAGTCATATGACTAATTCATGTCTGAGCAACTGTTGCAACTGTTGTCTTTGCGAATATTTATTCTGAATTGTGTACACAAATAGTAAAAAAAAAAGTGAAGTGTGTGTGTGTGGGGGGGGGGGGTGCATTTATAACCTTTGTTTTCTGTGAGTAGACTTGGTGTCCAACTTACAGTGTTACCTTCCATGTTGCTTTATTTTATTACCAAAGATACTAGCCATCCCTCCCATGGACTATTCACCCTACTACCATTTGGCAGAAGGTTCCGCAGTTCACTGCCCGCACCTCCAGAATGGGGAAGAGCTTCTTCCCGCAGGCATTCAGACTGCTGAACAACCTGTAGTGCAATTGGACTGGAATTTCTTAGTAACTCAGGATGCAAACCAGCGCGTCACAGCACACTGCACCTGTATGCCCCCCGCACTTTCTTGCTGCTATCACTTATATTTATGTAGAATAGTCTCTTGTTTACAAATCATAACCCCTAGCCTTGCTGCTATTTTCTATATTTATATATATAACAGTCTTCATTTTACAAATCACACCACTAGCCACAGTGCTCTGCAAAAAGCCATGCCCTGTCTAGTGTGTTTGTTTTAGGTCACCTCTATTTTGACCTGCAAATTGTTTACAACTGTGTATGTATGTACAACAAATGTATGTACAACAAGATGTGTACAAGAGTGTGCACGCATGCGTGTGAAGTTGTGTGTGTGGTGTGCGTGTGTGAGTGGATGAGTGAATCTGTGTAGTCCCGCAATAGTGTATGTAGGCACTATTACGTATCTGTCTTGTCCATACTGTGATTTAACAGTTACGTGTATCACCCATTGTTCCCGGTGAAACGTTGTCTCGTCTCACTATGTACTGTGTATATGGCTGAAACGACAATAAAACCCTACTTGACTTGACTTGACTTGAAACCAGACAATGTGCGCATGTGCCAGGGCCATTTTGCCCTGTTTCTTTCCCCATCCTTCTAGCCAATCTGATTTGTCAATCTGTGCTGATGTTGCTTCGACAAAGCTCTTTCGTCTCTTACCAATCTTTTCCATTATGGAACAGCGCTGTTCAGTTCAAGGACGTCTATCGGACTTCCCAAACCGCAAATTGTTTCTATCCTAACTTTTTCGAGGCTGTAAAACATCAAAGCCAACATGCTAGATGCAAGATAAATTGAGCTATTATTTTAATTATATATCCCTTGTGAAAATGTCAACTGTCTGAAGGCCTATTTTGACCTTTCATTAATTTGTATTTGACCTGACTGAAAGTCTATGGTTCAGATACTCATGCTTTGTTAACTTCCGTTAACAAGATTACTTGTTCATCTTTAAAAGTGGAAGGTGGTGGTGGTGCACACCTAGTGACGACATAGGTTTTGAGGAAAGCGCCACGACACAATTCTGTTGTAAATGGCGCTGTCTAAATTGAATTGAATTGAAAAGGGCTATAGTCTACCTGGCGCATTCTGCCTATCGACTTCATCGATTTGACGAAAAGACATCAACTTGCGCTAGGCCTGCCTTCTCTCGCTTTGCTAGAGAGCAGTAAAAATACAATGACGTGACACTATCGTTTGTTTAGGGTGACATCTCGTGGTGAATGTGATTACCACTATCAGTCGGTTTACAGCGTCTGTCTTTGGTTGCCTTTAGACATTGAATTCTACCGACTCTTTGTTTGCACCAACGTGTGGAAATTTTAAAACTAGATTAAATCAATGTTTACCTAATCGTTCTACACCAAACTTTAGAGTGTATTTAGCCCGGGTTCAAACCAGACGTAATGCATATTACGCACTGCGGATAGCGCACCAAGTGTTTATTCGAAATATGGCCCTATTAGGCTAGCTCATTGTGGACTGCTTTTCAGGCTAGGTCGAGAACTTATAGAAAATACAAAACTATCGTGTTAAACAAACATGTCAACAAACCATCACTGTTATCCCGTGCCGCACCACTTGGCCTACATAGCCTAATCTGGGTACAGCATTGCCTGTGACTTGAGAGCAACAAAGCAGTTATGCTTAGGGCAACCAAATTTGACCAAAATTGAATTAATGTTGGTTGCAGTCTCTTTTGCCTCACATTAATAGGCACAGTTTGACTTCCTCACACCTCGCAAAGATTTTTGGATGCAGCCAGAAGATATTAATCGAATTGACAAGTGAATAGATCTAACGCTGGTAAAATAGATCCCAAGTGAGCTACTTTTCATTCCCAACACTATTTCCAAGAGGCCCAGATAAAAATGGACATCATATCTACGCTGTTTTTCAAGAATCTTTTATCCTGGCATAGATTTACCTTCCCTTTTCCCATAGGCTATTTATTGTAGTGAAGGTTACAAAAAATTGTTTTTGCTAGTACTTTAAGTTTCTAGTTTTGTCATATATATGATGACGTAAACAGTAGTTATCGTGACGTCACAATTATTACATATAAATAGTGCGCCCAGGACGCAATATCAGTACACAATCACTTACGAAAATGCCACGACGACGAAGAACTTCTCGCCCCGTTCGCAGGAGGCGCAGAGCTAGGGCAAGTAGGCGCAGGAGGGCCGGCAGGAGGAGGCGTTAAGCTTCACCAACGTCCCCAACTGTACCTTTCCCAGCAACCCCGAATGAGAGAATGCCACCTGGTCGAAATGCCGGTGCTTGATCTTTCTAAATAAACGAAAATGGGGTTTTAAACCAAATACATTGTTCTTGAGATGTGTTAATGATATAAACAAGAGTGTTATGTTGACTGGTTTAGTTTAGTTAAGGAATAAAGCCTGTGTAAAACCACAGGTATGATAACCTAGTGCATTCAATGCAGTGTAATCTCATCAAGAAAATAAAATGCTTAGACTATAGTGAACAAATAGTGTAGACCAGGGATGGCCAAACTACGGCCCCGCTGCTCCTCCGCTCTCTTTCATGCGGCCCGCCATTACGGCAAAAAATAAAATTGAATGTGGCCCGTTGTTACATTCATCGTTACATTATATATCAATCGCACATCACAGTTTCAGTGCTGGTGTGACATGTTTAGCAATGGTATCATTAAACAGTGTAGTATTACACAGTCCGCAGGTTTTTTGATCTAAAACATAGACGCTCTTTCACTTGAAGCTGGTTGAAAAGTAGTGCTCTTCATTTTGGCCCTTGGCAGCTTAGATTTTCAGTATGTGTCCCGCAAATAGAAAAGCACTCTTGGTCTAGACTATTAAAACGCTATAAGAGTGCCGCGATAACAATGACTTATGCGTGTATATATTAGCCGTATTTTATGCCCTCTGGCAAGCAGGTTACGCTTTCGCCGGCGTTTGTCTATCCGTCTGTTTGTCTGTGTGCAAGATATTTTTGGTGGTGATCCGGAACATCGTCTGGAATTTGTGTTGTGTCAGTGACCCTATATCGCCTTGGCGGAGGTCTGCGCTCTCCGAGTGCTTTTCTAGTTTTGTCACCGAAAACATGATCCCTACCTGAAATTGTAATGAGTAAGGCTAATGGATGTGCCATCGCAAGCTAATTGGACAATTAATGCGCGCAGGCTGCTCTGATAAACTGTAAACTTTATCAATAGCCCACGTTGCCCATCGCGCCTCTTTTATTTTCCTGCCATTGCACTTTGCATGGGTTAGGCAACATTGAGTTTCAGTCTCCAGACTACATATCCCGTCATTCCATGTAGATGACAATCCCTAAATAGGTTTAAGTGCGCTTGAGAGAGGATAAGCGCAGAGAAAGTCGGAAAGACGGAGCGACAACGAGCTGTCATGCCTCTCAAAAGAGAAGGTGAGATATCTGAGTTCTCTATTTTCCGCTGTTTGATCCGTGACAGTGCTTGTTTTGTTGCTTGCACAGAGTAGCCTAATTCGGACACGTGCTATCCCTCTGCTGTGATGGGATAGGGGGACGCGCGCTTACTAATGTAATTGGTCCAGGCGCTATCACTACCCGCCACGTTTCTATACGGCTATACGCGTTTGCCTCGCTATCACAGCGGTATATTGTGAGACTTCTGGGTTTGCTTTGACTGAACTGTTAGTTGGGTGAGCGATTTCGGGTTACCATCTGGTCCCCAACCTACAGGGAAATATGTTTACTGTACGACTACACGCCACGGTTTATTGAGTTCAGTCATTGCGCTCCACTCGCGAGCCGCCCATAAAGTTGACCTGTGAGCAGCGCCTGTCACCTCATGCATGTGAGAACTAGGCGGCCAAGTGTGACAGACTGGCTTGGAGCCTAATACCGTTGCCTCCGCTCCTATCAATGGGAACACATCTATCGAGGGGGGAAGAAAGAGGAGGATTAAGCTCAGTACCTGGAAAAAAAGATATTGAATTAATCAATCGAATCGCTTAAACGGGCAAACATACACTGGAAAAACTCGCTTTCGTTTTTGTTCATTAGTGGTTGCCGAGTAGCTCCTGATCACATAACAAAGTCAAATACAAATATACTTTTCATTAGGACTACTTTAGGATTACTTTATAACAATAATAGCAACAACAACGAAAGTAATCATAAAACCACAATAATACACAATAATAGCCTATAGACAAATAAACATTGTTTTATCAAAGTTTCATGTGACATGCTCATCACAGAATGGTAGATGAAAGAGTTTCCCTTCATTTATTTATGTATTTATTTATTTCACTTGTGTGTCTGTGTGTGTGTGTGTGTGTGAAGATACGGAGCGTGCCCTCCAGGCAATGGAGGCTTGCCAGTCGGTGGCAGACGAGGGTTTCAGAGGTAGAGCAGAGAAACTGCTGCACATCTTCCAGAGTGATCTGTTCCAGGCCCTACTGGGTAAGAAATGCAGACACACACACACACATACATTTTCTCCTACAGAATTAAAGTCCTAGTAGAATTGCAGTAATTTGTGAGAATTGGGTAAAACAATGACAGTTTGTCAGTGTCATAGCATGCACACAAGGCTTGTTGTATCTTACAGACACATGGCCAGATTAATGCAGGTAGAGACATGTAAGTATGACAGGTGAGAATGCAGTGTACTAAAATTCCCAAATCAGCTGCAGATTATTCTGTGGATTATTGCATGGGACGCTGTGCAGAGTGATCCTCATCAGATTTTGCCAAAGTGCAAGGAGGTCTGTCTGTGTGGTATTAGACTCTCTGCGTCACAGTAGGGTAAAATAAAACCACTCTGACAGAAGTGGTGCATCGGTTTAAGATGTCTTCCACATAATTCACATGTGTGACTGTCCTGTTGTAATGAGGCATTTGCCACACTACTCTAAAGAGTGCCTTTCAAATGGACACACGTCAGGTGATGTGTCCATGAGGAGAAGTGAACTCCTTACATATTTATGGATCTTACTGACAGCTAAGTTCCTGTACACTTAGTCCTGTAGACTGTGTTTATGTCAATTGCATGTCAAAGACAAGAGCATTTTTTCTTGGAACGTTTCGGGATCTACCTGCCTTGGCGATTCACTGGTCGCCCGCAATCAACTGGTTGGGCACCCCTTCAGTAGAGCAAGCCTGTCCTTTAGCCCTTACCAAACCACTGGGTGGAACACCAGTGAGAGGGAGGAGGGAGGAGTGGTCTCTCTCTCTGCTAGAGTTTATTGCCGTGTTTTGTGTTTAAATGGAACATGTCAAACGATATTATACAATAACAGCAATATTATAAATAAGACCATATACTGTGAAGTATAACTTTCAGCAAAAGTGTCAGCATCAACAAATGCAATGTCACCTATCAACCTATACAATAATCAATCACCTATCTACCTGTGCAATAATCAATCACCTATCTACCTATACAATAATCAATCACCTATCTACCTATGCGATAATCAATCACCTATCTACCTATACAAAAATCAATCACCTATCTACCTATTCGATAATCAATCCAAAATTGACAGGGTATGACTGATTGTTTTTTAAGCTGCTGTGCCCAGTTATGCTTTAAGACTAGCCAGCGTGGGTGAGTGGACAGAGTGGACAGCATGAGTAACAAACGCATTGCATCTTATTGTCACGTATTAATTATCCGTATCGGTCAAATGAAAGACTGACAAAGATGTCAATCTTACCAGCCATCCAGGGCGCAGTCAGTTCCAGACTGGAACACACAATTAAAATGAAAGATAACCTTTCATAGCACCACATTGCTTACTGCAGTGCAACATCGACTAAAGACATTAGATCACATGCAAGCAAGCTTCTGCCAGTGCCAAGATGGCCCTATGGTTGACTGGACAGGTTCACATTGCTTACCACACCAAACCTCACATAATGATGAGTAATGCTTTCACAACTAATGTGAAAAAAACTTATTTGTTGTTTTGTAACAACACATACAAGACATTGATAGCAACAAATGTGTCATATATCTGTGTGTTGCACTGTTGTTTGATGACACATCTTCTTCAAACTGCACCAGCCTCAACCATTTTCTTTTAATTAGCTAGTTTATTGACAGCTGCCAGAATGTAACAGGTTTTATCAGATATGACAGATAGTCCAATGCACGGTTTAATAGGGATTTCCAAACATCTGAAAGTGGCTTATCATCAGAGAGTGTAGCTAAATCCCTCTGCTTAGTCAAAGATACTCATGGTAACATTTGCCCACATCATGCCAGAGTTGAGCTGTTGACCCTTCTGCTCATTAGCTTTCAGAGTCCACTCAGATCAAAGTGTGGATGCCACAAATGATTCAAAAACTATGATTATCATCCTATTTGTGGTTAGGAGTACTTCATAGATATATAATCTGAGATAACGTGGAGTTGAGAAGGTTTTTGTCACAGGGTGTATATTGTTGACAAAACTGATTTGAAGTCAGTTGTTTTTGTGAGAACACAGAGAAAGAGAGCACATATGCATACACATTCGCATGATTCTTTTTTTTAGTTAGTTTTTTTAGCTAGTTGACTAAATTAAAGGGGCTATGTGTAAAATTCAGGTCCCCTTCATCACACCACAACATCCATGGCAGCACTGCCTGAGGTGCATGCTCACTGCAGTGGATATCTATGTGCTAGTACGTCAAAATGCCTTTCATTACAGTCTATTGGTACTGCTGATATTTTGGAATGTTTTCAAAATCACACCACAGTGCCACTTTGTGGTCTACCACATACACACACGCACACATGCACACACACACACATACACACAGGTCCAACCTGGAAGACAAAGGAAGACAAAACAGAGCCTTTGAGAATCCCA